>CM076608.1:64936611-65016742 GCA_038502775.1 Hippodamia convergens
ATGGAATGAATCAATGAAAAATGAATGTGACTGTTATCTGCGGCATTTATTCCTGATGAAAAATACTTTCTACATTATAGTTTTCTAATGGATACTTTGAAAGTTACAGTGGGTTGAACGAGTGTGAACTTGAGCAAGAAATTATTGAATCTATACACTACATCGTTTTGTCATGTATACACGTGCTGTTTCTCTCCTTCGATACGAGGTTATGAATGTGGGGTTGCGGACCTATCAGAACCGTTTTGAATTGAAATATAATGTGAGCAGCTTAGAATATAAAATACCAGAAAGGAGCCTATGGGCACCTAATGCAAGAGCGGAAGTGCGACAAGAGTGCACCACGAATGAGTCATCGTTTGGTCTGAATTTGAAATAAGAAAGTGGTGCTCTCAGCAAATTGTACTTTTATTTGGTTTTTGTGATATTTCCGCAGTTTAACTGTATTGAATTAAGTTTTAGGCGAGGTTTAAAGGTGTGTCCGTGAATTTCTTACTATTTTATACATGTAATTTAGTGCTATAAGACATTTTCCAAGTTTAGAACTTTTTCGATGAAATGATTAGTTGTGCAGAGTGTGGCAATTTCAAAACACCAAAAAAACAAGAATTTGGTGAAACATTTCACAGGTAAGTGATATTGGTATTGAAATGATTCATTTTTTCCTGAAAAAACACAGGATTTCAATTTTGCTGAATTTGGAGGTTATCCGTAACAAACCATAGGCGTAGGTGATGTTCGGTAATCAATTTCATTGAACCAACTGACACTGATAGTTGGTAGCGCTATTAATTTCGTCTCAAGGGACATTTCGGAAGTAAAACCATGGTTATATCGTTGAATTAATTTTTATTCAGTTCCTCACAATTTATAAGTTCAATTATTTTTCCAGATTTCCCAGAGATGAAAAACAGAGAGTGATATTGATGAGTTTCGTAAAGAAACCTGGGTTTTGTCCTAACGACAGGAGTCTTTTATGTTCCAGGCGATTGTTTTAATCGGTCAACTGTGGTCTTTATCAGGTTATTTCCAGCAGCTTTCCAACAATTGAAATCGATCAGTTGGAATATGTAAGTAAAGAATAAAGGACCATGAAATGAATATATCGTCTGATACTTTTGATAAAAAGTACAACTAATTGTTTTTTCATCACCAGGTTGAATTATATTTGTAAAAATACGGTTGATGATGAAAGATTAGAACTGTATAACAGAATAATTTTGTTAAGGAATCAATAAAAACAATATAAAATTGCATTGTGTTTTGCTCCCCTACTTCGTTAAGATTTTTTAGACCGATTTGGAATATGCCATTTCGTTAATAAAAATGTAATTGAAAATTCAAATGCCCTACGCCACTGCGAAACGGAAACGAGTATCGGCCATATTGAGTGCACCATTCTCGTCGCACCAGAATGCATGATATGCTCCTTCCTGGTTTTCTATATTCGAAGGTGAGCAGAGTCGCGTGTTTGAGCTAGTTTCGAATAATCCAAAGATGGCGGCGAATGCAGTGACGTCCGAATGTATCTCAAAAGGTCTAGGGGTTTTTCACAGACCTTCGGTGTGGTTTAGAGCGGTGTTTATCCCTTTTGTCCTTCAGGAACTGCATCCAGGGGATTTGCGCGTATCCCGATCGAACTCCCCACCGAGCATCGGCGGGATCATGCAAATGAGCGTCCCGCCGAACTCCGAAATCTTCACATAAGAATGATAGAGTGCGCAATCCGTTCGGGCGATCGTTCGCTTGTAAAAATGGCCATTTATCGAAATTTCGGGCAGGGCCTGGCCGACGGGCGCATATTTCATCCCTGCCGCCCAAGTAATCCAGCTTGATTGTAGATTATTCCGGAATGGAAATTACTCTGAGCGATTTCATAAATCATTCGGCATACAGTAAAACTAGGTGGATCATTGCCATGAATCATCTGCGGCCGCCGCTGGTCTTGCGGGGTTGTAGGTGGGCTCTGGGTCCCCGATATGCCTCCGGAATCCTGGGATTTCCGGGGATCTCTCCTCCGAGTCGGGGCGAAAGACGAATGGGCGTCATCGCGTATGAGGCCTGTCAAAGTTTGGGTTTCGCTACTTCAGTGGTGCCGATGATGCATCGCTTATGTGTGAGGGCTTGAGGTAGATGTCTTAATTTTCGAGACAACATTGGAAGAAGGGAACAGTTCAGAAAAAAATATTCAAGGTCAAGGTCAAGGAGTTGTTGCTTAGTAGATTTGGAGGTCAGAGTTTGGAAACAAGAAGGGAAATGTTAGCACTGAATACACTGCACAAACTATTGAATAATAAATTGGATTGTCCGGCATTGTTGGGGATGTTGCAATTTCTCATCCCGAGGATGGAGAGTAGGAGGAAATATTTGTTTTATTTGAGTTCGGGAGGTTCCAATTTGTACTTACGTTCACCTGTTTATTTTATGTGTAGTACATATAATGGTATAGCTGATAGGTGTGATATTGTCTCGGATTCTTAGAAACAGTGGGCTGAGAAAGAATATTGTTGTTTGTTAACTGAATTAGGAAAACGTTCTTGAGTATCGTCGTTTCTTTCTGTCAGGGGTTTTTCTAAGCAGTAGGAGTGTATTTATTTATATTGTAATTCACTATCATGTTAATATTTCATTGATTGTAATTTTTTTTTCCTGTAATTGGGTGTAAACCTGTTGGAAATAAACACTTATTATTATTATTATTATTATATCGCGATTTCAGAGGAATCTTAATGCCGAACAAGTAAAATAAAGTGATCGATTTTCTCGAAAAAAAAATTTTTATATACCATCTAGAGTTCCGATAATCCCAATTTTATGTGAAGTGATTCTGAGAATTTTTCAAGGCTAACGCTCAGTTGTAGGAACGTTCAATAGACTTCAATAATTTTCAAAATTTCAATACAAGATTGAATCGGAATTCTATTGACAGTAGCCAAGGAATCGTTGTTTCATGGAGGATTGAAATTTTAATAAATAATTAAATTATACATTCCTGATACTGTGGTGTAATGGCACTTTTATTAGTGATTTCGCCAGACTAGACTATTTTTGTTCTTTTTTACGACTTGGTATCCTGATACAGATATGAGGTTCAAGACATTCTTTCGATGAAACAACCTTCCAAAATATTTAATTCAGAATTTGTATTCACTTGTAGTTGTCTGTCAAATCCATCTAATAACCCTTCTTTCGAAAATAACCGTGATTGACAAATCACAATCACGAATCACGACGTGATTCTGAAATCACTGATTGGCTCATCTCTATGGGACACAGATGGTGTTCAAAATCGGGGTTGTTCTGATTTTGGAATAGTATATTCTAAAACAAGTTGCAGAATGAGCTCCTATTCCAACACGAACGCGAAATTCGAAAACGAGCGACGAAGGAGCGAGTTTTTCGATAGCATGAGTGTTGGAATTGCCTTCTGCAACGAGTATTAGACGATATTTTCTCTATTTCAGTCAATTATTGTGAAATATTCTCGAAATTCGAATGAAAATTCAGATCAGTGACTTTTGTTTTGTATCTTGGCAGTTGGTGTGACATACGAAATTTGACAGATCACGGAATTTGAATTGTTTTGATTCGAAACTTAATTCTATCGGAGGTCAGTACTGACAACCATAAAACGAAAAATATAACTGAAAACAATGCTGTAATGGGTTTCATTACAGCACTACTTTTAGTACTGTAATGAACCCATTACGATACTGAAATAGAGAAAATAAAGTTTAGGACAGTATCCAGATAATTGAGTTAGAGATGTTATTGTAAAAACAGTCATTGACATCATTCACAATGATAAAATGAATGAGTCACCCGCATGAAGTTAATACAGTAAAAAATACAATATTGAAGTCATATTTAAACTCAGAGTGATTTATCAAACTAAAAAGAGAGGTAATCTAGAGAAGTTCAAAATAAGAGGTCAGATGAAGTCAGACTTTGACTTTGAGAGAGTTTCATTAATTTAAAATTAAACACAGAGTTTACAGTGATGATGCAAATGAAATTCATTGCGAATACCTCTTTATCTCATCAGAAAAACAAAACGTTGAATAATGAGAATATAATGAATCAGAATTCATTGCCACAAATAATGTTCATTTCTGGAGCAATCAATTACTTGCATGTGATGAGTCTAGAGAAATCTGAAAATTCTATGAGAACTGCAAAAATATATCAAAATATATATCAATTCCATTAGCTAAATGCAATAGAGATTTTATGAGAATAAAGTGAGAGAGGATTACCAGTATTTTTATAGATTTTTATGATCTAAAACGTGGACACATTTTCAAACTTTATAAAAAGCAGGAAAATAACATAAAATATGCATTAATAAAAGATGACTTTGAGAAGTACTCCCTTACCTAATTGATTGCTCTCAAAAATGAACGAGATGAACAATTAATTTGCGAGGTGACTTTTTGAAAATTCTAATTTCACAGGAGAAGCTCAAGAGGAGGTCTGATCTTCAGAGAGATTCGATACAGAAAGGGGTTGATTAATTGATAAAATTAATAATGTGCATGAGTTGATCTGTCAACTTATTAGCACATAGAACTAGGTTAACTTGACTGCCCATAGAGATGAGAGATCGTCTTGACGTTTCGGTGCGTTCGAACCATAGGCGTAGTTGAGGATGACGTCTGAGGGGGCTCAATTTTCAAGTGTGCGCGAATAATGAAATGGAACAAGCAAAACCGTGGGCACGCCCTTCGGAAAATGAGGAACGGCTCTCTCTCCCATTCACCTCCTGATGTTGCGGCACCGAACAGCGCTTCTCCCGTTCAAAATAAGCATAAATAAAACCCCCAAACCGTGAAAACGCTGATGACGACCGCGAGAACGAAGAGGAATAACCCGAATAAATCACGCGGGGGTAGAAAAAGCGGCAACACCCACCCTGTCGGACAGAAACAATCCCGCAAATTCGAAAAAAATTCCAACGGATGAATTTCTTCCGGCGCTGTTACTGAAGTCCGGGAGGTGCTTTTGAAATTAGGTGCAAAATGAGATCATTAAGGTCTGAAAATATATTCTGCCAAAAAAAAATTATAAGAGTTTTTGCTTGGCTAATACTAATAAGTAGACGATTTGGAACTAATGGTAACATCGAAGAGAAAAAAGGAACAGATACTGAAAATTGTGGAGGAATTACACAAATGAAACTTGGACTGAGATATTCCATCAAGATTTAGTACAGGCTGGTCAGATTTCGATGTTTTGGTACTACATCTCCTGAATTAAACGAGATGGAAAAAACGTAATTCAATTAACACACATTCTGAATATCCCAATTTTAATGAAAGTTTACTCTATATTGACTTTATAACTTATTTCTTATGTTCTCTCGGGAAAGTTTTGAACGAAACAAGACACATTAAATGGAGGAAAAATTCAGAAGAAAAATGAACAATTTTCAAAATACTGAAATGCTGATAAGTGATTTAATACTTGGTATTTCCACCTCTTGCGTTAATTACAGCTCGGCAACGACGGTTCATACTCAAAATGAGTGATCTTAAGAAGTTCTGATCTAATCCTTCCCAGATTTCTCCGAGTTGGATTTCTAAGTCATTAAGAGTAGCTGGATGATTTTCTGAACTTCTCAGCCTTCTATTGAGGTTGTCCAAACCTGCTCAATCGGATTGAGATCTGGACTTCTTGCTGGCCATTCCATTCGAGAGACTTCGACCTCTTCAAGGTACTTATCAGCATTCATATCTCCATTATCATCGACCACTAAGTCTATGCAAGCAGTCAAAGATATTCCACCCCATACCATAATGGATCCTCCTCCAAAACCAGTAATATTCAGGAAATTGCACTGAGCATATATTTCATGTGGATGTCTGTATACAAGGGAACGTCGATCACAATGGTAGAAGCAGAATCTAGACCCATATGTGAAGACTCTTTCCCAATCGGCCTCTTCCAAATGGATATGCTCTCTCGCAAAACCCAAACGCGCCCTTCGATGGGCTGGGGTAAGAGCTGGGCCTCTTCCCAAGCCTTGAATCATATTCTCTGAGGCGATTTCTGGTTGTCTGAGTGCTAATTTGCACCTCGTGAGTTCGCTCAAGCTGATTTTGAAGGAGGCCAGCGGTTGCAAACCGTTGTCTGAACGAAGAAACTCTAAAGTATTGTTCTTGAATGGCAGTTGTTACCCGTGGTCTACGCTGTCCTGGTCTTCGGACATTCATACCTGTCTCCCTGAATTGCTAAAACATTCTGGACACACTTGTTTGGGAAACTCCAAACTTTTCTGCAATTCTTGTGTATGTCCACACTTCTTCTCTCAAAAGTACCCCTTGGACACATTCCTCTTAAGTCAAATTGCGTGTTTCGCGTTGCATAGCGATCGAGTGTAGAAAATCAAACGAGAGAAAAACTATTGATCACTATAATTGATCGAGAACAACTGATTTTAGAATGGATCCGATAAATTCAAAATCTGATAATATCATCTTTTTTTATTTTTGCTGGGAAAAAACATCTGTATTGAAGAAAAACGTTGAAGGTGGATAACATATGCATGCATAATTCTGATATAAAAAATTATCGGAAGTAATTGCACAAGTACATCAAAATTACCGGTAATTTTTCATGACAGCGTGTTGTCTAAAATCTACATGCGTTCATTTTTTCCAAAACTGAAAATGAACAAATGCAGTTTTTCAAAGACAACAAGCTGGAATGCAGAGTAATAAGGACATTTTTATGAACGAGTGTAATTCGGGTGAATATTTTTAGAAATTGCAATCGATATGAGCAGTGCAATCATCGCAGGGACCTTTCGCTCTCTACACTGTAAATTTTCGCTGTAATTTAAGATAATTGCATTCTATTTACATGAAGTGTTTGACAGGAGGAGAATATTCATCGGAAACACCTTCAGTTGTAAAATAAATTTGAGATTTCCATAGTGTGCTTTAATTTTTTCGCGCTGTGTATACATGTCAAATAATTTTTCTCGAGAAACTTGAATTGCTGGAAACCGCAATTTGCTAAGGTGTCTAGCTACCATACCACAGGTTGATTTTGAAATTTGGGCAATTATAATAATTGGATATAACTTCCCCAGTGTTGTGGCTACGCTTTCGGAATAAAAGCATCTTTAGTGGAGTTTTTTCAGTACTTTTTACCAGTGCTATAAAAATTTTATTGCCACTTCAAGTTTAAGAGGAATTAAACAATTTTTTTCAAATGAAAAGCATAATGTGCTTTGATGATTTTCAATAGACTTTGCTTAGACAATTTCAAAAATATATCATGGTATAGTTCCGTGCTTGAATATCGAAATTTCTGAATGAACAGTTTTCGATCAGCAAAATAAAAGAGGGTTTTGAGGTTGATTGATTTATTTTCACTTGAGGAATTCAAACAACTTGATGAACCTTCTCAAATCATGTTGAACGAAAAGTGTTTTTCAGAATTTTCATATTCAAGCTAGGAAATACTTCATGATATATATTTTCGAAATCATCTAAAAAAAGTTTCTTGAAAAAAAAATTAATCTTTTTAATTTATCTGAAATTTGAAGAGGCACTGAAATCTTGATAGAACTGGTGAAGAGTACTGAAAAAACTCCAACAAATATGTTCTTATTTCGAGAACATAGCAGCAACACTGGGGAAGTTACAGCCAGTTATAATGATTGACCAAATTTCAAAATCGGCCTGTGGCATGAAAACTAGACACCTTAGCGACTTGCGGTTTTCGAGAATTTGTGTATATATTGATTCTTTTCTATCTCGATTAATTTAGGAGATGTAGTACTAAAACATCACTTTTATATTTTTTTTTTATCTTGCTCAATTTAGTACTTCCACATCGAAATTTGACCACCCGCTACTACAAAATGTATCATAATGAACTAATTTACCACATATTCAAAGAAAGTCAATAGCACCACGAAAATACGAGCTGAGTGGCGAAGCGGTCTTTTGGCTTTTTATTCATAATCAAGTATTTATTTTAACAATTTACCCTTGAAAAGGGATCACCAAAGATCAGCAACGTTGGCGATGTATGAAAAGGCGATTGAATCGTATTTGCCAAAATTGCTGTATTTCACGAATCTTTAATTGAGAGCGGTAGAAATGACTCAAACAAAAATCTGTGACTGCTTCAGTTGCAGCGCTATCTCCCGGGCCGCAACCCCGTAATTGAATACTGTCGTCGGGCAGGAATTAGCAATAAAATACCCGATCGAAAGAGAGTAAATCGAGGCCTCTCGTGAAAAAGGGGCCTGACTGGAATGGCCCCAGGTCGTTCGCTACCGATTGTTTCCTCAAGTCCGCCGTTGTTTGTCCTTCTCCGATCATTGAGTGGATACGTGACCGAAAGCAAATATTCCGGGAGTGAGGTTAGGGCCCACTTGACAACACTGTAAGTGGGAAAATGCGACCCTTCAGCCGTCGAAAGGGTGGTTCGGATTGAAACCTTGGTGTTGTTCTTCTTTCCGAATTAACTGTTATTGAATAGATTCGTTCCTGATATTCAAAGGTAACGATTAAAAAAAAAAACATCATTAGGAAGTATTTAAGAGTTTTTTCCACAAGTTTGACGAACAAAAAATCTTAATATATGAAATTGTTCATTTTTATCATTACTTTCTTTTTTTGAGGGGATACGTGACCGAAAGCAAATATTCCGGGAGTGAGGTTAGGGCCCACTTGACAACACTGTAAGTGGGAAAATGCGACCCTTCAGCCGTCGAAAGGGTGGTTCGGATTGAAACCTTGGTGTTGTTCTTCTTTCTGAATTAACTGTTATTGAATAGCATCGTTCCTGATATTCAAAGGTAACGATTAAAAAAAAAACATCATTAGGAAGTATTTAAGAGTTTTTTCCACAAGTTTGACGAACAAAAAATCTTAATATATGAAATTGTTCATTTTTATCATTACTTTCTTTTTTTGAGGGGATACGTGACCGAAAGCAAATATTCCGGGAGTGAGGTTAGGGCACACTTGACAACACTGTAAGTGGGAAAATGCGACCCTTCAGCCGTCGAAAGGGTGGTTCGGATTGAAACCTTGGTGTTGTTCTTCTTTCTGAATTAACTGTTATTGAATAGATTCGTTCCTGATATTCAAAGATAACGATTAAAAAAAAAACATCATTAGGAAGTATTTAAGAGTTTTCTCCACAAGTTTGACGAACAAAAAATCTTAATATATGGAATTATTCATTTTTATCATTACTTTCTTTTTTTGAGGGGATACGTGACCGAAAGCAAATATTCCGGGAGTGAGGTTAGGGCCCACTTGACAACACTGTAAGTGGGAAAATGCGACCCTTCAGCCGTCGAAAAGGTGGTTCGGATTGAAACCTTGGTGTTGTTCTTCTTTCTGAATTAACTGTTATTGAATAGATTCGTTCCTGGTATTCAAAGATAACGATTTAAAAAAAAAACATCATTAGGTAGTATTTAAGAGTTTTCTCCACAAGTTTGACGAACAAAAAATCTTAATATATGAAATTATTCATTTTTATCATTACTTTTTTTTTTGAGGGGATACGTGACCGAAAGCAAATATTCCGAGAGTTAGGGCACACTTGACAACACTGTAAGTGGGAAAATGCGACCCTTCAGCCGTCGAAAGGGTGGTTCGGATTGAAACCTTGGTGTTGTTCTTCTTTCTGAATTTACTGTTATTGAATAGATTCGTTCCTGATATTCAAAAATAACGATTTAAAAAAAAAAACATCATTAGGAAGTATTTAAGAGTTTTCTCCACAAGTTTGACGAACAAAAAATCTTAATATATGAAATTATTCATTTCTATCATTACTTTATTTTTTTCGAGTTGAAGGCTATCGAAGTTCAACTTAAGAATGACATGAAATATCTCAATAAATAAAACTATGTCTGCTATTTTGTAGGTTACACCATTTATAACTCAAGATTGGATCATGTGTTTGCTTTGAAAGATATTTTGTTGGATTATTTTACGACGGGGTTAACATGAAATACATTAAAATTCATGAAAAATTTCATGAAATGGAAAAAAATTGGGAATCATTTTCTTTCTTGCTAATAACGCCAGTAGGTGTCGCTTAAATTGATAGCGTTTTCGTGAAAATATTATATTTGATATAAATTCGGTGAACTACATTTTCTAATAATATTAACGCATCTGAGTCCATGTGTTATCACACCCATCTGTCTTCCGAACACTACGGAACATTTTATGACGAAATGTTTTGAACAAATCCCCATTCTACTCGCCATCAGTAAACAATTACTGTGTATTTTGAGTTGCCTAAACATCTTAAATCCCCAAGAACACTTAAGTTAAAATGGACTTCAAGCTAAAGCTCTCTTTGAAAATCCACCCAATTTCATAATGAAATTAAATGGGACTTTACGTGAAGGAGACTTTTGGTAAAATGTTGTATGTTGGCATAACTGGAATCGTTTCATTCGACCTAAAATAGACAGTTGCATACTCCGTATTGTCATTCTACAATGTTTCTGGTTCTTATGATTGGTTCATGTCATGGAACTTCTTCATTTGATGAATCCGAACTAGTTGTCTCAAAATTTTCCATTTTTATCATTCGAATATTATACTATATCTGTAACTGGCCCCAGTGGCGTAGCGAACTTAACTCGCGCCCGGGGCACAAAACCTTTTTAGCTCCCCCCCACCTTCTAAATCCATAAAGACATAAAATATTATATTTATGTGAAATATACACGCGAATTACCAAATGAATGAAGTAAGATAAAAGAAAGTAGGCTCAAGGAAGGCGTTAAATTTTGCACCAAAAATGAAGTAGAGAGAACAAGAATAGATATATGATGTATGTGATCATCTAGAATTACTTCAAGATATATTTTTCATTCATTTTATATATTTATGAAAAAATATTAAAGGAAACGCAGTTTGAGAACTATAAAACAGTTACATAATATTCATTATTTTCAAGGAGATAAAAATTTAACAATAATAAGAATATACGAGTAGTACCAACATTAATATAACTTATTACCTTGTATGAAGTTTCCATGCTTTTGATGAATCAAATTCATTAATAATCTAATCAAAGTTTATCATTTCAAAATTTTCTTCTTCCACACTTGAAAATGCCAGGTCATTTAGGCGATCTTGTCCCATCGTTGATCATAGATATGTCAGAAGTAATTTTTATTGATCGTGCAGCTAGCAATTGAAGCTGAGAGAGTCAGGAGTATTCTAAGTGGAACTCCCAGGTTTGGAAAAACATCTTCTCCATACGAGATTATAAAATTCAGAAATTCCAAGGGAGTTCGTGGTTCAATTTCTTTTCTAGTGCAAAGTTACAGTTTGCAATCACCTAATTCGTTGAAGAATTCTATTCCGTTGAAATCAGTATTATAAAATTTTTACAATTTTCTTCAAGGTCCTTGTCAACATTATCCTTGTTATAAATTTTCAATATCTAGTAAAAATCCAAATTTGATATAAGAGTCACTTAATCGTGATTATATTTCTTGTTGGAAACGATAAAGAATGCTCTTCATAACGCGAGAAATCTCACTTTCAGAAAAAAACAACATTTCCAACTAATTACTAATTTTCTGGGTATTTTACAGTGTTTTATCACACGTTAAATCAATATCCCATTTTTCACAGAGTGACCTCTTTACAGGGCTTGTCCCAAATTTCGGCTAGTTCAGTCGCTAATGATTCAAGATCAGAAAGGCTTTTCTAAAATTAAATCTGAGACCTTGCAACCTGAGCTTTACATGATCAATCTTCCTGAAGATTTCAAATCACAAATGTGATTGGATTGAGGAGGATTGATCATTTCATAACTTCTGTTCATTTGAACAAAAGTTATGAAATAATAAGTAAGAAGTAAGTATATTTTGTAATAGATTTCTAGCTTCACTTCTGTTGTCACTTGTAGTAGTATCTTCTGCTAGTTTTTCTAAAAGTTCTACTATATTCTATAGCTCATCGACAATAACCCTAACCGCTTGAATTCTGGCGCCCCATTGTGTTTCAGATTCACGTTTGACAATTTTTTTCACAGCATTTTCAAAATTTTTCCATCGTAACGTTGAATGTGAGGAAAACAAATATATGTTTTCAATCATTCCAAAATTTGTCACAACGATTGAGTCTTGTTTAGCTGCAGTATCTCCTACTTTTTTTTGGTTTGCCAACCATTTGGCGCCCCTATATGAGTAGCGCCCGGGGCATGATGCCCCCCCTTGCACCCCCTCACTACGCCACTGACTGGCCCTCAGAGTTGGAATTCTAAGGTGTTTACGGAGAAGTAGGTGCCCATTCACAATGGACAATTCGCCCTATTTATTCACCCGGGAAAAAAACTAAAAATATTGTTCATCACAAGGTACTACAATGAAGAAATTGTAAAATATGAAAAAGTTTCCTCTTCACCTCTTGAATAAAGAAAATTCTTTTGATATATGAATAACAATGTACAGGGTGGGCAAAATTGGTGATACTCAAACTACAACTACGAGAGAAAGAGGAAAATTAATGACACGTTACGTTGGTATTTTTCAGAGAAACTGATAATGCCATAACTGAATTCCTCTATCTTCTTTTGTTTTCGAGTTATAGGCAAAAATTGAACTCCGAGCGATTTCATTTTTCGGTCATTATCTCCGTTTCTATTTGTGCTAGGTTGTTGACATGAAAAAATCATCTGGCACTTTTTTTCATAGCAATCCTGTAGCGTACTTTGTTTTGTCAGTTTCTCTAAAAAAGACCACCGTAACTTGTCATTTATTTTATCACCAATTTTGCTCACCCTGTACCTTCCTATTTCAAAGCAATAAAATGTTTCATATATTTTGTACTTTTGTTTTTTTTTTGTATTTCACCTAATATATTTCCTTCTTCAAGAAAACCAATGGTAAGTACAACTTTGTTCATCTCTAAGGCGAAACAAAGTTTGCCGGGTCAGCTAATAGCTTATCTAATTGCAAATTGCCACAATTGGCAATTGGAAATTGGAAATGATTCTACCGAGGATTCTACACACTTTTTGGCTAACATTGAACAATATAACAACAGTTTCCAGAAGACATAATTTGGCGTAACACATATTGTACAGGACAATTATATTGCCGCTCCCAAGATATTATACCATAATTGTTCATTATAATATTATAGTTGCTTTTTTATGGATTGAACCAGTACGAGGTCTGCCGAGTCAGTTAGTTAATCATAAAAAGTTTATTCATTAATGAAACCCCGTTCTGCAATATTCGGATGTAATTTTTGTTCAAAGATTCTTCTGATTGATTTTTAATTCCAGAGACTGGGGAAGTAAACCTTTGAACAGAATTCAGAAAGAAATATACAAAGTACCTCAAAGAGAAAAATGTATATGTAATGCAGCGATTTCGTTAAAAAAAAGATGTACAAGCAGTAAATGGTTGGTTTCTAATAGAGACAAAGCTAACTGTACGTTCAAGAATAATAATAATAATAATATCGACTTTATTTTACTAAACTGGTACAAAAGGCGATATTTAGCTTGATCTCATTACATCAAGTGCGTTTCTCTAAATTATTTTTATTTCGGTAAGATTCCAATCAGAATGCTCACGAATATTGAATGCACTGATATTATCAAGTACAAATCAAGTGATGGGATACATAGAAGAGCTTTATCCTATACATACCAGAAAAGCACATTAGGAAACGAGCTCAGAAACTGTAATTATTTGTAACTACGTCCTGGAATTTCCCAGGTAACATTGAAAAGCCATATTATGAATTGGTTAAACACCACGATCTTCCGGATTGTTTCAGTCTGGGTTTCATCATTGTTGAAATAGAAAATACGAAGAAAATTCATCATGAGAGTCTCGGTTGTAAGAAGTTTAACTAAAAATAGAAAGCGCTACAAATTTCATCTTGTTCTTCAACGATACGGTTGAACCTTTAGTAACGAGCGTCCACTAATTGGACGCTCTTTGAACTCTATAATTTTTGACAAATGACGTATTTTTCCAAACAGGCGTTCAGAAACGACCGAGGAATTATTCTTCCATGGTAGAGCGCACGCAGAATCCTTATTTTTGTCAGCAATTCGACCTATTAGTCTCGAGTTGAAACGGTGGACGCATAAGAGGAACAAATTGGACTATCTCTTCACTATGCCGACAAAACAGTGTTGTCAATCGGCGGATTTTAATCCGAATTGAGGATTTTTTTGGCTCTTGCGGATTTTTTTCGGATTAAAAAATTATTCGGATTTTTTTCATGTTTTACAGTTTCGAAGGTTTCCTGAGGGAATTGGATTATTGAAGTTTTGTCCACTAGATGATATTCTCTCGATCAAAAATAGTATATTCTAAAACAAGTTGCAGAATGAGCTCCTATTCCAACACGAATGCGAAAGCATGAGTGTTGGAATTGCATTCTGCAACGAGTATTAGACGATATTTTCTCTATTCCAGAAGGTTTTGTGGGAAACTCTCGAAATTCAAATAGAAATTCAGATTAGTGACTTTTGTATTGTATCTTGGCAGTTGGTGTCACTAACGAAATTTGACAGATTGCGGAATTTGAATTGATTCGATTCGAAAATTGATGGCATCGGAGGTCAGTACTGACAGCCACAAAACAAAAAACATAACTGAAAACGATGCTGTAATGAGTTTCATTACAGCACTACTTTTAGTACTGTAATGAACTCATTACGATACTGAAATAGAGAATAGTATATTCTAAAACAAGTTGCAGAATGAGCTCCTATTCCAACACGAATGCGAAGTTCGAAAACGAGCGACGAAGGAGCGAGTTTTCGATAGCATGAGTGTTGGAATTGCCTTCTGCAACGAGTATTAGACGATATTTTCTCTATTTCAGTCAAGTTTGGTGAAATACTCTCGAAATTTAAATAAAAATTCAGGTTAGTGACTTTTATATTTCATCTTGGCAGTTGGTGTGACTTACGAAATTTGACAGATTACGGAATTTGAATTGATTTGATTCGAAACTTGTTTCGATCGGAGGTCAGTACTGACAACCAAAAAACGAAAAATATAACTGAAAACAATGCTGTAATGAGTTTCATTACAGCACTACTTTTAGTACTGTAATGAACTCATTACGATACTGAAATAGAGAAAATATTTTATAATAATGTCGTGGAATATTTCCACTAGGAACTGGAAAAAACACGTTAAAAATCGCCAATTACACCACTTCAGCAGTGGTGCAAAAATGTGTGTGTTTAATTTGAAATACGACTTTCTACGATTTGAATATTTTTTTGAAGATAATTTTACGATCTGCAAACTTTCTTGTGGTTCACAAAAATGTATGACCTTCGACCGCAAATTAAAATACAATTCAAGCAGGATCAATAGGGATTTTTGAAATAGTATTTTTCATGTAATAGAATTAATGAAAATCCATCAAATCTCAAATCATACCTGTTCAATCCCTATCAATCACAAAACACTGAAATATGTCAGGTTTTGTTGCTCATTACACTCGAGGGCAAATTATTGGAATGTTCAAAATAGAAAAGCATGCTTTTTCTTTTCTGAATTATTCAATTTTTTGATGAACGATTCATCGGATTTTTTCGGATTTTTCGGCAGAAATTTCGGATTTTTCCGTGAACTAACATTGGCAACACTGCGACAAAACGTTGCAGCGGCTTGATTGAGTCGGAACTAATTATAAAACGCTTTTTTCGGACCTCGTCCCGAAATTTTATTGGGTGCCACAGTAGCGCTGTGGACGTCAGGAATTTAAAACAATAAAAATAAAGTAAAATTTAACGAGGGCTATAAATTCCAATTGTTTCGGTTATGGGGCGAGAGAAGCGGGCTAGCAGGCAGCTCCTTTGTCGTTTTTGGGGGTTGAAATGGACACGCGGATACAACCGGCCATTATTTAGCCTAAACTAGACAGGGCCGTCTCCGCGCTGACAGCATCCGATTAAAATTCATGGGGTTGTTTCGAATGTAGTTTTTGCTGGGTTGTCAGGTCAGCTGAGGATTGCTGATGTGGTGGTCCCAGTGGAGGTGATTTCTTTAATTTTTTAAGAAGTTTGGCATTTTCAGTGAGCAGCAACATGGTTTTTTACAAGGAAAATCTGTTGAGACAGCAATTTTTGATCTGACGCGGTCTGTTGGAATCCTAGGAGCATGGTAGTATTCCACTTTTGATTGCGTTGACCATGCAATCCTACTGGCCAAGCTTGAATCATATGGAATCCGCGACAAGCAGTTATGTCTTGTTCAAAGCTACCTTCAGGAAAGAAGACAGAAAGTGGTGATCAGTGATGTTGAGGGAACTTATACATCTGAAGAGCGTGAGATGATAGTGGGAGTCCCACAAGGCAGTATTGCTGGGCCTTTGCTGTTTCTTGTGTATGTCAATGATCTGCCACATAATTTCAGTCATGCAAGTCAGATAGTGATGTATGCAGATGACACAAACTTTATAATAACACCTAAAAGTGTTGAGTCTATTATCTCAAATGCGAATCAAATTTTTGATGAAATTATTCAATGGTGCTACAACAGTCACACGGTTTTAAATGTGGGAAAAACAGAGTGTGCCATTTTCCATACAGATCGTTTTAGATTTCAAATTCCCCATTACATCAGGATTCATGGTGAAGATATTATCATGAAGGAATCAGTCAAATTCTTGGGTGTTTATCTGGATGCTGATATGAAATGGACCACTCATATTGACCACCTTCATAGGAAGCTGACCTCTGTCACCTACTCTCTAAATATGCTCAAACATCATATTAGTGTCTAGACCCTGAAAATGATCTATTATGCAAGCTTTCAATCCGCTCTATCGTATGGAATAGTGTTCTGGGGAGGTGGCACTCAGGCTGAAAGAGTGTTCATACTGCAAAAGCTGGCTGTGAGAACTATATTCCGCATGCGTTTCAGAGCCTCTTGTAGGGGAGTGTTCAGGAAAAACAATATGCTTACGATGACAGGAATTTACATCTTTAGATGCCTTATGTTTATGAGTGAGCACAGTCAGTTATTTGAAGATTTCAAGAATACAATTAACACACGGAGAACTTCACCGTATCTGTATCCGCTTTGTTCTCTATCCCTCACACGAAAGAACTGCGATTATACATGCATGAAGCTGCTCAATGAATTGCCGAAGAGGTTTAAAGAAGTGAAAGATTCAAGATCATTCAAAAAGGTGGTGTACAATTTCATTTTGGATTGTGAACCATATTGTCTTCAAGAATATTTCAACTACTGCACTACCCATAGAAGCTAGTGGAATTTGTGCAACGACCTTAACGAGTTTTCTATTTAATCAATAATGTCCATGTTATTTTTTGATAATTGTTGAAGATGAAATAAATAATTATTATTATTATTGAATGTACAAAAAAAGATATGAAGGTTTAGCTTGATGAAATTTGAAATATTTTAGGAGCGTTTTTAGGAAGAATTGGCATGCAGAATTTCACGAAAAGGTCTCATTTAACCAAAACGGTGAACATAAATTCGTCTAGGACACTTCGAAAACCTGATGAATGAACAAAAAGAGTTCCATTTAGAGAAGAATGAAAACATTAGGTTATAGTTATTTATGAAATAGGTGTTTGAGGTGACATT
The DNA here is from genome assembly GCA_038502775.1 of Hippodamia convergens. Classification (NCBI taxonomy): domain Eukaryota; kingdom Metazoa; phylum Arthropoda; class Insecta; order Coleoptera; family Coccinellidae; genus Hippodamia; species Hippodamia convergens. The sequence continues at coordinate 64,954,220 of CM076608.1, forward strand.
TTAATTTGTGAGTGAAAGAGTTTGCGAATTGAACAATTTCACGAACAAAATAGAATCAGTTTTAACACAAATACCATAGAATTTTTTTTGTATAACTGCCCTATTTTGATAATGGAATGAGTGAATTTGCAATGGCAATAAACTTAAAAATGCATTTTTATATTCAAATAATAGTCCTAATTGTGAATGTGGTGAATCAGAGGAAACAGTTGAACACCTAATTAATAATTGTTCGATTTATAAATTCCAAGATGGCATTAGAGCCATACACAATATATCAAACTCATTTTTGCAATGGGTTGAAAATTTCAGATCAATTTGATGAAGTATAAATTGAATTCTCTTGCTGTTCTGGCTTTTTTTATTTTCAGGTTGGAGTTTGTGTTTGGAAATCCTTCCTCCGAAGAGCCGTCCCGCTGATCGTGATGTCCTTCTATATAGAATATTCAGATACAACAATTTTATTTTATTTCTTTAACGGGGAGACAGGTTTTTTCGGCTGAGGTTTTTTCCCCTGGCTCTATAGTATCGTATGATACTGGTGATGAAAGTATCGTATGATACTATAGTATCATACGAAGAATGTTGTGGTACCCCGTTTTTTTTTTTTACCTCAGCTTAGGTTCTTTTTGTTTCAACATTTATTGTATTATTTTAGGTCTCTTATTCAAAAGAATATATATATATATATATATATATATATATATATATATATATATATACACATATTCGTATCTACACGAGATCCGTTATATATGCAGACCCACCAGAGATCCAGCAGTTCAAGTTCGAATATCTGAAAAATTATTACAGTAGCACAATCAATAATATGAATTAAGATAGGGAACACTTAGAGGGGTAAGTTAATTTTTGTTTTTTCATACACAAAAAGTTTCGTATACCGAACCAGATCCGGTGATATGTTCTTAAATGATCGAGATCCTCGGCTGTATAAAATGATGTATTGACAGTTACTCGAGATCCTGCGACGTCGCACGATTTGTACCAATTCCTCTAAATAGGTATGAAATTAAATACGAGTTGGTATAATACGGGTGCGGTAATCTAGTGTTTATGTTGAACAATCTCTTGGGTGTGAGTTCTGATAACTTTATTCTTTCAATGCCATGAATGAATGATCCCTTGTTAATGCAAATACTCATATAATGTTTTCATCGAATCGTTAGAATACAGCAATGGAAAGCACCGAAAGCAACCTGAAGTTTTTTCATTGATACAGACTGTTGGTTGGAATAGTTCAAAAATACACTCGAAATGGACACATGAAATTATTGAATATAAAGTTATCGAACTATTTGTAGTCGAAAGATTTCTTGTGAGGAATTACAGAATCGTTCGACTTCCGATTTCATCAGTAATGACACGAACATCTAGCTTCTTAGTTCATTATCAGATTATTCATTGAAGTCTGAATTGATTCAATGGTTTATTTGCTCATTACTTTTACAGAATTTTCAAAGAACAATTCATTCCAACGGTTATAATGTATTATGTTCCCGAATGAGAATTTCTAATTTTATGGGTTCTGTCAGGGAACATCAAAATTCTTCTCCTGAGTTTATATTACATTCAGCTGAACTTTTGCTATTTCTACGTCTGAGTCCACCATGACATAATCTCCAAGACTCATTTTTCCTAATGAGAACCAATCATGTTTAATTGGTCGGGTGGAATCTACATCAAAAAAATATTGTTTACAGTTTTTCTGTTCTGAAATGTGTATTTACCTAAATATGATGGTCATATTCATGTTGACATTAAAAGAGTTTAATCCAAGCCTAGATACTAACAACAAAAGATTGCATCAAGGATTTTCAGCGATTTTTGTCCGAAATAATAAGGCAAAACACAAGTAATATTTTTCACTTATGTGAATTCCAGTGAGTCTTATTTTCCATTCACAGAAGTTTCTACTTTAGTTTCAGAGTGCATCTTTATAATTCTTGACCTGATTGGAAATGATATAAGATTGACGATATGATATCCATTATGAAAATGAGTAATATATGACTCAAAATCCGACATGAATTGAAATGATATTCGAACTGAATTACAAATAACAGTTTCTGAAATACATATGATTTAATCTGAATAAAAAATGATATTTCCTGTTATTCAACTGACTAATCTGAAATTCAATTGACGCTTTCTGAAATTGAAGTGACTAATCTAAAATACAATTGACGGTTTCTGAAAACCATTTGGAGATGGTGTTGTTATGATGCTAAGAATTATTTTTCGCCTTCGGAGTTCGAATGTATTTAAGATTTATCTGTTATGATGTATAGTGGAAACCGAACTGTTAACGGAGTATCTGGGAGAACATATGGAGCAAGCAAAAAAAGACATAATATCCATTTCCCCCCCAAAATGACGAAAGGAAAATTTCATAGAGAGAATCATACAAGTAGTGAGACCTAATGTGAGATAATAAGAGGTTTCCGATAAGAAATAAAATGGTAACACTACTCTTCGATATTTCCATGCTTATCCAAGCCTAGGTCCTTCAAATCGGCTTTTGCTAATTTGGAAATGGTTTCCGCTCCTAAACATATAATTCTTTGTAGGCCCAACTTACATAATTATAAATCCACTACTCTGAATAGATAACAACAACGAAAATATGCTTGTAGAATGGGCATAATGGAATTTTGAAAATAATTCATATCCGAAAAAGATCATGATTTCTAAAGGTATTCGAGATTTCAGCGAAAGTAATCATCTGTTTTTGCACAAGTGATTTCTTGAGCAACAATGGAAACGGATTCACATGCTGTATTCTGAAAAAAATTAGACCGATTACCTCAAGAAATAATGATCTGAGACCGTTTGTATATATATATACAGGGTGTCCCACCGGGAGTGCCCATTAGAAGTTTATGGAGAAATAATATTTCGATCATTTCCAAATTTTGTGTGAAGATGTAAGCCAAGAAGACCTTCATCTATGATATATTTTTGAGTTTCAATGACTTCCGCTTTCACCGGAAGTGGTATCAACTTTCTTATTTCAAATGAAACACCCTGTATATTATGACATTTTCGGATAGATCTTCAAATGCCACATTAATTTTATGAATCACTCCCTATAGCCATCTAGAGCCGTTTTCGAGTTATTCACTGTTTTGTGAAAAGAAATACAAATTGAGCCTTGTAGAACACTGAAAATTCAATGAAAGCGCAACGCACAATCTCAGATCTTTTTTTTGAAATTGGTTACTGACAAGATATTCAACATAACTCTGTAGAGAAAATAACGTTTTGATATACTGGGAGGTAAAATCAGAGTGTCAAAGTTGTAATTCAAAACAAGCCAAAAACTCGATTTTTTCAAATGGAAACCATACTTTTTCCACTCACATATCAATTTGTGAGGTAAAAATAGGTAGAGTTTGTTCAGGGCTCCCTATATCCAAAATGTACCATTTTCGAGATATTCAGGAAAAACTGTTAGAGTGTCAAAGTTTGAATTCCAAAAAAGGCAGAAATTAGATTTTTCCAAATGGAAGGCGTATTTTTTTCATTCCCATTTCAATTTGTGAGGAAGAAATAAGTAGAGTCTCTTAAGGGTTCCCTATATCTAAAATGTACCATTTTCGAGATATTCAGAAATAACTGTTAGCAACGAGCACATTATAATAGGTGAGGTATCAATTATGATCTATGTTCACCCTTTCATAAGAATCTCTATGACTTTATTCAAAATAATCCTGGTTTGTTCCAACTGAAGAATTTATCGTGCAATGTATTGGCAGAATTCTGTTCCAGAATAAATAAGGAAATCCACCAACCAAGAAATAATGAGAAGGTGCGAAAAATGTTCGGAAGTAGGTGGACGAAATTTTCAAAATGTGTTATGATTCAATATTCTATTCTGATATATCTGAATGAAAGTTTGGGAATTTTCATGGCTTGTTTTATGAGTTTTGCTTTACAATTTAAGCTTTCGATATGTATGACATATTTTTCGAAGAATAACTCGTTATTTTCATTATGAGCAGTAAAAAAGCTAGTGGTCGTTTTCTTTGAACAATGAAATAAGTTTTGAGGAATATCAACAACAGAAGCATGGAAAAATATTCTGAATAAAGTCAAACATTTTCATGAAAGGGCGAACATAGATCATATTATAATAATATTAAGCTCGCAGCCGTTATTTCTGAATATCTCGAAAATGGTACATTTTAGATATAGGGAACCCTGAATAGACTCCACTTATTTTTACCCAACAAATTCATATGTGAGTGAAAAAAATACGGTTTCCATTTGAAAAAATCGAGTTTTTGGCTTTTTTTGAATTCCAACTTTGACACTCTCATTTTACCTCCCAGTATATCGAAACGTTATATTCTCTACAGAGTGAGGTCGAATATCTTTTCGGTAACCCATTTCAAAAAACAGATCTGAGATTGTGCGTTGCGCTTTCATTGAATTTTCAGTGTTCTACAAGGCTCAATTTGTATTTCTTTTCACAAAACAGTGAATAACTCGAAAACGACTTTAGATGGCTATAGGAAGTGGATACATAAAATGAATGTGGCATTGGAAGATCTATCCGAAGAAGTCATAATATGCAGGGTGTTCCATTTGGAATAAGAAAGTTGGTACCATTTCCGGTGAAAGCGGAAGTCATTGATGTTCGAAAGTATATCATTAATGAAGGTCTACTCGGCTTATACATCCACGCGAAATAATTATTTCCCATAAACTTATAATGGGCACTCCCGGTGGGACACCCTGGTTTCACATGGTGAGGGTGTTTGCCCGTCCGCGGTTTCGCTTGTCAACCGGCCAAGGTGTAATACCATAGACTAATCATAGAATAAAAGGTCTTTGAGTAATAACGTTGATCAACGCTAATACACAGTGTAGCATGGGTTCTCACACATTTTCCGGAAACGGGGTAGAATTGCCTCATACAATAATTGTTTCGACCTCGAACATATGTATCTTTAAAAGTAATAAAATTCGCGGAGAAAAAAAGGTTTGGTTTAGTGTATAGGCTTTACGATATTTCATTCTTCCCATTGAATTTTTTGTTTTTCTAATCATATAATAATAATTGTGACATCTTTCTTCATGTAACTTGTTCTTATGTATCAGCCACGATTTCCCATACTCTCAGAAATTCAGCGTTCGGCGTATTGCAGGTGAAACTCTGGGTGAAATAATTTCTTATGCACCAGAGTCAATAGGCCCCGGAGACTTCTTCAATTTCATTACATTATATTCAAATAATTATACCAGACATTCAATCAATCCAACTCTAAAAGTTGAATGATATCTATCACAATAATCTGAATGATAATATATTTCATTTATATTTATTGGAAAACATTTGCCTTTATTGTCGATTGCTATATTATTTGAATTTTCATTAATAAATCAAATCAAATATCTGTATTCCCAAATCAATGTACTGGGTACATGGAGAAGAACATGTCATATATATCCCCTTGACGACATTCTATCGTTGCTTGATGAAAGATTATCCATATTCATGACAGAACGTTAATTCTCTTTTAATTAAACATAAAAGTTCGAATTGGTGCAGCTGGGATAACAAAAACAGAAATCCACTTGCCAAACATTGATTCATTTTCTACGGATAATAAAAAAGTAGGTACCACGTTCGACTAATTAAAACCTGTAATATATTGAGGTGTCAGATTAATCGAAGGGATTGGAATTTTTTTGTTGAAAACCAAAACTCAGTTTCAGGAAGATTTTATATATCGGACTACAAGTACAGGTTTCACATAATTTGTATGATTCACATGAAAATAATGGAAATCTTCTGAAAAATACCTCTGATATGTACATATTGTATATTTTAAACGTATAACGATTCATGAGTTCAAAGGAAACACTCTTCGTTATTCCGATTCAGTTTAGTGGAAAAGAGACAGGTTGAAGAAGAAAATTTTCTAATATTTCACGTGAATAATTTTATCGCATGAAATTATTTCTGGAATAAAGGTTTCCATTAATGTGATTGATCACACGACCCATATGATATATTCTCCTCATTATCACCTTTATATATCATCACATTATATAATCATATAAGAAATTCAATGAACCCAACTTTTGAAAGTGAGTTCGAACATATTTATTGAAAATTTCGACTTTTCCGAAAATTAATTCAAGTTCGATGATGATATGGGCTTCCCTTCAAGATACAACCACACATTAATGAAAGGACAGTTCTTAGTATGTATGGGATATGGGATATCAACTGATACAATGTAAACTTACATGTGAATGATTATTCGGGTAGAAATTTTATCAATAGACTGCTAACCTGAATATTTATTCTCAAGAAAGCAAGATATTTCAGTCATAATAAAGAGTGCTTCAAGCAAGAGTATATAGTCAAATGAAGACTCTGAATAAAGGTCTAAAGGCTAAATTCAAAACAATACCACATGGGTGACTCAAGCCCACCGTTTCTGAAGTTATTTCACATAATGTCAAAAATTATCGTCAATTAGACATGCATCATTGATTTCATTGAAAATTTCCATTTATTCGTGAAAAAAATGTACCTATTGAATTATTGAAATCCAATTTTAAAGGTGTTCCTTGAAACAACTAAATCAATTTCCATTATATTGTAGTATATAATCATGATCATGAATGAAGTAAATCCGTAGATTGAATTCGTCTATGTTCTTTCAACAATTTCGGTCTGATATTTTTCCATCCTGATTGCAATACTTTCACTCATTTCGAATTGAGCAATTTTTTAAAATGATTCTGATTGTAACATGACCTATTTATTCTAATGTACAAAAGGACAAAAAATATCATTTGATTTTTTTGGAAAAATTCCCATTCAACGATGAGTACCGGAGTTGTTAGAACACATTGATGAAGAAAATAAAATTACCATCAATCATAACATACATTATCTATACTACTAAATTTTTGATCATATTTGAATATCAGAAATTCAACTGAAATATAAGAAATACATATTTTGTCTTGAAGTTACAACAGTTTTTTCAAAGAATAGGTCCTTTCAATGAACACTTCTACATATCGATTGTTAAAGCTTGATACCTTGAATATACTTTTTCGTCAATTTTACAGGAGAGATGAAAAACCGTCTAGAACTTGAAAACCTTAAATCTGAGGTGTCACAATGAAGGCGTAGAATGTTTTTCTGTAAAATTTGGTACTAAAAACTAAACTCACATAGAAAGTGTATATACAAGGTAGATATCACGTGATAAACGTCTTAAATCTAACAGTAATTTCAAAAATCAAAATGGTAAGTAAAGAAAAAACGTTAAATAAAATAAACGAAATTTGAACATCAATCGGAAATTTGAAATTATTCATTTTCTACATACACCTGACTCTGTGGTATAGCCTTGTAATTGGCACCTCGGATATAGACTTCGTCTTCTTCGAGATACTTTGGAGCAGTAGCAATTCACAAGATATTCCACTTCAATCGTTTTTATTGATGTGCTGGTGGTAATTTTGACTGCAGAAATATCTGATCATTGAGGAACAAATCTCCTGAACTGTTGTTTTAAATATCTCATAGACTGACATCCAGTTTCGTAGGAGTCACTGTCAGCTAGAAAAATACCTATCCATCTGTGGGGATTTCTCCCGAGCCTCACTTCGGGTCTGACTCCAACAAAGGTGAAGCCAGGTGGTGTTGCATCCTAGCTTCATCTTCCTGTGAAACGTCCTCTGTGCAAGGTAGTACGTTCACCATGACAACCACCGATGACATAAGCCAAATGCAGTATATCAAATAAATAACAGCAATGATTTTCTGTAACGAAAAAAAAATTTACTCCAACAAAATATTGTTCCGAGATTCTTATGGATAAAATATATATTCTTTGAGAACATCATTAATGATTGAATGAAATTTTACTTACGTTCTGTCTTGTAGGAGACATCTCGAGCACCAGATTTTCTACTAAAGCCACTAGGGCTGCTTCAAGCGAATTTATAAATTATGGCGCTCACTGGCGAACCTGACGTTTGAATTATGGTTCAAGCGAAAATGGACAGAAATGACCTGGATGTCTAATTTCTTCGAATTCGATTACTTTTCAATAGATTTTTGGAACATTCCCCTGAGGAGTAATATGAAAAATTTTCGGCATACCTATGTTATTTCCCACGATATGAATACTCCAGATTTATCCAAGAAAAAATGAATCACGGTAAAGTAAGTCTTGTTTTCTGATTATCATCAACGCCTGAAGAAAATTTTTCGTTTTAGATATATTCATCACACTCCATTCGATGTTCGATGATGCTACTGGTAGTATAACTTATGGGGAAATTTTATACAGGGTGTCTGAAACAGGGCTTCAAAGTGAGACTTGATAAAATATTAAAACCTAATTTTTTCCAAATGGCAACCTAACGACTTTGTAATTCCGATCGATTGCTCAGCAAAAACTAGTTAGAGTATGCCCAACATTTCATGCCTTAGAAGTCAGTATTTGAGCCGTTATTGAATAAAATTCGAGTTTCACGACCAAAGCCAGGTTTCACTCAGTCGAATTAATTTGTATGCTTGTGTTTATAGTAGGCTGTGTTAAGAACTGTCAATCTTACTTTTTTCATAATGATCAAATAAACAAACGAAAATTTCAGTTTAAAACTTTCACCCAATCATACCTATTCAATCAAATTTTCAATTTAATTAATTCTTCTACGAACTCCACCCTCTGTAGGTGAGATAAATCCCGCAGTGCAACCTGCACCCCAACTTCAAACTCCTATTTTTACGAACCTCTCATTTTTTAGTATCCCATAGATAAAAATCAAGGAGTGTTAGGTCAGGAGAATGAGGGGGCCACTCTTATGGACCATTGAATCTGATATTTTGTTACATTCAGTATGAATGGAGAACATATTCAATATATCACTGTTAACACAATTCTGATTTTGCTTAGTGCCCGATTCATCAAACAACGAGTATGAATGACAATTCTCAACAATGCATTCTAAATAAATCAATATATTTACTTTTGACAAAGTCAACATAAAAACTATCAGAATAAATCTAACATTCTTCTAAGAAACCTTTCTTTAATCCCAAATTCGAATTTCATTCAATAACTGCAAAATTACTAATTTTAAAACCATGAACTGTTGGGCATTCTCTTACTACTTTTTGACGAGCCATCTATAGGAATTATAAAATTATTTGGTTGCCATTCGAAAAAAAGAAATTTTATAGTTTGACCAATGCTCACTTCGAAGCCTTGTTACATCAAACTTGTGTAGAATTGAATGAAGAACTCAGAGGTGTTTACATTTGAAATAACTTACTTCACATTCGTTGATAGAATGGACTATGAAACCAAAATGCAAAATCTTGAATTCTTATTACAATTTCTTTCTCGAGAATTTCTGATGAAACATATGAAACAATCACCCGGTATACTCTCTGTTGAAATATCCCTCCGAATTGCGATACTATTTAAGGAACAGTACCTAGAAAATTAAAACGTGTTCGTTAATAATAAAATGATAGATTTGAATGAGATGAAATCTTTCACTGTCACTATGCTTTTTCATATCTTTTCCCCACATTTATTTCATTCTTGGAATAATTTAACATGATTATGTTTCATGTTCCGAGTTCGATACTTGAAATATATATTTTTGTCTACCATCACGGGAAAAAAAACTGTAAAAATTGTTTTGAAAGCTCAATAACTATTCAAAGTTGAATTTCTCTGAGGTAAAATATGAAAATTATTGCCGAATCTGTTAGTTACTCCGATGAATCGATGTTTCAGATTTAATCAGGAAAAAATGAGTCACGTTGAATTGTGTCTTATTCTTTGAAAATTTTCAATTTCATTATTGGAAAATATTTCCGAAATCCGCAAAATATCATTTCGAATAAAATCGCTGACAAAATTTATGAAACTTAAATTATATTTTGGGAAAATCTGAGGAAGTTTGTAATAGAATAGAATAGAAAAAATCTCTATTTCTAGTAACTACAAGCAGCAGAAGATAATAGTGTCAAAAAAGAAAAAAATTACAATTTATTATAAAATTCTCCTAAATCATAGGGCTCTAATGTCATTAACATTTCATATATAGTTTTTTTGAATTTTCTAATATTTGTTTCTCTCCTAATGTGACTTGGCAGTTTATTGTATATTTTCAAGCAAGAATAGTGACAACCTTTCTCAGTCATTGTAAGGTGATGCTTAGGATAAATATGAGAACATTTCACAGAATCATTAAATAGCCAGAATAACATGAGCAGGTCGTTCTCAACTTTATATAGATTTCAAAACGAAATTGAGATGCCGAATTCAAATTCTGCAATAAATTTCAAATGTCTGAAAATCAATCCCAGATAATGTAGGATTCGAATCCGTGAAATAAGAATAAGAAAAAAGACACCAGAAGAGTGAACGAAATTTTTCCAGTACTAGTTGAAGATGTCACACCATTGAAATTATGTGTTGGGATAGGGTGTGAATCACATTCATGCATTTTTTTTTAAATCAATGGACACTGAATCAGACCTAAACTTCCCAAGACGTTTGGATTTCAATCTTGAATTCGATACTCTCCGAATGATATGGGAATATATCCATAAACAATCGTTTGCAATGATAAGAATTCGCATCCATAAGCATATCGCGAATATTCGAAACTCCATGATATCAGCCGTCGCAAGTACCCGGCGTTGCCGGCTCGAATGTATCTGGTCCTTATAAACGAGACTCGATATACAGGTGGCGATTTTGTCGCCGCCAACCTTCAGATCGTGGAACTAAAACTGTATATATGCATGATGTTTTTCGACCGGAACGAGATCCGATCGAAATTTTCGAAAATGAGTATTTTAGGATCAGTGGACCTAGATCTAACCATATACACGCAAAAAAACACGAGATCCGTTTTCGGATCTCGTTCTGCCAAATGGATCTCGGACCGTTCAGAAAACTTCATGAACGGATCTCGTTCGGATATATTTATATATATATATATATATATATATATATATATATATTCAAATAATCAAAAGGTTGTTGTGGATGACAAACGTTGCGTACGTATTGATTACTAACAAATGAGAAAAAAACGCTGTCATTTGAATTTCGTTCTTTTCCAATTTTCGTCTCGGATTTTTAACTGCTTATTATGTTTGTCGAGAGTGCAATTATTAATAAAAGTGAAGATTTAGTTGTTCCTCTGGATATTGTAGAGTCTGCAAGAAGAGCAAATCTGGAACTCCTACCTAAAAAAATCTGTCCAGCAGTACGATATTGCATACAACAATTTCCTGACCTGGTTCATCAACTTTGTGGAGCAAATTTTTAATGATAAAGGCAAGCGCCCTTGTTGAAACCGGTGTGGATGTTAGTAAATATTTTAAGATAAAAGCATATTCAAAACGTTAAATGAAGGACATTGTCCCAAAAAAATCGAAAATTCTCACTCGTAAACAATTTGGAAAGTCTATGAAAGAAGCACCAGATGAGAAATATTTGAGTTGGAGTCTGTCGGCGTGAAGAATTATGTAATTTATCAGTGGAAGACATCGAAATAAACAAATAAATCAATGGTTATTCAATTTCCAAATACAAAAACGAGAGTCAGTCGTTCTTTCAGTATTATTGGGAAGGATGTAGACTATTTTTATAAGTACTTTGCACTGCGAGCTTCTGTCATCAAACATCGTCGTTTTTTCCTGAAATACATAAATAATAAGTGCACTGCCAATCCAGTTGGTATTGATATATTCGGATAAATTCCATCTATTGTTGCAGAATTGCCCAAACTACCAGAACCAAAAGAATATACAGGACACTATTTTCGAAGATCCTCATCCGCTTCATTGCCAGCAAAATCAGGAGCAAATATCACGAATATAAAAAAACATGGTGAATGGAAATCTTCCGAAGTAACCGAGGGCTATGTTGATCATTCCATTGCATATAGAAATGTCATTGCTGAAAATTTCTCACAACCTCAACAGATTTTGGATCATCATCATCCAATATTGTACTTCCGGTTTCTCAGAGTACTGATGGTGCTGAGGATTCTAATAATGTGTTGCGAAGCTCCCTAAAGTCACAGGGCATTATTGCTAGTAATTGTTCTAGTTTTACGATTAATATTATTGTTCATAAGTAATGATTGTTAAATATTTGCAATTGCTGAAATTTGCTCATCTGATTTCATCATAAGAAGATGGCTTACGCTTCCACGTAAACAATCAATTCTTACTATATGTTTTGGCCGAAAGCGCCAGGTCTTATTATGGGACACCCTGTATGATCCCAAAATAATGAAGTGTTAACAAAAATTTTTCAACAACTTTCATTCAGATCCCCAAATTTTTGTCTCGCTTTCATTTGAACACCTTCACCAACGTAACCTAATTTTTTCCCTCCAGCGGTCACATAAAAAAAGTTGTACAATTCTGCAACGTCTGTTACTTGCAGAATTGGCGCAATGGTCTAAACGAAAAAAAGCCTAGACATTAGCGAACGCTCCGGAACGGAGAATTAGAGGAAAATTTCCCTAATTCGGGCTAACGAACAAACGAATCGGAAAGAGAGAAGTGAAAGAGGTGCTATAGTGGAGCTATAAAGGGGTAATACGTTTCGGACTAGTTGGTGCGTTTCTGACGGATAGGCAGGTCCCCAATTCCGCCTTTATTCGAATGTTTGGAGTGAGTCTCGAACTAAAAACAATGCTCGCAAATGATTCCGACAATTGCGAATTCATTGTTGCCCTATTATGGATTCAGTTCGATATAGACGGGGGTCGAGTACATTGACTTAACGAGGAGGGGGTCACTGCGAATACAAACCCCCCCCTTTCACTGATCAAAAAAGTTGAAAAAATTTTTTAACAATTATATTGATAGATTTTTTTTCAACCCCCACGACTCAATTGTAGTTACGCCAATGGTCAAGTAGGCTACGGTGCTGAATTTCTGTCATAGGGGTGTGCAGAGGGGCACTCGCCATTTTATATATTATATATATTCCGAGTATTAAATATTTACTGCTCCACAAGAGCTGTATCCAATCGTTGAAATCGTGAATATTATTATATAATCTTCGAAAGGGTCGCTATGATATCATTTAATATTCAATCAAAACTTCAAGCGATCCAATAAAAATCAGTATGAGACATTTCGTCAATCTGGTCGTCTTTTTTCTGAAGTTTGGTTCTTTGCACATGCTTCATGAATGTTCTGATTTCAAAATGGAGTTTATCAACGGCTTCGATTTGAATCGAGTTTACTGAAAATGCCAAGATGTTAATTAACAAATGCTAAGGCTAATAGGGCTATTGGAATGCTACAGGGTGGCGTAACTCAGGTTGTTGTAACAGAAAGGCTCCAAGTCAGCCAAAGTAAAGAAGAAGACTGCAATGGGTAAGGCAACATATCAATTTGAACATCAATGAAGTGTCCTTTTCACTGATGAATCCAGATATGGCCGATTTGCAGATTCTCGTCGTTATCTCCAAGAAGTCTATCCATTCCGAGGGGGTAGTGTTATAGTATGGGCCAGGATATGTTTCAACGGGCGTACAGATCTACACATTTGTCTTGGGAATATGACCGCCTTACACTATTGTACGTCATTGTAAATGTTTTGTCAAATTTAAACGCTGCTGTTGGTGAAACTTTTCAATTTTTAGACGATAACGCTAGACCGCATCGTGCAGCCATAGATGAGAATTCATAGAACATCCAAGATAGGATAATCATTAACCTACCCCAGAATCCTTAAATGATCTAAGAGAGCTTCTGCCCCTTTTATGGAACCAAATTCCCCAAGAAATGTTCAACAATCTTGTCTTTAGTATGCAAAAAAGATGTCAAGCTGTTATTGATGCCCGTGGAGGCCATACATTGTATTGATAGTCTTGAAATGCTTGAATTCTCTTCGAATAAATTTGATTTTCTGTGACTTGGAATTACAGTAATATGAATTCTCATCATAAAATCTCATTCAAACAATATTTTTTTGGAATTTAAGTAAATATCCCTTACTCATGTATAGCAGTTTAGATAAAGATAGAGATAAAGAAGTGGATAATTCATTACTGCTGCAATATTATTCTAATAGACGAATGATTCATTAAATCCTAATCTCATGAGAACCAACGTCGTTCGAAGTTGTTACTTCGAACTTTACCCTCTAAACCACACCCCATCAATTTTCCAACCCCAGTTCGAAGATAATTAATTTCTTCTTGTCCTTTTATTCTCATTATATTCTTTTCTTTTCTAAGTTTCCTCCTACTACAACTTTTCTTCAATTTTGATCATTTTCAAAGGATTGAGCCCTGGTCATTAAGCAATGCTTGAAGAGTTCTTCCACAACACAAGAAAGCCACAATAGTACTTTTCAGTATGATAAAGGAAAATAAACGAAAAATGTTTATGAATGTTTATGCGAGTGGTTATGTATGTGTTCCAGAACCAACAAAATAATTTATAGCAATTTTACCTATGGGTCATTTGAAAAAAAAAATTATTTTAAAGACCATATTTGAACGTCAAGGTCATATAAAAAAATTAAATAATTCGTGTTTCGAAGTAGATTTCGTCGGAAGTGGTTTCATAGTGTTCAAGGTCGTCGCGTTGATATAAGCCGAAACTTCGATGCACCAAATTAATGGATCTTCTAACACATCTTAAGAAAGTGGAGCGCCGCTCATAAGTGCTCTTTAACATATTCAACTAATGAAGGAGCAATTGATTAAAGATATATTTATTATCGTTGAATATCGTCACAAGGAGACACTCGCAAACGTTTGTGAATAATTTATTAGCACTTATTACTATTGTGGATTGGCGCCAAGTGTTTCAACACGATCTAATTGTTAATGCGGTGGATATAGAAGGATGAAAATGTATGAACCCGTAGAAAATAGCACGCAAGAGAATGTGCACGTTTTATTCGATGTTAGGAAAATTCTTGGATACGTCCATAATTCTAATATGCAAGTGGGGTGTACAGTGGTTACTTTCCGCATACAGATCTGTCGGTTAGCTTCTATTGTTGTTATGGCAGGTGTTCAGCAAACTCACCTCAACAAAAAAAAGTTTCTTCTCTCGTCAATAAAACATGGCATCTCACTTTTTTTGTAATTTTTTTAAATAAAGAACCGAAGATTACTAGTTTTGGGACACTTGTATAGGTACAAAATTCGAAATGAGAACGTGAATCCATATCCGACAAATTTTCAATCCGCCCTTTCAACAAAAAGCCAATTACACATTATTATTATTGGTATATTGAAATAGCTATGTTGCAGAATTTATCCAGAATGCATTCATTCGGAATGAATAAATTCCGGTGCTGTATCGAGAGAAATCAATTTATACGAAATTATGTATTATTTACCTCCCAATATTTCAGAATGAAGAATTTGCATACAGTAATGATAGAACGATTTTGTCATACCTATCGGATATTTATGGAGTGTTTAAAATCATTTTATGCGATTCAATTACACGCGTTTTAAACTTTTCATAACATCCACAGCCTATGTGTGATCGTTTTATTTCGCTGATAAGTCGAATTAGTGCTAATTAAAAAATCACTTTGCAAAGTGAGTGCTTGAAAATCACATAGAAGTCATATTGAACGGGCTGTGTGTTTCTTTATACTTTTTCAAAACTTTCCTTTTTATTTTTCGAAATTCTTGGAAGACAATCAAAAGTTCTCAATTCTTCGATTAGTGCTCAATACCAATTTCATTAGTGATTGAAATTCAGCGATAAATCTGTCTAATTATACTGCTCTACAAGAATAAGGGATATCGTATTCAATAGTTTCGAAAAGGCGTCATGAAAATTTCTCATTGTACAAACCCCTCTAATTTTCAGTTTACTATCTATCCCCGAGTGGGTCACACCCTGTAGATTCAGATCTCGATGTCCAATTCGAAAAACAACTACATTACTAAGAGAGTGGAAAAAAATTGGGTTTCTTCGATTTTAATGGCTTTTTTTCTGTTTTTTTGGTTATTTTCTTCAGATTAAGATTCGGTAATTATTCGGAACTGATAAACTGTGCGCTTTGAAAACATTCCCACTTACTGTTTCTGGATCCTAGCTTACGAAAATGAAAAATGAATGAAGAAAGTCCTCTGCTGTTATCGGAGATTTCAAGAACTCGCTCCAGATTCCTCAACTTTTCGATATATTGCCGCCGCTTGTTGTTTATAGTTCTCGGATAGCTGAGAAAACGCCGCCTTCAATAATGTCACTTGAACGTGTTTCTGTCATCTAAAACGATAGGTGCGGTGATAAGATTACACCCATCATCTGGCAAGGTCGTTGCTCGCACATGTTTCTTATTATCTTAAATTGGTATAGGTACTCGAAGATATGGGATTGATTGCCATGGGAGCTGGGGAGAATGTTATCTCCAACTTATTGAAACCAGTTCTTCGATACAGTTGCGCTCGTGGTAGAAGAAACTATGTAAAATAAGTTTCGACTTCATGAAAATTCATATTTTCCTTCATCTAGATTATGGTCAACAGAAGGAATTTAGATCATATTTGATTTTGGTTGAGTTTTTGCATCGATTGAATGGACTTTCCATTCCTAACCCCAATTTTCTCGAGAACGTCCGAATATTTTTTCATTCTGTGAATGGCGTTTTGAACAAGTGAATGTCGACTTGAGATGCGCCTAAAAATCTGCGGCACAAATAAAGACGCCAGGCGTCGCGGCGCTATCAAAGATTTTTTCTCCAGAGACAAACTTTTTTATTATGCCAATCGAAAGGTTATTTCATTCTGAATTTTTTTTCAAATACAATTTTTATCCATTTCTAACCGTTAGCGATCTGCAGCGCGTTTTATGTTGATTCTAATTCATTCTTTTTTTTCTGCATTGTGGTAGTATGCCTTTATTTGGAGGCATATATGTGATTTTGTGATTTTAATTCAAGAAGGCTAGTTTTTTAGTCAATGTGCCCCTTCAAATGAGATGAAATATGTGGCTACAGCGAGATGGGGTTTCATGCCACGAACGCTACCATTGTCAAGAGATATTTAAATCAAGAATTCGAAAATAAAAGGATTGAAACCAATGGACCCATCAGATATCGCCAGACCTAACGCTCATGGATTACTTTCTAAGGGGTCCCCTTAAATATATGGTATACCAAACTGATTCTAATAACTTGGACTATTCGAAAATGAAGATAAGAAACGCATGTGCCAAAGTAGACCTTATTTTTTGATTTTATAGAACATATGATTCGGAATGTTTCGTTTGTTATTGAATAAAATGTTCATTGATATTCGATATAATATTCAATGTATAAAATAATAGAAAAATAGTTTGTTACAGAGCCTCCGTCATTTTACGAAACAAAATCAAATCTAGGTCATCTAGCCATTCTGATCCATACACAAGTTATTTGTATTTTCATTAAAAGTCGCTTTGGTCAAAATATAAGGGTCAATTCATTTTCGAATTCTTAATCTTAACATCAATTCACAATGGCAGGGTTGTGACATGGAGCCCCATCTTGCTGTATCCGCATAATTAATCTTATTTGAAGAGCCTTCTTGAATTCAAGGCACAAAATCATATCTATGTCTCCAAATCAAGGCATACTACCACAATACAGAAAAAAATAAATGGAATAGAATCAGCAAAAAACACGATGCAGATTGCTGACGGTTAGAAATTAACAAAAATCGTATTCAAAAAAAAAGTTCAGAATGAAATTATCTTTCGAATGACATGATAAAAATGGTATTTGATAGCGCCGCGACGCCCGGCGTCTTTATTTATTCCGCAGATTTTTATCCGACATTGACTTGTTCAAAACGCCATTCACAGAATGAAAAAATATTCGAATGTTTTCGAGAAAATTCTGGTTACCAAGATAAATGAATCACCCTGTACACTGGGTTTTTCATGTCGAAATTAATACTCAATTTAATTTCCAGTGTTTACAGGACTCTACCCGATTCTTCACTCGAAAACGCAAGCGGATCCAGAAATAATTGTTGGTAACACCTCTTTAATTCGTTTCGCTGACCCGATAAAAGACACATTTACCCGACGCAGAGAGCTTGTTGGCAAACAAACAATGCGGAAAGCTGTTGACTCTGTTAAGAAATAACCCCCTTACTTATTCATGAACAAAAAGACCACAACTCGATAATTGCTTGTTTATTAACCGGAAAATACGTTTTTAAGGTGTGTTTGTTCTGGGAGCAAGCGATTTGCCATGAATTATTGATAACTGCCATCGGTTATGGCATCTATAGCCAATATATCTGCATAATTGCGATGAACACAAATCGGTTCATATTTGCCAGGCGTCGTTTCACCGGAAGTGCATTGATATTTTGTACGTTTGAGATTGCTGGAGCAGCATGTAGAATTATAACGAAAGTATTGCTTTCAGAATAATCTGTGATATTCTAATAGCTATAGGAAATCTTTTCAAGAAGAAACACATAAAATCAAGAAAATAATAATAATAAAGTTTATTCAAATGAAGTAATAAACTGAAATAAACAAGAAACAAAAACTACCAGATAATAGTTTTCTGAAGAAAAAAATAATCTGTATGTAGAATTATAACATAAACTCTTCATTTGAATCAAACTGTGTACACTAAATTGCCTCTTCGAGACAAAATCCCCCTAAGTACCCCAAAATTGCCTCATTCCCTTCTCATTTCCTCTCATTGCATTCTCATTTCCCCTCATTACCTATCATTTCCCCTCATTACCATTCATTTCCTCTCATTGCCTTCTCATTTCCCCTCATTTCCCTTGATTGCCTCCTCATTACCTCTCATTGCCTTCTCATTTCCTCACATACTTTCTGATTTCTCTTTGTGAATGTCTTGTCGAATAGTTATATTTTTTTACATTTCATTTATTCATTTAAATTTCAAGAAAAACAAAAAAAAACTCAGCTACGAAGTTTTGTGAAAAAATGATTTAAGGACATGAAAATCGAGAAGATATTACATAACTTTTTTGGGTTTTACCCGGGTTCTACGTTTTAACGATTATTCCTAATTTATGCTTTTTTACAATGCTTCACGCTGAACTGAATATACAGGGTGGCCATTTGTAAACGAAACAGACTAGATTACAGACGAAATAAAATTTTTCGATAGAAATGCTCGGACAGGTCGATTTCTGTTTCGAGGGGGACAACTTAAGATGTAGGTTACGGACGCATAGCGCTTCAACCCTTGCTACTAAAACCCTCACCCCCAATTTTTGAATAGGGAAGATGGGGTGAGTGATACCTCATTTGAAAGGTATTTTTATACTGATTTCAGCACAGTAATTGTTTTTTTATTTTATGCGTTAGTTCTCGAAATACAGGGTGGCCATTTGAAAACGCAACTGACTAGATGATAGACGAAATAAATTTTTTCGATAGAAATGCTCGGACAGGTCGATTTCTGTTTCGAGGGGGACAACTTAAGATGTCGGTTACGGACGCATAGCGCATCAATCCTTGCTGCTACAACCCTCACTCCTAATTTTTGAATAGGGAAGATGGGGTGAGTGATACCTCATTTGAAAGGTATTTTTATATTGTTTTCAGCATAGTAATTGTTTTTTCATTCTATGCATTAGTTCTCGAAATATTCTTGACTAAGCATTTGAAAATGAAGTGGTGTTTTCATGGCACTTGTGGTGTTTTTTTGTGAAATACGTTCCAAATGAGGTATTACTCATCACATCTTTCCTATTCAAAAATTGGGGGTGAGAATTGTAGTAGCAAGGGTTGAAGCGCTATGCGTCCGTAACCTACATCTTAAGTTGTCCCCCTCGCAACAGAAATCGACCTGTCCAAGCATTTCTATCGAAAAAATTTATTTCGTCTGTAATCTCGTCTGTTTCGTTTTCAAATGGCCAGCCTGTATATTAAGATATTGTACTTTCATTTGCGGGATTACGAGCTCCATTTTCACAGGTCAAAAAGGCAGCCCTGGCCTGATTTCCTGTTCCAATTTTGTGAATAAAAGACTCCATGAGTGTGTTTGATATCAAATAGTAGAGAGAAAGAAAAACACACCCATTAAAATAATTATATTCTCTGACGATCGATTTCGGCTCTAAGCCATCATCATGTCAGCGTCAAAGGATTATGTACTTTAAGTTTTCATAAATTTTAGTTTTCCTTCAAAGGATTTGTCGGTGTCGACACTGACCACTCGAAAACGAATGCGTCCAAATCATAACATCAAAATAAAACTTGAATACAAATCCTTTAAAGGAAAACTAAAATTTATGAAAACTTAAAGTACATAATCCTTCGACGCTGACCTGATGATGGCTTAGAGCCGAAATCGATCGTCAGAGAATATAATTATTTTAATGAGTGTGTTTTTCTTTCTCTCTACTATTTGATATCAAACACACTCATGGAGTCTTTCATTCACAAAATTGGAACAGGAAATCAGGCCAGGGCTGCCTTTTTGACATGTGAAAATGGAGCTCGTAATCCGGAAAATGGAAGTACAATATCTTCATATACAGGTGGCCATTTGATAACGAAACAGACGAGATTACAGACGAAATAAATTTTTTCGATAGAAATGCTCGGACAGGTCGATTTCTGTTTCAAGGGGGACAACTTAAGATGTAGGTTACGGACGCATAGCGCTTCAACTTTTGCTATTACAACCCCCACCCCAAATTTTTTAATAGAAAAGATGGGGTGGGTGATACCTCATTTGAAAGGTTTTTCACAAAAAAACACTACAAGTGCCATGAAAACACCACTTCATTTTCAAATGCTTAGTCAAGAATATTTCGAAAACTAATGCATAAAATGAAAAAACAATTACTGGGCTGAAATCAGTATGAAAATACCTTTCAAATGAGGTATCACTCACCCCATCTCCTTTATTCAAAAATTGGGGGTGAGGGTTGTAGTAGCAAGGGTTCAAGCGCTATGCGTCCGTAACCTACATCTTAAGTTGTCCCCCTCGAAACAGAAATCGACCTGTCCGAGCATTTCTATCGAAAAAATTTATTTCGTCTGTAATTTATTTATTTATTTAACTCTGCGAATTTACAGGTGAACGGGAAAACCCCTCTGATACAAAATATAATCCTAAACAAAATACTATTTCTAAAATATCATATTACTTCGTTACAGGCAGAGGTACAATAATGTGACATCATAACCACAATTACAATATTAAACTAAAAAATCTCAGATTAAAACACTACCGCAAACTTCTCAATCCCTTCAGCACCTGGGATTTGAACACATAAGGAGACTGAAAAGAAGTCCAAATATTTCAACTGAGAATTCACTACTCTCTCAGCACGCCCCGGAAACACATTTGAAAGGTAATTAGTTCTATGTGTAGCGAGTCGAAACAAAAAAGTATCTCGTCTGTTTCGTTTTCAAATGGCCACCCTGTATATTAAGATATTTTTCTTCCATTTTCCGGATTACGAGCTCCATTTTCACCGGTCAAAAAGGCAGCCCTGGCCTGATTTCCTGTTCCAAGTTCTGACGGCAGTTCCGAAACAACATTTCCCGTTCTAATTCCGCACAAATAGGTTGTCTTTCAGCCGGATCCATCCGAGGGAAACGCGCATTAACGGTTACATCGCGGGAGCAACAATAGCTCTCACCGAACACGGAAAATTCTCCAGACTCGATGCACCAGATAAGGAAAGCGTGCCGCCAAATTCCCGAACTATTCGAATTAAGCCTAAAATTACACCGGGTGATGAATCGCGAATTCCTCGCCATATATCATTCGCTGAGTGGAATTCTCTGTAGCCGCGAGACAGCGCCCGTGTTTCGGCAAACCTATACGGGGTAATCGTCAGGGCGGATTCATTACGGCGCACAATAAGATTCGCAGATTGCGGAAATGTGTACTTGGGCTGATCGACCTGAAGCGTAAAACAGTACACAGTCTGGTTTCAAGAAGATTTTCCACAGTATAGACCTCGTTGTTACGTGAATTATCTGGGACTTACCCTAGACGGAGCTCTAGACATGGAAAAACCATAACACATCCAACGGCAGAAAAATACTTATGAAAACGTAGAGAAATTTAGTTCTTCCTTCTCACAATTCTTATTTTGTGGCGACTACTTTCGAGACTTTTCTAAAATAGTGTCATTTTCAAGTCTACTGCTACAAAACAATAATTGTCTACATTAGTGTAAAAGTCATTAAATACAAAAAAACAAAAAAGGAACAACACAAACTACAGGGTAAAATGTTTAAAAACGGCTATTGTCATTATATTTTACCTTGTAGCTTATATAAGTAAGTGTTGTTTGTTTTTTGTTTTATTGTATTTAATGACTTTTACACCAATGTACGAAAACAGCTTTAGACTTGAAAATAAGACTATTTTAAAAAATTCTCAAAACTAGACGTCACAAAATAAAGATTGTGGGAAGGAAGAACTAAATTTCTTTACTTTTTCATTTATCAATCTTCCAATTTACAGAAAAATACTAAGTAAGATGATCTACTTTCATATGATAAATGTGATAAATTCAACCATTACAATCCATAAATATACTGAAAACTTAAGACATCGAACTCCAGAATGCTATATACAGGCTGTTCCAGAAGTCGACGTCAAGCTGAAATTCGAGAAAATCGCTATAAAATCATTTAAAATTCAATAACAACTTGAATCGATCCAATAAAAATCAGTACGAGACAGTCGTCAATCTGTTCCCCTTTTTTTAAAGTTTGGTATGTGTTTTATGAATATTCTTATTTTGAAACGGAGTCAATTTATCAATTGCTTCGTTTTGAAACAAAATTTCTGAAAATGGGAAATGAACAAACGCTGAGGCTAATAGGACTATCGGAATGCTCCAAGGTGGCCTAACTCAGGTTGTTGTAGCGGAAAGGCTCCAAGTCAGCCAAAGGGTGATACCTCAACTTTGGAATATTTTCAGGGAAGCAGGTTCCGTGTTGGAAAGACCAAAGCTTAGTGGGGACGAAAAAACAACACCTTCTCAGGATCGTTTCATCACCGTTTCGGCGAAAAGAAAGCCTACATATACGTGTAGAAAATTCTACCGAATACTTTTCAAAATGCAGATGGGGTCTAAGTTTCCATCGAATCTGGTGGTGAATCTAGGTTCTAAACGTCCATTAAGAGGACTTCCATTAACACGTGACCATGAGCGTCAAAGACTGGAATGGGCAAGGCAATATATCAATTGGAACGATCAATGGCGTAGTGTCCTTTTCACTGATGAATCCAGATATGAGCGATTTTCAGATTCTCTAAGAATGAGGGTATGGACAATCGCACGCATACCCCGTAATCGTCGTTATGTCCAGAAAGTCCATTCATTCCGAGGGGGTAGTGTTAGGTATGGTATGGGCCGCGATATGTTTCAACGGGCTCACAGATCTATACATTTGTCTTGGGAATATGGCGGCCTTACACTTTAGGGAGCATGTCATCCACAATGTTTTGCCAAATGCTATTGGTGAAACTTTTCAATTTCTAGACAATAACGCTAGACCGCACCGTACAGCCATAGTTGAGAATGCGCGAGAGGAGATTGGTATTCCACATTAACCAACACCTCCGTACTCATCAGATTTGAATTGCATATAACATATGCTCCAAATAAGATTAGATTATCATCAACCTACCGCAGAATTCTAAAATGTTCTGAGAGAGCTTCTGCTCAAATTCTTCAAGAAATGTTCAACAATCTTGTGTGTAGTATGCAAAGAAATTGTCCAGCTGTTATTGATGCCCGTGAAGGCCATACAATGTATTGATAGTCTTAAAATGCTTGTGGAGGAGTTCATTAAGAAAACGTCGTGTATTTTCCAAATTATATTGCATTTTCTTTTATTCGAGGAAATACAAAACCTGTGATGATTCTCAAACTTGGTACTATTATTCACTTTTTTCGAATTATATTTTTTCTATTTTATCTAATCCAATTGTTTCAATTTGAAAAATAATGTCACTTGTTGCCGAACCAACTTCTCAAAATTAATTAATCAGTTTTGCAAGTTGCTCCAAAAGTTAGCACATTTAATGAGGTTCATAAAATGCTGCAATACCCAATACACTGTTTCCAGAGTTGTCTAAAAAGACAGTATTTGTCAAAGAAACACAGGTTAGTGTCATGACAGCGTACGCTCGTAGGAAAATAACTTATCATCGTTTTCAAAAACTTAAACCTGTTCAGGATGACTGAGATGAAAATCAGATTTCTCCACATTCTCAACTAAGCAAAAGGTTTCGAGAACCGAATATTACCTCCCAGGATAATTTTGTCATTCAGCTACTGAACCTTCTTCTAATCATCTAATCTGACATCGAAATATCTGCAGAATCAATTTTTTTCAATGTGGTAATAAAATATCGTCAACAATTCAGCCTACTAAGGGTAGCAGACCTAATTTCATGAATTTTATTTCAGGCGTGTATATAGTTCGCTGACACGTTCGCGAGAGAAATCCCGTGTTTCGGCAAACCTATACGGGATAATCTTCAGGTTCATCAAAGCGCAGAATAAGATTCCCAGATATCGGCAGTGCTCACTCGACCGATCGTGGCAGTGTTTCGTAATCCTGGGAACTGTCTCAATTCCTGAAACGTGGATGGCTTGTCTGAGGGTCAGTCGGACATGGTCGTATTTTGCGAAATATCCGCAGATTTAATGTCGGCTCGTAAAAGGAAGATGGACCCGACTTTAATTTTATCTACGATGAAACGCGTCCAACTGTTTTTCGCATGTGTTTGTTTGGTTTATGGTCTGTGCATTCACGTGGTTTCTATGAAAATGGAAATTGTGGGACAATTTTTTTGGAAAAAGGGCATAGCGGAAGCTATGAAATTGAAATTCTGGTAAATAATTAAGGAAGGAATAGTAACGGAGTATTGAAGTGTTCTCAAACTCGAGTGGAAAATGATGATTCGTTGAATATAAGAAAAACAGGTGTTTTAATGTGATATTCTTTTGCAGATCTCAATCTCTAGATCCGCAGAGTGATGATTATTTTTAGTTTCTTCAATATTATTCATGACACATCGTGTTTTTGATTTGGAGAGTCTCGGATCTCTTATGCAGCTCAATGCGAAAATGTCCTCTGTTTTAGTATTTCGCAGTTATGCACAGACTAATCTGGAAAAATACAAACACATAAAAAATCAAAAATCAAGTGCATATTCGAAACATACGTGCTTAAATAGATCAGAAAAATGCCCTTGACCGATATGGCTCACAAAATAGTTTTTTTTCAATATTTTCGGCAACCGAGCGAGTCGGGAAAAAATAAATTTCAAGCTATATCGACTCGGATCATTTTTTCTACTAATTGAGACAAATGTTGATTTTTTTGCCCATATCTTTTAAGAATGAAAACGACAAATTTTCATTCACCTTTCGCAAAGATCCTAGATTTTCTGATATTTTCTACTAAAATTCTGAATTTCGTATTTTGCATGGACCATATTACGAGTATTATTATTATTATTATCATGAACAGGGATCCATGGACCGTCACTCAAAAAATAATTTTTTAGGAAAAAATCGGTTTGCATATTCATAACTTACGCCTTCGATTTGATCAGCAGATAAATTTTTAGTGACGATCGGAGAGAATTCATTTTTTAGGAAAAATTTCCATACTATGTATCTAAAAATTTCGAGTTCTCGGCAAAAATTTTTTTCTTCCGATCGAAATCAAATTGATACTGTTGGCTAATTCAAACACCTAGATTACGAATATGCTAACAAATTCTTCATAAAATCATTCATTTCCAAGTTATGGTAAATGGAAAATTTAAAATTTTGGACCTTTTCGGAAAAAAAATCAGAAAATCGAAAAAATAAGCGATTGGTGAGTGAAAATTGAATTTTCATATTCTTGAAACATCAGACTATGAGCAAACAAATCTGCATTCGTCCAGTGTGACTTATTTCCGAAAATACTGATGATTGCGATAAACTTACTCCATATTTGTAATCTGCGAACTCAAATTAATCAAAAAAATAAATCACCTGAGTCAATTCAGCTGAAAATTTTTTTTTTATTTGAATGAATTCGAAATCTCAAGCTTTTTCAACATCTGCAAAAGATATACAGTAGGTCCCATATATCTTGAAAAGGTCAGGGGGATTTCCGGTTCAATCGGAAGTATATTATGAACAAAAAATTTTACATCAAATGCATTTTAAGCCATTGCGTGCACTCACCTGCAAAAGTTTCATATTGTACTTTTCTCTCAATAGTATATTCTAAAACAATTTGCAGAATGAGATCCTGTTCCAACACGAATGTGAAATTCGAATTGCCTTCTGCAACGAGTATTAGACGATATTTTCTCTATTCCAGTCAAATTTTGTTAAATACTCCCGAAATTCGAATAAAAATTCAGATTAGTGACTTTTGTATTGTGTCTTGGCAGTTGGTGTGACTCACGAAATTTGACATATTACGGCATTTGAATTGATTTGAGAAGATCGGGGGTCAGTACTGACAACCACAAAACGAAAAATATAACTGAAAACAATGTTGTAATGAATTTCATTACAGCACTACTTTTAGTACTGTAATGAACTCAATACGATACCAAAATAGAGAAAAGATATTTTTGTACAACTGGCATTAAAAGTGAAACCTCTAATGACAGCATATCATGTTGGAATTGATTGTTTACGTGGAAGCGTGTCAAAAATATTTTTAACATAAGTGTCAAAAAGATTTTTAGCACTCCATTTTCTTTTCAACTTGTTCATCAGTGAAAATTTTCGTTTTTTCATTACGATATCCTTCACTGATCCGTTTTTAATTTAATATATACTGACGTCCACACCATTTTCAACAAGGGCGCTTGACTTCATCATTGAAAATTTGCTCCACAAAGTTGATGAACTCCATATTTTGTATTTTTCTTCTAAGTATGCCTGGAAAATAGTTTCACTGAATTTTCTTCGACATTTTTCAATGTACACCAGTTAATTGTTATATGCAATATCGAACTACTGAACAGATTTTTTAGGTAGGAGATTTGCTCTTCTTGCAGACTCTTCAATATGCAGAGGAACAACCAAATCGTCACTTTTATTATATATTAAGCAGTTAAAAACCCATGACGAAATTGGACAGGAACGAAATTCCAATGACAGCGTCTTTTCTCATTTGTTAGTAATCATAACGATGGCAATCGAGGTTGGCCTATATTCTCCTCATCAAATGAAAGTTCAATCAATCGGCTATTCATAATTTTTCTGGGAATGTACGTATACATAGTCAATTATAAAACATTTATTTGATAGTTTTTTTCTTTTCATGCTTCATTTTCGTTTGATATTTTTTTATATTTGCATTGTTTATGAGTAGGCAAGGTTTTTATATGTGTCAATTTCCGCTATCTTCACCGAAGAATGTACTTTACTGATTGTTATCTGAATTATCTCGTCTAATTAACAAGCTCACTCAATTATGTTTTGATCTCCGAGCATTTATAACATCTTCTGGTTTTGCCGAGGGTTCCGGTAACCTGTTTGTTGTATATTTCTTGTGCCGGAGAACCACGGATCCCAACTCGATGGACCAGATTCGCTTCGGGTGAATTCCGTCAAATCCCTTCCCGATTTTTCTCAACAGTCTCATGAATATTCAAATTCGCCGACGAAATGACGGTGTTGCAGAGGAAGGCTTCGGTAATTTCGACACCTCCATTTCGCGCACACAATTTGACAGCCTGCTTAACACCACCTCTGGTGATGCCGCGAATTATTAATTCCGAATCTTTTTTGCCAGTCACTTCGCACCTGGCTTCGGTGTCGCTTTGAGATGAAAAAAGTTCCCCGATACATCGAGATGATTGGTCCTGCACGTAAAAAACGAGAGTTCGGCATGGCTGAATGGAAATTAGGCGGTCGTTAAGTCGAGAGACAAGGAATTTAACGCGCGTGAAGAAATCTGGGGACTGAATAGCAATTTTGCCGAAATTCAAGGTTGTGGGTTTATCTTAATTGATTTTTCGCTGCAATGGAATAGACCATATTCGTCAGCTATCGGTTGCAGCTTCTTCAAGTGTTTTTGGGTTGGCGACATTGCGAGATTAATCATAATGACATTCATCGTAGTTGTCAATTGTCAGAATGACAATTCTCGTAATATGTCTCAGTTTTTGCTCCTGAAAAATATTCTGTTTTCTGGAAGGTCGTATCTGGTTTGAAAAAACCCTCACGACCAGAGAGCAAGAATTTGTGGATTTTGAATTTGAATATCGAAGGAACTTCGAAAGGAAAGTGTGATTACGTCTCCAAATTAGCTGATGAACATGGTATCAAAGATATTCTTCTGCAAGAAACCCACACGGCAACAGAAAAAAAATCCTCGTGAAAGAGGACAGTTGAAAGTTATGTATTAATTGATTTTTTACAAGTTTAGCATGTTATGTTGAAAAATTATCAGTTTCGTAACATTCAACAGATTCGGAAAGGGAAATTGATGGAGTTTTTTTTTGTTTTTCTTTTCTTTCAAATTTTGTGACATTTCTGTCATAAATATTTATAAACCTCCGAACATTATTTGGCCAAGAAATCTTAATGTTGATGTTTTTCAGAGTAGCAAATGCATTCGATTTATTCTGAATAATCGGTTCGTTTTCTGCTTTTGTCTTTTTTCATTTCAGATTTAAGAATAACGAGTCGTTTTGGGAAGAATCTGTGTATACGAGCCCATCGACGGATAACATGAAGATGATCACACTGATGTCTTTCAAAATTTTCCTGATATTTTATGTTATTTTGTTTACGGGGAGGCAGGTTTTTTCGGCTGAGGTTTTTTCCCCTGGCTGTATAGTATCGTATGATACTAGTGTTAATAGTATCGTATGATTTTATAGTATCATACAAAGAATGTTATGATACCCCATTCTTTTTTTACCTCAGCTTAAGAACTTTTTGTTTCAACATTTATTGTATTATTTAAGCTCTCTTTTTCATAAGAATATATATATATATATTAAATGACATTTTCTCTATTTCAGTCAATTTTTTTGAAATACTCTCGAAATTCAAATGAAAATTAAGATAAGTGACTTTTGTATTGTATCTTGGCAGTTGGTGTGACATAGGAAATTTGACAGATCACGGAATTCAAATTGATTTGATTGGAAACTTGATTCGATCGGAGGTCAGTACTGACAACCATAAAACAAAAAATATAACTGAAAACAATGCTGTAATGAGTTTCATTACAGCACTACTTTTAGAACTGTAATGAACTCATTACGATACTGAAATAGACGAACGAAGTTTTCACCTATCTAGTCCAGAAGTAGCTAAAAACAGTCAAAATCAAGCAATTTGGGATACCCTGTACAGGTGGGCAAAATTGGTGATACATGAACTACAACTTTTTAACCGTTTGAGATGGAGGAAAATGAATGACACGTTACGGTGGTCTTTTTTAGAGAAACTGTTAATGCCATCAACTGCATTCCTCTATCTTCTTTTGTTTTCGAGTTATAGGCTAAAATTGAAATTTGGGCGATTTCAACTTTGGCCATTATCTCCGTTTCTGTTTGTGCTAGGATGTTGAAATGAAAACATTATAAGGGCACTTTTTTCATAGCAATCCAGTAGCGTACTTCGTTTTTTCCAAGAGGTTTTTTTGATGAGCTATCACATAAACTTGTGTTTTTTCTTATGGAAACAATAGTTTGAAATGGCAAAGAAAGAATCGCCATTTTTTCCCGTTTCAGAAATATATCATACATCATACATCGCCCTCAGATTCTTTCAGATATCATGAAAAATAAGGATGTATTTGAAATTATTGAGTATTAGTAGGCTGAATCACAGAATAATATGTCTCTACGCATGGTGTCATTATTATTTTGCCATTGAATACTTGACTTAATTCTCTGTGGTTTGATCTCTGTTCAGAATAACTGTCAATTATTAGAATTCGAAGTCATTATTGCCAGCAATATGAAAATGTTCAAAAACTACGAGAAATATGATATTTTAAAATGTTTTATTTTAACGGCAATAATGACTTCAAATTGACAGTTATTCTGAACTGAGATCAAACCACGGAGAATTAAATCAAGTATTCAATCGCAAAATAATAATGCGTAGAGACATTATTCTGTGATTCAGCCTACTTAATACTCAATAATTCAGATTTCAAATACATCCTTATTTTTTATGATATCTGAATGAATCTGAGGGCGATGTATGATGTATGATATATTTCTGAAACGAGAAAAAATAGCGATTCTTTCTAAGCCATTTCAAACTATTGTTCCCATAAGAAAAAACACAACTTTATGTTATAGTTCAGCAAGGAAACTTCTTGGAAAACAAAGTGCGCTACTGGATTGCTATGAAAAAAGTGTCTGTATAATGTTTTCATTACAACATCCTTGCACAAACAGAAACGGAGATAATGACCAAAGTTGAAATCGCGCAAATTTCAATTTTGGCCTATAACTCGAAAACAAAAGAAGATAGAGGAATGCAGTTGATGGCATTATCAGTTTCTCTAAAAAAGACCACCGTAACGTGTCATTCATTTTCCTCTATCTCTTACGGTTAAAAAGTTGTAGTTCAAGTATCACTAATTTTGCCCACCCTGTACATTGTTATGCATACCTATGCATCGTATAAGGCAGTACGAAGTCCGCCGGGTCAGCTAGATTCAGATAAAAAATTTCCCGAAAAAACGCCGAAACCAAATTTGTACACCTATAAAGGAATCTCTCACAATGAGGAATGTTCACAGGTATGCAAAATCGATCGAAACTTCGTCACAGTATAACCTATATGTATATGAAATCACTAGTTTTTGTTTCAGCCGAAAAGACCTAGTAGTTCGGATTTTACAACCCCGTGAATATTCAATTCCTCGCGGCGATGTGACGTCATACTACATACGCAAATCGCACTCCGTGTGCCGAGAGGCCCTTATATTGGACCGGGCTACGTACTGAACCTCGCAAGTCGTTGGATGTAAAGTGAAGTCACACGGATCCATCGAACTCATGTTTATAACTCGATATCTCGGGCGCTATTTGAAGTATTCAAATAATTTTTGGACACAATATTTTCATTTTCTACGGAGAATAGGAATATGCAGAAATTGAAAAATGTGAACATTCCTCATTCCGAACGAAATTCTTACGTTCTTATCATTTCCTCCTGATGACGCCTCTTGAAAACCGGAAAAATCCTCGGAAGCATTCAGTCTCAAGACATACTCACACCTTAGGACACAATTCCAATCGAAAGGATTACAAGGCAGAGTCAACTTCCGAATCGGGGATTATATCTTATCCAGAACCATCTCCAACGAGCCTCTTCCTTCTCTTATCATGTGCCTTCGCGTGAGAGGTATCAACGTCAGATTGGGGACAAGCGACGCGCGCCCTCTACCGACGGCGCTGCGTACTTCGCGGTTTATGGCTCTACTTTTCCCCCTAACGTAATTCCGACAACTTATTCATGGAATTTCCACAATCAGGTGGAACGGCGTCTGTAGAATTCCGACAACTTCCTGTCTAACGATGCTGGATTGATACGGAAGGCTTGTTTGTGTTCGATTGCCTGTGAATTCTTGTTGCGTGAGTGGTTCGGTGTAGTTCGTGGATTTTTCTGAAAGGCTATACCCTTCGAGATCGCCGTTCGGCGTTGCCCATAATGCATACTAGAGAATATCGACCTCCTGGGTCCATTCACAAAATCAGAATTCATTCGTTCGTTATTCGGAAAATTATATGATTTTCACGATAGCGACTTTATTAGTTTTCTTGATTAACCCTTAACTGGTATGGCCGGGTCTAAATTGACACTACTCGAATCATTTTGCACCATAGCCAGATACGGAGTGATTCTGGTTTCTTCCGCCTTTAGCTATTCTCCTAGTATATTGATGTGACTAATATACGCTACAATTTTTTTTGCTAGCGTCCCTCATAAAACCGTGACAGCGGTCTTGGGGTCAATTTTGACCCTGCCATACCACTAACGTCAGAAATTTTGTGGAATCTGCCGAAGATTTTGTTAGACTTCAAAAAGAAGTTTGGTGTTTTTATGTCAAAAAAACGATGTTTAACATTTCCATTCATGTGCTGATTGTAAAAAAATTATTTGCAATAATCAATGTTTGGTTAAAACTCTGTTTCGATATGAAAATATAATGATAACATGTTTGTTAGAATTTTCCTGGTTTCGTTTCTTCATTTTTTACTAGCATATATTTTTTAGAGAGCTTATACCAGAGCGTTATTCGAGCTAAAATTCATCATTTTCGTAGTTTTTTTTTCTCAGATATATTTAATTAGTATTTCATCGCACTGTCTGAAAGACATGTTTGTTAGAACTTTGCCAGCTTCGTTTTTCCATATTTTTCTAGCATATACTTTTGGAGTAACTCATACCAAAGCGTTATTCAGGCTGAAATTCATCATTTTTGTAGTTTTTTTCTCAAAGATATAAATTAGTATTTTGCCGCAGTTTCTGACAAATTTATTATGCAGTCCTTCAATATGTTCAAATTACAATAAATTATTTTCACTGTCTCAAATCTATAGAAGCATTGTGATATTTTAAAATAAAATAAGTACATAAAATTGTTAGATGAAACTGTACATAAATAACTGGCTGGAAGACTGCGGTCGATAGCCGTTTGATTGTAAGATCAATAAACTTAGTTTCTCTCTCTCTCTTATTTTCACTGAGTAGTTTGATTATCAAAGAGAAATTCTTGATGAAGAACAAACTAATTTTTTTTGTACTTGATAGAAAAAATACACAGGGTCAAATTGACCCTACCATACCCTGAACGTAAATTCAAAGCACCATACCAGTTATGGGTTAATAGCCTTTTTCTTAGTCCTTTGATATCATGAAATATACTGCTCCAAAAGTGTTAGGGATATCGCATTTCGTCAATCTGGTCGCCTTTCGTGAATGAGTAGAATCCGCCAAAGTATTTTGTCAGGATATTTTTACCCTGACGAAAATCATGAAGAAAATTTGGTTTTCTTTATGTTTCCGTTTCTTCAAGAAATAAATTTTGAAATTACATTTCATACAGTAGATTTCATATATTTCTGAATCATCTCATATTAGGAATTATTTCACCTGAGTGTTAAGTTCTCTAAAAGAAGGCTCATTCTTAGACTTGTTAATTCAAAAACTCGGTCCTCAAGGCTCGTCTTCGAATTTTAAACCCCTAAAGAATATCAATGCCTTCTGCACTTGTATATCCATAGCAGTTTATGATACATATGCAAAAGGCATTGATATTTTCGACAAGTTAAAAATTCTACATCTACACATTAAATATTATGTCTTTTAGTGACGATAAAATATACTGCTCCACAAGTGTCGTATTCAATCGTTTTGAGAAGTACGTAATCTTCAAGAAAATCGCTGTAAAATCATTTAAAACTCAATTACAACTTGAATCTATCCAATGAAAATCAGTTTGAGAAATTTCGTCAATATGGTGGCCTTTTTTCTGAAGTTTGATTCTCTGCATATCCTTCATAAATGTTCTTATTTTGAAATGGAGTCAGTTGATCAACGGCTTCGATTTGAAACGAGTTTTCTGAAAATGTCAAAACGTAAATTAACAAACGCTGAGGCTAATAGGACTATCGGAATGCTACAGGGTGGCCTAACTCAGGTTGTTGTAGCAGAAAGGCTCAAACTCAGCCGAAGTATGATATCTCGACTTTGGAATAGGTTCAGGAGACAAGTTCCGTGTTGGAAAGACAAGGCTTGGTGGGCAACAAAAAACAACACCTACTCAAGATCGTTTCATCACCGTTTCGGAGAGAAGAAAGCCTACATCTACGTGTAGAATGCTACGGAATACTCTTCAAAATGCAGATGGGGTCCAAGTTTCCATCGAAACCATCAGACGACATTTGAAGGAGGTGAATCTAGGTTCTAGACCTCCATTAACACGTGACCATAAGCGTCAAAGACTGGAATGGGCTAGGCCACATATCAATTGGAACGATCAATGACGTAGTGTCTTTTTCATCGATGAATCCAGATCTAGATATGGGCGATTTTCAGATTCTCGAGGAGAAAGGGTACCTATGGACAATCCCTCGCATACCCCGTAATCGTCGCTATATACGAGAGGTCCATCCATTCCGAGGGGGTTATGTTTACAAATAACTTTTTTTTATTACGCCTACGATCTCTTTATTTCAACTACCACTTACCGCTATTGAAAAGCAAAGTTGTACACCTAACAGAGTAAAATGTAATTCGAGAAAAAATACTTGACTTAAAATTTTTTAACGTAAAATTTCTCTAAGAAACACCCTCAAGGTAAAGGGAATTTGTGGTGCCTTATATATTTCTAAGACTCCCCTCTTTATATAGTAATGGTAATATTTGGAGGTTGATATTTTCCGAGATATTTTCACCCTTAAATGATGACTTTATAAAAAATTAAAACAGAAAAATGAGCTTCTTAAAAAAATTCAATATCCATAAAACATATTTTGAGAGAATGGTTTCCAGTTCCAAAAGGCAATTGCTGTGAGTGAAGGCGTCTCAGGATAGAAAACATTATCAGAGACTATTTTTCGAGGGTCTATCCATGGAATTCCTTTAGATTATTTTTCAAAACAATTTGGAGGTACTTATATCTAAATAAGTTCAAAATATACAAGATACCCTTGATGATTTTTTTCATTGTAAGCATTTAACAACTTCGTTATAATATGGATATAGAAAGTATTCTAACCTCAAAATCTTTCAAGAACAAGATTGGAAATTATATTCGAAATGTGGAGAAGATATTACAAAATAATGAAATGATCAGTGCCTGTCTATCCTGCAATTTTTCCCAAAATTCTCCCAAAATGATGAATATTCATTTCCAGCAGAAAAATCGAAAACATGTACATAATTTCAATTGTTAGAAATTGTTTACTTCGATTGAGGCGACTGCAAGATGCATTTAATGCAAAAAAGACCAGAACGAACTTATTGAATCAATCAACCAGGTCATTAACTCTGAATTAATCAAAACCAAAAATGTCAACATCAGATATTTCGTTCCTTACATTGCAGTTGAAATTCACTAGTGAATTTCTTAGTTCACTGAACTGTATTAAAAAATACGTCATCTCATTTGTTTTTCTTATTCATCTGCGAAGAAAACGTTTCTCCAATGTGTAACTTTCTCCAACCATCAAAGGCCCTAATCTTTTTTTTTTCAACTTCTTGAATACGATAATTAGTACATCATTTCCATTCTGGTCATTACACATACGGTTCTAGTTCCGCGTGTAAACTATGGAGCTTATTGTCCAGACATTAATGTCCCTATGGATCAATTTACTGCTAATGAGGTAGTCAAACGCAACAGATACAAGAGGAAGATAGAGGATAATGTCTCCCCTGTTATGTTCACCAATTTGTACGATTATGCCTCGGACTTTTTAGGGGAAAGAGTAGGAACGATATAAATTGGTGTAATTTGATGAAAGTTCTTCAGGAAGGTAATTTGAAATCCCAACTAGAATGTCCAAACTTTCGAAGATTTTATAAATGAAAAATTTGGGAAGTCGTGATTTTGACCTGAATACTGTAATTATTTTTTTATCTATTCTGTTCTTGTAACGCCTTAGTTATTTTCCCCAATTGATTTTCTCGACATAGGATAATCTTGAATTATTTGATGAAGGAAAAGCTTAGGAAGAAACTTAACCTTTTGAAATTTCAAATTCTTCTGACCAATTGGCTAACAATTTTTGTAAGGGCATTTCTATTCTTCGATCATTTCTTGACTTTTTCAGAGACTGGGAGCGAAAAAAACAATTTAAATGAATGAAGGGCAGCTCTGAAATAAATTTCAATCGGTATCTGTGAAAAAATTAATTACGTTTGAAAGGAAGTACAAGCCAAACACTAATTCCATGAACGGTATGGGGCATTCCGTGTTGGAGCATTAATTATAAATAAGATTAATTTACTGATGAGCTTCACTGACCATTCGGGAAACTGTTTCATCATCGTCAAATTATACCCGCATCTGTTCCGAACAATTAGTATCAGAGGATTAAATTTTGGTATTAGGCTTGAGTGTAGTCCCATGTGTTATCCATTTCATCTATCGCCAAAGTGTTTTTCTGGGTGTTTTTGATCTGGATATTTCGGTTTGGACCAAATCAACTAAAATATATAGATACAAAAATTTCTATGAAAATTCAAAATCGAATCGAAAACTCAACAATGTCTTTGATATGAATTTTCAATTTCGGATATCGAATCTTTATGATGCGGGCCATCAAAAGACTTAAGTTATTTTCCGGATATTTTTGAACGAAGTTTAGACATAAACTTCATGAGATTGTACCAACTCAATTCGATGGGGATGTGTACATTTGATTAAAAATTGACAAGAAAATTGTTGAGAAATGAGGAATTGAGTTTCCTAAGATGGACAACAATAGAAAATGAAAAGATTTCCAATTTATAGGTGAATCTTGAAGTCCCAAGTTTTCATATCGGTTTTCAACTAATTTAGATCATTCTGTTTTCGGTGGAAGGCCAGAATAAATCATCTGTATATTTAAAAATGAATTGCTGTGCGTTAAGTACGCTAAAACTTGAAAACGGCTGGACCAATTTGGCTAATTTTGGTCTTGACTTATTCGTGCAATTCCGGAAAGTTTAAAAGGTGAGAAAATATAAAAATGCAAGGTATTAATATGGTTTTTCCTTAAAAATAGAGGTGATCGACTATCATTAATTTTCGATGATCATCGATGTTCGGCAATTGTACATGGATGTTTCAAAATTAATTTTGCATTATTTATAACATCGTTTTCTCGATTTCAATAATTTCTTCAATGTTATAAATTAATGATAAATTATTAATTATTAATGCGATAAACATCGATTATCATGTTCGGTTATCTATGTCATTATCGGCTTCAGTGATCATTTGTGAAAGTGACTTTTCAAGTAAGGTTCTCATTTTGCAGTTGATCTTTTGTGATAGATACAACTTACCTCAAAGTGTGCGGGAATTTTCTTTTTAGTTTCAGTTATTTAGGTTATTACGAAAAGTTAAGGAAATACAATTGGATCTGATAGGCGGTGTGGCAATCAGGATCTAGGCTTCTTCAAGGTTTTTAGCCTTTGAAGAAAATATAAGACTAATAGTAATAACTGAGGTAATAACAATAATTTTAAGTTGCGCGGGCCAGCTAGTTTAAAATATAAATTGGTCAATCTGGATATTGAATCTTTTTTCACGAATCATCAACTGGATTTGTATGCTCAGTTAAATCAATTAAGTATTCAAAAAAATGTTAATGAAAAAAATGTAAATATAAAGGAGTATGTCGTAATTTTTGCTCCGGAAAAATATTCCGTTTTTTGTTGTTATAAGATGTTTATCTATGGAAAATGATTTTCCTTCATTTAGGTCCTGTCGCGGTCTTCAAACATCTAAAATTCCGAAAAATCATCACCTGGTTCGAAAAAACCCTAACGATCAGAGAGCAGAATTAAGAATTCAAATCGAAATATTAGAGGAATGTCGAAGGACAAGAATGATTACGTTCTAAAATCAGCCACTCAAAAATGGTGTTGAGGTATTTTCTAGGAATCCCACACGGCAACAGAGAAAATTCTTCGTGAAGGAAGACAATTGAAAGTTATATTCTTATTAATTTTTCACTTAATTTAATCTTCGTTTTCAGCTCGTTGTGTTTAAAAATTATCAGTTTTTCAATGTTGACCAATTGAGAGAGGGGAGATTTATTGGGTTTTTCATTTCCTTCAAATTTTTGGAATTACTTTCATTCATTTCAATAATTTAAAACGGATGAATTTCTACAATGGGTTGTGAATTCGAGAACAATTTAATTCGTTATGAATAATTAGTTTTTTCTGCTTTTTTCATTTCAGATTAAGAATTTCAGGTATATTTGTGAAGAGTTAGTTTTTCTCTGCTGCCCATTGAAGAACTTCATGCAGATGTTTTTTTATCACTTCAAAATCTAATCTTTGAGATACGATATTTTCAAGAAATTTTTTCAAACACGGTCGAGATTTAGGTTTTTTTGTTGAGGCTTTTCCCCGAGCTTTTCCCTTTCCTCATTCAATCAAACTGCAGACCTGTATGGTTTTCCATGTTTTCTAGTGTTGCACTAACATCAGCTAGGTATTTTTTTAATTTCATGATGCATTATTTTATCTTCCCCAATCAAAAGATATTCGATATTTCCTGACAAAATTTGGACGAAAACTCGAAATTTACGTTAAATGAGGTAGCATGAATTTCGCAAAATAACTGGGATCTATTTGGACCCAATCTACTTTTAAGCTTGTTGTGATAAGAAATTATTAGTTCTTGTTGACCAATTCAGAAAGGGGAATTTATTGGGTTTTTTCATTTCCTTCAAATTTCGTGAAATTAGTTTCATAAATAATTTAAAACAAATGAATTTTTGCAATAGGTGGTTAATTCGAAAGCAATTTTATTCGTTATGAATAACTGTTTTTCTGTGCTTTTTTCTTTTTTTTTATTTCAGATTGTTTTTTTTTTAATCACTCCAAGATCCAATCTCTGAGATATAATATTTTCCTGTGTTGCACCTACGTTTTTTTTTTTCAAAATGTATTGTATCATTTTAGCTCCGCAATCATTCTTTGAAAAAGTTTTCGAAAAAATTTGGAGGGAAACTAGATAGTTACGTAGCATGAATTTCACAAGATAATCAATTTGGACCTCATGAAGAATCACCGAATTTTTTCATGGTCCTAAATATGAATTCATGATGTTTACGACGAAGGAAACCCACTCTAATCAAGCGTCGAAAACTCACCATGTTCGCTATCCAAAATTTTCGCCCAAGGACCTGGCTGCACACAGAAAACCACCACAACAACAAAAGCACCACCATCCTATCCAAACATCCTTTAACATCCCCCATAACACTCATTCTCGACTCTACCATCCTCACCCTTCGCAAACTCATCCAACCCGCGAAAAAAATCACTGACACTCCTCGGGCTCGAACCCCTTGCGACGACGACAAACAACTGTCAATAGCGCGACTCGATCGCAGCGAGAAACACCGGTAGCGCGATCGCGATCTAGCAGGCCTTGGCGCGGAAGGCACGAGCCGTTCGTCTCACTGCGGAGCAATCGCCACTGACGGCTGGAAGCGCGCTAGAGTAGAGAGTGCGCCCGGCCGATGGCTGAAGCCGCGATGCGCGGCCGCCTGCGAGAAGTCGCCTTTTAGGGGTAGTTTACCTTAGACCTTGGATAATCGGGTAATCGGCTCGGATTTTCGGCTGAGCGTGGAACAATGCGACGTAGGTGCGAATTCGAGATCGACGGGGACTCGTGACGGGTTTTTTGGGTGCGACGGTGGAATGGGAATAGGGTCGTGGATGTTGCTGAACCCATTGGCGTCGATACGGGGGGGGGTGATGGGGGTAAATACCCCCCCAGGAGCATGGCTTTTAGAAAATTTGAAAAATTATGGCGGTCTTCTGCTTTTTCTCAGTAAGCTACGAATTTGTAGCGTACGATTGATCTGTAATTCATCTATGGATCTGTATGTGGATGACTTACAGATTCGTAAATTATGACATGCTGGAAGTTTTTCTGTAACTCTCGTAGTAGACGTGTCAATTTTGAACTACTCCCTAATAAGATCGTAACTACTTCGAAATAAGATCATAGAATAGAATTTATTTTCGTATCATTATGGCTCGTAACTATTGATTATTGGATATATTCATGTTCAATTCGTGTTCGTTACAACGAGAAAGAGAAATTTACAACCGATGAATTACAAAAGTAGTTGGGTTAAGTAAAGTATTTTTAAAGTATTTTATATTCTGTGACTAAAACATATCATTCAACATAACCTCACAATATACCTCTCGATATGTTTCCGATCACCTGTAAGCAACAGATTTATAGAAAGCGTCGCGAATCGTAACTGTCCTGTAAACTTATGAAAAGTTACAGATTCGCTTACAGATGAAAGTAGAATACCGCCATTAGTCTTACAATCATTACATAGGAACATAGCATGACAATACAGGGTGTACCAAGTTCGACGGCCAATTAGACGTTTCTAGAGACTTGGACCAATTGGAAATCTGAAAATTGGTATTAGGATATTGTTTGACAATATCTACCGCGCTAAATATTCTTGAAGCCCGACCACTTTTCATTTATATAGGGTATGAAAAAAAATGTTAAATTTTTTTTTTCTCTATTTCAGTATCGTAATGAGTTCATTACAGTACTAAAAGTAGTGCTGTAATGAAACTCATTACAGCATTGTTTTCAGTCATATTTTTCGTTTTATGATTGTCAGTACTGACCTCCGATCGAATCAAATCAATTCAAATTCCGTGATCTGTCAAATTTCGTATGTCACACCAACTGCCAAGCTACAAAACAAAAGTCACTAATTTGAGTTTTCATTTGAATTTCCCGAGTCACAAAAATTGACTGAAATAGAGCAAATATCGTCTAATACTCGTTGCAGAAGGCAATTCCAACACTCATGCTATCGAAAACTCGCTCCTTCGTCGCTCGTTTTCGAACTTCGCATTCGTGTTGGAATAGGAGCTCATTCTGCAACTTGTTTTAGAATATACTATTTCGTTTCAAATTTTTATTAATCATTGCATTCTTCAAAATACTTTTCAAAATATAAATAAAACACTGAATAAAAAAGGGAGAGACGAGTATTCAGTATCATGTTTGTTATTCCTATTCTATACAGACGAGATTACAGACGAAATAAATTTTCTGGATAGAAATGCTCGGACAAGTCGATTTCTGTTTCGAGGGGGACAACTGAAGATGTAGGTTACGGACGCATAGCGCTTCAACCCTTGCTACTACAACCCTCACCCCCAATTTTTGAATGGGGAAGATGGGATGAGTGATACCTCATTTGGAAGGTATTTTTATACTGATTTCAGCACAGTAATTGTTTTTCATTTTATGCATTAGTTCTCGAAATACTGTGTGGCCATTTGAAAACGAAACAGACGAGATTACAGACGAAATCAATTTTTTCGATAGAAATGCTCGGACAGGTCGATTTCTGTTTCGATGGGGACAACTTAAGATGTAGGTTACGGACGCATAGCGCTTCAACCCTTGCTACTACAACCCTCACCCCTAATTTTTGACTAGGGTAGATGGGGTGAGTGTTACCTCATTTGAAAGGTATTTTTATACTGATTTCAGCACAGTAATTCT
Source organism: Hippodamia convergens (assembly GCA_038502775.1). Classification (NCBI taxonomy): domain Eukaryota; kingdom Metazoa; phylum Arthropoda; class Insecta; order Coleoptera; family Coccinellidae; genus Hippodamia; species Hippodamia convergens. The sequence goes on from CM076608.1 coordinate 64,995,507, forward strand.
TTTTTCATTTTATGCATTAGTTATGCATAGCTTACAGATATCAGTAATTGATTTTGACAAAGGTTTTGAAAAATAACTCAAATCGGTCGATTAAAATTGTAATTACAACATTATAAAATAAGTATATTATATTTTTCAATAATCTATTAAAAATGAGTTTATATAACACTCTAGAACGAATTCCGATTCAATATTGCTTAAAAAAATCACACAGGTTGAACACTTCAATTTCAGCGAAATCAATGTCAAATACCAAAAAAATATTCGATACTTCATTAAACGAACTATTCTATAACTATGTGTTGGTAGTTATCTAATTTTAAATTGTTCCGAATTTTACCTTTAGAGTCTCTTTTATGGTAACCCTCCCTTTTCTCACGTACAACCTGTGTGTATATTTTATAGATGCAATAATGAACACATAACATATAAAACCTATATGTGGACTTCGAAAAATGTCTATATCTTCACAGCCATTATTGTTCCCTCAAGTGTGCTTCTTCCATTCTTTGACTCAGTTCATCAATTTTATGATTTTCGCTCATATTCCTCTCTCCCGTTTGGATGAATCGACCGAGCACATTTTTCTTGACCTTTGCAGCATCCTGACTACCCCATCAGACAATTTTAGGTGAGCAATTCTTTCCTGAATTGAGAAATATTCAATGTTATATTGATATTGAATTTGTTTCAATGGGTGACTTACCAAGTCTATTGACACCTTCAAAGAATATAGTTTCTTGAATTGCGGTTTAGCGATCTTCTGAGGTGTGGAGAGTTTTCTGTTTCGTTTCTTGCTCCTCTTCAAAACTACAGGGTGTCGAACTCGATTGTTTCTAGGGGTGACGGGTTCTGGTACATTTTCTTGCATGGGAACATCTGTAATAGGAGAGATTTCATTATTGAATTATTATACAGGGTGGCCGGACGATTGACGTCAAAAAAAACAGGTCCCTCATGTCATGGGGTATTCGAATCACCCCCATGTATGTTATCCGATTTTTCACGGTTTCCGAGTTATGATTTTTTTTATGAAATTTGAGAATTTTCAACTTGAACATCTTCAAAATTTTTTTTTTCTAAAAGTACAAGACTTTTCTGATATTTTTTTGTTGTAGATAGATCGCCAGGAATTGTACTTTTATACATAAAATAACCAGCAAATAACTCATTTGTAAGTAATCATAACGTTTGCAAAGTTTGCCATTCACAAAAACCTTTTGATTATTAGAATATTAAAATGCATTTTGAAGTTTATTGTCATTGCAATTTCGTGCATTTTATTATCAAAATAGGGCAGTCACAAAATTAAACGGCACTTTTAACACTCATCCTAAATACCCATTCTCAGAATTGGAACAGGAGAAAATTGAATCGAAATAGGCCATTATATAGCTTCCTTCTATCGTGAATTTTTCAATTGAACAAGGTGCGAGACAGTTAACGTTTCAAAGATATCAGGTGGCAGTTCACCCTCTCACAGAAATAAGCATGTGGAAATGCTCCAGAGTGCCAAATGACCTCATATTCGGTCAAAAACAACCTGTGGATGACCCAGAGCACTGTTGGGAGCTGAAGGAGATTAAAGACTGCATAACGTTTATGCAAAATGATCGCGGAAAATTTCGATGAAAGAGTCGTGTATGCCAGCAAAGCCTCAGAGACCTTTTACGATGTGTTATTTTTAATACAGGGGTTTGCACCGATGTTTATTCAGTGGTTGGTCCGGGAATACTCAAAGGAAAAGAAATAGAATTTGAATCTTTGATGGTTTTATTACCTATCTTTTTCATTTTGTGCGACTTTTGTACCAAAAATGATACTTCTATTTTAATGGAATTATTCAATATTTTTTCTGAAGCATATAGCTTGAGTAATTTCACAATCGAAAATAGTGAATCATTTTTTTTTTTCGACAGCCTTCTTTGTATGTAACTTGGAACAATAGTATCTCTCTGATTTCCTACAATAAACTCAGGAATTTGAGTTAGTATTTTATTTCACCTATAAATGTAATGTGATGTTTTATGTATTCAAATTCTGAGTTTGTGGTAATTTATCAAAATCTTTCGAAATATAAATGTTCGAAACACAATGGACTTTCTTCATAACATATTACCTATATTGGAGCGGCGTTTACAAAGAATTTTAGAATTATTCATATCGAAATATCTGTTCCGTTTCCGTCTGAATTATTTTTAGAAATTTGTCAAATTGAACATATATTTGATTTTTCGAAAATATATCCACTTGAAAACTTAAATAATGAAAAAATTGAATAAATTGGAGCGTGTAAAAAGAATAGCTTTTTAATTTACAGAGAAAAATAATTATACAGGGTGTACAAGTTCGACGGCCTATTAGGCGTTTCTGGAGAACTGGACCTATTTGAAATCTGAAAATTGGAATTATGTTATTGTTTGACATTATTTACCGATCTAAAATATTCTTGGATCCTGATCGCTTTCAGTTATAGAGGGAGTGAAAAAAAAATTTCAAAAAGCTTTTTTTCCCTTTTTTTGTTTTCGCATTTGATAGAGTATGCAATTCTGAATACATTCATGCTCAAATCGTTGCATTCGTCGAAATACTTTCCAAAATATCGAGAAAAAACTGAAAAAAAAGGAAATGAGTGTATTCGGTATAATGTTTGTTATTCCTTACTTAGATATCGTAAGCACAAACCTCGGCACAAACTGTTTCCACATTTTTGAAGGCGAAGACTGTGGAAATATTGTTTAATTTCAGAATTCTGAATAACCCCTCACAGGGTGTTCCAAATATTGGCTCAAAAATTGGGATCAAAATTGGCTCATAACTTTCGTTTTCCAAATGAGAACCCTGATAATGTTTCAACATGTTGATACTCCTGAAATTACTAATTCTTGAGTTATTTGGAATTTTCTGATTTCATGTCGTACGTACCATCAAATTAATAGAATCTGTTTCATATCAACAATGACCTTGGTCATAGAAGATAAATTACTCAAATAACTCACTAGTGACTTCCTCTTTTTTGAATGAATTTATCGTTGTTGATGTGAAACAGATTTCATAAATAAAAACAGAAAATCCTTAATATATTCAGAATTGCATACTCTATCAAATTCGAAAACAAAAAAAAGAGAAAAAAAACTTTTTGAAATTTTTTTTTCACTCCCTGTATAACTGAAAGTGATCAGGCTCCAAGAATATTTAAGATCGGTAGATAATGTCATACAATAACATAATTCCAATCTTCAGATTTCAAATAAATCCAGTTCTCCAGAAACGCGTAATAGGCCGTCGAACTTGGTACACCCTGTATATGGTTACAGTAAATGTCGAAACTCGCCTATTCCATTTTCTAAACGAAAGTCATTTTTTCTCGAACACATATACCATCCAAAGTATTGATATATTCCTAATCACTGATGAACAGAGAGTAAGTAGGAAACTAATTTTCAATTCACAAGACTACAAGGAACCGAAACTTTTTCTCATTATCTTGTTTTCCGAGATATCAAAATTTTTACATATTTTCTAAAAGTAGATTTACTCTTCCTGATATCCACAAATTAGAAAGCTGTTGGTAAAATTCAACTCAAATGCAAGAAAAAAATTTTCAGGAATAATTATTTGATCACTCTGTATATTGTAGCTATGGCTTATCTTGATTTTATAAGCCACTCATACAGAATCTGATGTAGACTCCAGAACCTCCTTTGTTTTGATGATTCAAACTTTTGTGTTTGCAACTGTTCTGTCATCCCTTATCAGTATGAATACTAAAGCATCGAATAAAATATTCATGTTATGACTAAGAATATGGGCGTAATTATGACAATGAAGAACAAACAGAGAGGAGATTTCTGTTCTGATGATTTTAAGTACCTATATTGAAGTTCCAATGAAATAAGAATAACTCACCTGATGGAGAATTTTGAGAAGTCTCCATATCAAGAAAAAATAAATACACTTTATCAAAATTCAATTGAACACGTATAAACACTTTCAACCAAACCTTCACACAATCACAACACTGAACGAACAAACACAACTGATCCAAATGATGGTCACAACTAGAAGTTCACAGCTGAAATTCTGCAACAAATACCACAATTTGTGTCAGGTACCTACCTTTTCTTTCTTTCTACTTTCTAAATCTATCCCAGCACTCATATCCTAGGGGCAGTGTATTTACAACCAGTGTTGCCATTTGTTACTTTCTGATTTTGAAATTGGTTGTTGAGCTGACTCGGTTGTTTTCGATAAATATCGGTTCAACTGCAAGATAAATTACATCGAACAGAACAAACACATTGTTTTCATTCAGTTTTTTTTATATTAATTAAATGATTCATTGCAGAGACTGTTAGGGAAGGTTTCTCATTGGAACTGATATCGAGTCTTGATTTGATTCAGAAGTGGATTACGAAAATGAACATTTATTCAATGAAATTATTATAGTTTTCTCTCAGTGAGTTATAAAAGTTTTATATAACTCAGTGTTTTCTTTTCACCTCTTTTTTTCCACTTCTTGATGGTAGAGCAAAATTCCTTAGATGAATGATACTCAGAATTCGTGTGAATTGAATATTTATTTTTTGTAGAATGTTTTTATTCTTTTATTTCTAACTATTCCCATCTCCAAATAGGTAAAAGTCAAAGAATGATATTTGAAATTTTGTTTTTGAGTAGAATAAAATTCGAAATATTATCGTGTAAATTGTTTTCGAATATCTCAGGAAATATTATTTTAGGGCACTATTTTCTCCATGTGAATTTCATTGTAATTTCAATTCAAAAAATCTCATGAATGTCAAAAAATTACTCCCCAAAAAAATTTCCTTGAAAAACGCTCCGTATATATGACGTTTTTCAATAGTCAGCTGATTGAATTATTTCTTGTCTTGAAGACCTTACCTCATCAGAGTCAATAATTTCAAATTTTTTCGAATCGATTTCAAAGAGTATTTTCTCAAAAAAAATTGTCAAATAGTTCAATGATGCGCTTGTCAACGCGTTTATCCCATCAATCAAAATGATGCAGGCAGAAGTACTTTTTTCGACTATCTCGTTAGGTCCAGACCATTGCAATTAAAAATAAAGTCCCACCTGAGGTAAAATGAAAATTCCGTGAACAATCTTAATGTCCAGTAGATAGAAATAAAAAAAAAATTTCTTTTTCAATTTTATTCAATTTATAAAAACATTTCGTATATTCAATTATATAAAATGTATCATCATAAGAAAGTCTCAATATATTTACACATATGATGCATTGACTCGACATGAAAGCAATGAAATTTACAATTTTTACAGAATGATAACACAGATCCAATAAAGAAACCATTATTATAAATAATAATATTAATGAGAGCAATATCCGTAATCGTATTCATAAGAATCTAATTTCGCCCAGAAAAGGCCTACAGGGTGTTCTGGAAGAAACATTTAATTCGGTAAATTTATTATTCAAACGTGAAAAGTTTATATTTGGACAACATAATATTTGCCACTCAATTTTCCGACGTTTTTGTTTTAAAAAAATAAACAAATACCCCACACCTTGTTTGAACACCCTGTATAATCCATAATACTAATCATTAGTTATTATTGTCTTCCTCCTCCATTTTGAGAGTCTCCATCTTCTCCACCATTGCTGGATATTTATTACACATTTTTCTTTTTAAATTCATTGCTTCTGCAAATATGTTTCTTGCTTTTTTTCTTGAATTTTCTCCTCCTGGATTATTATCAAAATTTTTTTCCGGATTGTCGTCAATCGTGCAGCTGGCAAGCCGTTGTTTTACATCACGAATCGGGTGGAGGTTCCTGCTTTCTATGCTAAAACGCCTTTCAAATCTATCCAGAAACGGCATAAGCCAGCTATAGTCGCTGTCCGTGCTTATAATTTTTCGTACGGTTGTTATGTCCATGTCGTGAAAAAGGATCTCGAATAACCGACATACATGGTGTTTCATTGGGACCAGCATTCCGTCTCTGACTAACCAACACCTCAAATAAGGATTCTTTTCCTGTGGACAAAAACATATTTCAATTGAAGATATTCGAAGGGAATATTGGGAATATTAGAAGGATTGTTCATGAACTGTCGCTCCACCAATACTAATGAAAATGAAGCTGTAAGTATTCTAACTCGACTCATGTGAATGTGTATTCCGAATATCCCCCTTCTCAGATAATTCTTGACTGAATTAAAAAAAAAAGAAAACCTCAGTTCCAGAAGGACAACCTTAGTAATCTAGAGATCCAGAAATTGAAGAATAAAATCAACTTCTGGCGGTGCAAAATTTATGGGAAGAATGTGTTTTACAGCTCCTGTGAAGAAGGACTTGGAGTGACTTATAGACTTTGACAGGATTACGGAATTTGAATTGATTTGATTTGAAACTGATAGGATCGGAGGTCAGTACTGACAACCAAAAAACGAAAAATAAAACTGAAAACAATATTTCGATTCTGAAATAGAGAAAAAAAAGTATTTTATATTATATAACATTACTAGCAAGGTAAGAGGGTTTTTACTGGCGAATGGAGGATATAACTGACGAGCCGCAGGCGAGTCAGTTACCTCCTTCAGTCATTAAAACCCGTTACGCGTTGCGTGTATTATTTTAAATTTTATTTGTTTTTCATTTGTGTAAAGGTAAACTAAATTCCAAAGAAATCTCAATAATTTGTTGCAAATGTCGTAAGCTATGGAAGCGTTGCCATGAACATGTCTGTTTATTTTTCTCTACATTTGTTTTGGCGAAAGCGAAAATGAATGTACCAAAAAAAAATTATTGAGGCAGCCAGCACTGTAGCATCAAGTTTATTACCTGCAAAATCAGCTTCAAGGTACGAGCGGGAATACGACGACTACAAAAAGAGCCAAAACAAAAATAATGTGACTGGGTAACTGAAGATGTTTTTTTGGTCTACTTGAATCAACTATCAGCTAGATTCAGCCCTAATACTTTATGGTGAAAATGGTATATGCTGTAGAACTGTTTGGAAATGAATGAAAATGCCCCTGTTCGCAGGTTTGTTTTCGTTAAAAAATTTATTGAAATATATAATGTTTAGTTGTCATTCGTTGATTTCAAAAGGTAACAGCGTTTGTGAAACGAAAAAATGAGCGCTATACGCCAAAAAAGGACAAGGTATTAAGTTAAGAAGAGGATGAACAATTTGTTTTACATGCTCCTGATGACCAGTGGTTGCTGGTGAAAATTGTAACAATATCTGGGTTTTCCTTATGTTGTCGATGTGACGAAATTCTCTCCTCAAACATGAATGATATAGAAGATATTAAAAAATACGTAATTGTGACACTGCCACAAAGAAAAAATTTACCAACAAGAAGATTCACCATAACCGATGATGGCTGCAGCTTCAAGCCCCGCATATTATACAGAAAATATGTAAATCTTCGGCCTCCTGGAACAGAAATCCTAAGATTTTTTCTGACATACCGACATGGAAGGTGCTTTTCCCTTAATGCTGGTCAGCACACTATTGTTGGTGCCCCAAAGCAAATAGCGAAATATTAAGGTTTAAAAGACCCAGAGTTACACACCGGCAACTCTTTTCACAGGACTGGAGCCACTATGGTTGCGGATTCGGGTGGAGATATTTTAGCACTGAAGCGTGCACGAGGGTGGAAGAGCACCGAAATTGCAATGAGTTATGTCGATGATTCGGTCAACAAAAAAAATTCAAATGTCTAGTAAATCATTTGGTAGTAAGGAGAGTACAAATGTCCTACAGTCCTCGAGTTCAGCAGTTTCTGAGTCAACAGATGGATCATCCTCAGTATCAACTCTTTCATCATCAAAAATCTGTGTTACTGGAAATAACAATTGTACCATAATTTGCAAGTTAACTGTTAGTTTCATAAGTTAGTGAATCGATAAAATAAACTTTCTTGATTAAAATTGTGTTTTTGGAAACTGACGTTTACAAATGAGAAACAAATAAAAGAGGTTTCTTGCCAATATTTGTTGACGTCTTCTCTTCAGAACTCTTTGCAGATTGAAGGGTTGTTTATCATCCTCCCGATTGACATTGGTCTCCGGTGGATCCGCTAGTTTAAAAAAAATATTTGCTCGGCGAGGGTCGACTGTCCTGGCGATTATTATTTGTTTTCTTGGCTTGAACGGTTGCGTTTTTGGTGGTGATGGTGGGGGTGGAGGAGGTGATATACATGGCTCTGCCCAGTCCTCCCAGCCTGACAACAAACAAGGCTGTTCGTCATCATTTTCTTCAGATCTTATGTAATCTGGCCTGAACCGATCCAATTCTTCTTCGGGAACGTACAAAATGGTTGTGGGATACGGTGAAGTTTCAACGAACTCAGCACACGAAGAAGAATGTCTTTCGATAACTGCTGGTGCATCGTATTCCTGCCTTGTCATCGGTGACGCAAAAGGATCGACGTAATGTGGTAGCGATGAAGATTGTGGGGTAAAAACTCTTCTAAGTAATTCTCGTCTTTCAAACCACGACCAAATGGCCAGCTGAGATTCATAACTTAAAGATGAAAGAGAAGGTGTTTCTGAACCGTATTCCGGTCGATCTATCTGCCAAAATGATGAGGATATACACGGTGAATGTAGGAAAGAGTTCTGTTGGATGGGGAAGTTTCTGTTGTGTTGGTTGGTGGCCAATTGAAGTAATCTTCTGGCCAAGCTTCCACTGAAGATGGCGAAGAGTTACCACTTGACAGTGATAAGTTGGACGATGGTGCGAAAGCTGCGTGGTGGAAGTTTTCCTGTTGGCTTTCTCCTGGGGATAGCATCTCCTGCATTTTCTCTGAAAAGGAAATTGTAGGTATAGAAAGCTTTCGAGTCTTTCACGAGGAACCTGAAAATTCCATCTTTTTGGCGTGAAGGGAAAAGAAATAGCTGGAAATTCAAGACGAAAAATAGTTTTTTGTGAATAACTCAGAAAATATCCACTTTAGGGCGGAGCTCTATTTTCGATTTTTTTTTCGAATTTTCCCACTCAGAGAGAATTTTCCAACCAAAACTGAAAAATGTCACATCAAAATGACTTGAAATTTTCTAAGAAATCTATTTCTGCAATAAAAAAATGGTGTTCTAATTTGAAAAACGGAAGTTGACGTCATTTCCGGAAAAACCGGAGGTGCTCCTGCCTTGAAAATATTTTAGATTTCATCAGCATCGTGAAATACATATAAGTGCTGAATTTCATGAAAATACGTTAAGTAGTTTCCCGTATAAATATGGGTGAGGTTCCTCGTGAAAGACCCTGTATAGTAGATAATAAAATTCCAAGGATGTTATGCCTGTAGAGACCAAGCAAATAAGAATTTTGCCTGGACATTATTGTTTGAGTTCTGGAAACTGTTTTAATCAATTATTTAGGCCTCTGATAAAAGTAGTTTGAGTTTTGCCCCTTTTTCGCAGTGGAGCCTATGTCGTAACCTAAAATAAGCACTTAATCAAAAACATTGCGGTATTCAAAAGTTTTCCGCATCAAATTGTGCTCCTAAAAAATATTACGATATTCTATACTCCCCGTCAATAAATTCCAGACTTTTGTCTAATTCACACCCTGTATCTTTTTTCTACACCCTGTGGAGAATTTGAAATATGACCCTTTCTCAACAAAATGTTTTTTGATTCACGTCAGTAGCTGCTTTAAAAAAAAAATGCACATTTTCAAAGAAAGTGTTGCATTTTTTCAATTTTTATAACAATTCAAAACATTACAATACCTTATCGTGGTAAACATAAACAAACATCTGAAAATTTATAGCTTACTTTCTCATCACTTCTACTATACGTTGTGATATACTGTCATTGCATTTAAAAATTGCTTCTGGAGAGCAGTTTCTGTTGATGCAGAACAGTGCTTAGGCCTCACGTTGCATGGGTTGTAGCAGTTTACTATGAAGAGGCGAATATTCAACGATTCATGTGGCCAGCCAGAACGCCGGATTCAAATCCAATTGAATATGTGTGAGATATGCTAGGTAGATATGTTCGAAATCGTCAGCCCAACACCTAGTCCGATTTAGGAACAGCCCTTCTTGAAAAACAGGAAATGATTCCTCCAGAAGCAAATTGGAAATGCATTGAAGGTATGCTACGTCGTATGGTAGAAGTGATGAGAAAACGAGGTGGAAATACAAGCTATTAATTTTCAGATGTTTGTTTATGTTTACCAGTCGGTAAGGTATTGCAATTTTTCAAATTATTATAAAAATTGAAAAAAATACAACACGTTTTTTGAAAAATGCGTATCTTTTTTTAAGGCAAAAACTGATGTAAACCAAAATACATTTTGTTAAGAAAGGGTCGATCTTCAATTAAAACTGAATGATATCAAATTTTCGCCCCAAATTCACCACAGGGTGTTTAGAAATGAAGGGTATAAAACAAGGTATTGTTTGACCCCGTATAACAGATGAACTACAGGTATCTTCACAAAGTAAATTTCAGGTTAATATAACAAGACCCAATACTTACCTGGTGAAAATTTCAACGAAATCGAGGTACCACGAAAAATGATACAGGGTGTTGAATTTTACAAGAATTTTGCCTGTCCGGAATTTATTGACGGGGATGCATTTTGAACAACTAGTTTTATAGAAATCGAACATCGAAATATGGCAAATGCTTACACTGTTCGAAAAAACACATTTTTTCATTATGAAACATAATATATTTGGAACGACGAGTATTAGAACAAACTGTAATTGTATGAGAGTTGTAGACCATCAAATTGTGATAAATACCCATTCCCATCCACAATGTAAAATCATACTACTTAGGATGGTGATCATTTAATCGTAGTGCTGTTGAAATTGCTCAGCAGTCCCATGAGGGTGTGGTTGAGGAGTACACTGACCTTCTTGTGATTTTGACTGCTCCAGCCCCTATGTGTACCAATTTTTTTTTACTAAAGCCTGGCAAAGGCAAGCAAGACGATAAATGGTCTCCTTCCTTGCACTACAAATTATTTTCTCTTTCGAGAAACAACATATTTTTCCCTAATGTTTCAAGTGTCTTGGTGAAGAACAACTGAAATTCCTGAAGACGTTTGAAAGCAACTAAAACAATCATAATAGATAATGTGGGACTCATAAACTGAAAACTAACAATACAACTCATTGCTATGATTAATATATTTATTACCTATAACATACGTCCTTAGCGATGTAGGCACAGAGGCAAAATTAAATTCTTCAAACATCTCGAACCACAATACATTTAATTGCCTGAAATAAGTTTTATAAAGGGCTGCCATGCATTTCTTCCCTGCCTCGTCGAATTTATCGGCAGAAGCATTAGATTTTCTATACAATTCTTCTGCTTTCAGCAGGTTTGTGTTGATTACAGACGTCTTTAGGAATTTCATTATTCCGGAAGAGATGATTTAGTGTCGCAGCCGTCAAAAGCATGACGGAATAATATGTTGTTTTTCGAAACAGATCAAAACTTATTGTTCAAGGGAGACAAGACTACATCGCCTTGCTTGCCTTTGCAATACCCTAGTAAAAAATAATTGGTACACATAGAGGCTAGAACAATCAGAATAATAAGAAGCTCAGTGTCCTTCCCGACATTATCCACGAATCCATGAGACTGCTGAGCAAATTCAGAAGCACTAGGTAGGATGAAATGATCAGCATCCTCAGCAGGATGAGCTATTGCGAGATTTAACATTGTATTTTGGAGGAATGGGGTTACGTTTTTATCATAATTTGATAGTCTACAACTCTTATTCTAGGACATTTCGTTCTAAAGTTCGTAGTTTCATGGGTATTTTACGTTTTAAAATGAAACACTGTGTTTTTTTGGAAAGTTTAAAAAATTTCTCATATTTGAACCACGTTTTCGAGATAATGTCCTAATACTTTCTAGAAGCAGAACTTAATGATTAACAATTCTAATATTTATGATAATAATGTTTTTGATAAAGTGCTCAGTTTAGAAGCTTTTCGAGAAAAACCTAAAATAGTCCGAAAATTCTGAGGTTTTTTGAACGTCACGACATACTCTCGACTGGGAAATTGGAGCAAAGCTCAAACTTCTCTTATTACAGGTCTAAAAGAATGATTGATGATAGATCACGCGATAATTCTATTTTATTTAATTATTATTCGGGAAACAATGAAGAAAATTAGAAGATTTTGTCATAAACAACGTACAAAAAGAGTTGATATCCAACCAAAACATTTTCACATGAAATATTGCCAAGACTATAACAGAAAAGTTATAGCGAATGAATTTTTCATCTTATGCTCACTTATTTTGACTAAGACATAGAGTTTGTGAAATAAGGTCTTGTGAAGATGAAGAGTGTAGAGTCAGCAGCTTGGCTCTTCATGAGATCTGATAACTTTTTGATAATGTTAGAAATAAGGCGTCTTCTTGACAATATTTTAAATGAAAATGTTTTTGGTTGGATAATTATATACTGCATCTCCTAAATTCAATTTCATTAGTTTTTCTCTGTGAAATCTCGTGAAATATACAGATTTCAAGTTAGAAATCATTTAATGAAATTGATATCAGCGAAATAAATTGGTTACTTTGGCTTAATGCAATTTTGCTCGAAAGATACCCAGAATGAAATCTATTTTATCTCGAAGGTTCTAGGGGTGGCATAGCTCAAAATGAAAGTTCTATGCTGAATAGGAAGTATTGAAATAGATGTGCAAGTCAAACACTCACATTGTTTGGATTCATGACAGATTTTAGGTAAAATATATTATTTCTAATCAAGGAAAGAATCTTGGAATCATTTGAAATATAAGTGTTCATCTTTTTCCTCAAGTGAATGGGATTCTTCGCACTTTTCTTTCGAAGAAAAAAAATCATGTGAAGAAACCCCGAATAAATGGGTGAAGACTTATTTTGGTCTCTCGGTCTATACAGGGTGATTGTTTATATTTCACTCAATAAATATCATTTATTATTCGTCGTACAAAAACTTCTAAATTGGCAAATTTGTAGTAGTTTTTATGGGCATTCAGAATTCTGTAATGAGAAATGCAAAGGGCATCTTGAACCTAAAAAATTTTAGTGAACTGATGTTTCTTAAATGGTACAGCAGACGGTTGTACAGGGTGGGCAAAATTGGTGATACATGAACTACAACTTTTTAACCCAACGAGATAGAGGAAAATGAATGACACGTTACGGTGGTCTTTTTTAGAGAAACTGATAATGCCATCAACTGCATTCCTCTATGTTCTTTTGTTTTCGAGTTATAGGCCAAAATTGTAATTTGGGCGATTTCAACTTTGGCCATTATCTCCGTTTCGGTTTGTGCTAGGATGTTGAAATGAAAACATTATAGGGGCACTTTTTTCACAGCAATCCAGTAGCGTACTTCGTTTTTTCCCAAGAGGTTTCCTTGATGAGCTATAACATAAATTTGTGTTTTTTCTTATGGAAACAAAAGTTTGAAATGGCTTAGAAAGAATCGCCATTTTTTTCCCGTTTCAGAAATATATACTACATCACACATCGGTCTCAGATTCTTTCAGATATCATGAAAAATAAGAATGTATTTGAAATTATTGAGTATTTAGTAGGCTGAATCACAGAATAATTTGTCTCTACGCATGGTGTCATTATTATTTTCCCATTGAAAACTGGATTCAATTCTCCGTGGTTTGATCTCTGTTCAGAACAACTGTCAATTATTAGAATTCGAAGTCATTATTGCTGGCAATATGGAAATGTTCGAAAACTACGAGAGATATGATATAATAATAATAATAATAATAATAATAAAAGGTCTTTATTTTAACCTCAGCGAAGTCAAGCTAGGAGCTTTTCTACTTAACTGAGGTTAAAATGTTTTATTTTAACGGTTATAATGACAGTTGTTCTGAACTGAGATCAAACCACGGAGAATTGAATTAAGTCAATCGCAAAATAATAATGACACCATGCGTAGAGACATATTGTTCTGTGATTCAGCCTACTAAATACTCAATAATTTCAAATACATTCTTATTTTTCATGATATCTGAAAGAATCTGAGACCGATGTATGATGTATGATATATTTCTGAAACGGGAAAAAAATGGCGATTCTTTCTAAGCCATTTCAAACTATTGTTTCCATAAGAAAAAACACAAGATTATGTTATAGCTCATCAAGGAAACCTCTTGGGAAAAAACGTAGTACGCTACTGGATTGCTATGGAAAAAGTGCCCCTATAATGTTTTCATTTCAACATCCTAGCACAAACAGAAACGGAGATAATGGCCAAAGTTGAAATCGCCCAAATTTCAATTTTGGCCTATAACTCAAAAACAAAAGAAGATAGAGGAATGCAGTTGATGGCATTATCAGTTTCTCTAAAAAAGACCACCGTAACGTGTCATTCATTTTCCTCTATCTCAAACGGTTAAAAAGTTGTAGTTCATGTATCACCAATTTTGCCCACCCTGTACACCTTATTTAATTTTCTTAATCGAAAGATTAAAAATTTTTTGTAGGTTTACGATGCCTTTATGCAAATACTGAGATAGCTATTGATTGAAATATGAAGAATCACCCTGTAAAAAAACGATTTTATGAACTGTACATCAACACTTCTGATCGATTGAGGAGTTATCAGTTCATGAGATACTCAACCCTGCGAAAAAAAATGCTCTTAATCACTAGCATGATCAGAAAATATTTAAAACAACTTTTTACTCGAATGATTTTAACAAAATTTCGAATAGATCTAAGATTCATCATCAATATGTGCTGGGACATAAGTAAAACATTACCAAATACCCGACGAAACAATTAAGCACCTGTGAAGAGCCACAAAAAAATTCAAACGATGCAATATCGGGATTCTAGCGTGAAATTCGCCTTAAGAATTGATTCATACGCAGTCTGGTCGTTCAAAGTGACATTATCTAGTTGATTTTGAACCTGAATGGCATCATGAGCAGAAGTGAAGGGAAAATAATCCATTCACAATAGTTTTTGAACACTTCAGAATGAATTCCACGGATATTAAGGCAATCATCATTCAGTCAGAAATCACTTGTCATGAACGGCTTTAACTTCAAACCACCAGAGGGCGCTAGAATCGATGGCTTCGGTGTCCATTAAGAATAATGCTATCAATTTGACATTTTCCACGTGTCTTTGTTTACGTGAATATTTTTCAAGAAACACTGTTCGAAAAAACGAGCAGACAAGGAAACTGTGGAGAACTTCAAAAATTAAAACAATTCCCAATCAGAAGAACTATGCATTCACGTCATTGAAACTTTCGAAGTTCACATGTCATGCATACATTAAAACTGAAATTTGCTTTGTCATACCATGAAAATCTACAGAATAAAACTCCTCACTTCATCACTTTGGCAATTTTCATACCCACAATCGCGCCTATTTTTCACTTTGTTATGATAGTTTAGGCGAATGAAACTCATCCATTCTTTCTAGGTCATCGTGAGATTTCTCAACTTACGTCAAAACTTTGGAAATTCTCGAAAAGCTTCAAGCAAAACCTACGCCAGTTAGAAAACTTTCGAATTGACTCACTTCCAAGCTGCTGAATTTCCATGTTTTCAATGTTTTCATCCATTTTGAACGGGAATTCCAACACTAACGCAAGAGGACGCTTAGCTCCCCATCGAACAACTAGGTTATACTAGTCAACTTTTGGTAGATGCGTAAATGCGTAGCTGACAGGCACTATTCTTTAGTCACCAGCAGAAATGCGTGGTTCCCAGGTAGCGTTGTGAACTTTGGGGCATTCACAAGCTCTTGCCAGTTCTTCACAATTGTCACTATCTATTCATTCTTATGTCTCAGGGAATGGAAAAAAAACCCTATCTTGGTTTTTATGTTTTTGTCATGATATATTGAATTACGACAATTTCCGACCGAATTTCCCAAAGCTTAAGTTGTAGCAATTTTGAAACGCGAAAAATATTATTTTGATCCGAGTAGTTACCGTCCTATTAGTTTATTGAGGGTCCCTTTAAAATTTCTGAGATTAGGGGTCGGTTTCATGAAACTTCGATTGTACCGTTGGATTAATTGAAGCCAACGCGATTCGTTGAAATTTCAAAACCAGTGATTGGTTTGAATTTACGTAAGGGTTTTTAATCGTAAAGCTTTGTGAAACCGGCCCTAATTATATTTAGAATAGAATCAACTATAGAGGAATCCTTGCAGAATTGTCAGGGGGTTTCAGGAAAAATATGAATTGCTGTGATAGGTTCTTAGCCTCGCCACATTTATTGAATTAGGGTTCAATAAAAACTTCAAACAGGGACAGCATTTGTGGATTTATCAGTTGCATATGATAGAGTATTTAAGATAGATAGTTTGATTTTTAAACTTTATAATCATTTAAAATGTGAAAAAATGGTTAGAATATTAGAAAATATGCTATCCGACAGAAGGTTCCGTGTTTTGGTCGATAATAATAGTAGTAGTTTCGATACTTTGCAGTGGCGTAGCGCAAAATTCGGGGGCCCCCCCGCAAGATTTCAATCGGGGGCCCCCTTCCATAGGTTCATGTTATTCATGATTAATTTCCCTCATAAGTTTTCCAAAGGAAAATAATGAAGAAAAAGTGTTAAAAATATAATAAATACTAATATATAATAAATAACAAAAATATCCAAACAAAAATAATACAGATTCTGGTACGAAAATAACCATAAACAAATAAATAAAACACTTATCTAACGAAAATGCATTGATCCTTTTTCATTTTTTTTTGTGCAAACATATCGATGTCTAAGCTTCTGGCCACTTCTTGCTCAATGCTGAGAATGCTCAAGTCTGATAGACGTGTTTGCGACATCGAATTCCTGAGATAATTCTTGATAATCTTAAGCTTAGAGAAAGATCTTTCCGCACTGGCAACTGTAACGGGAAGAGTTGCAAAAATTTTCAAAGCTATGAGTACTTCTGGTACACTCAATAATGACTTATGTTTCGAAATTAATAATTGTGTTAAATCTAACACAGAGTTTGTGGCACTCAAATTATCCTTAATAACGCTTCGTAAGGAAATAAGTTGTTTGGAAAAGTCAGTCGATAGATCTGCTGTATAAAAGATGATAAAAGTTCGGCTTTCTCCATCAAATCATGATCATTCAAATGGATCAAACTGTAGGAACTCCGACAGGAAAAACGTTCTGTTATAGTTTTAATTCCCAGGAATCTATCTTTCAGTTGCCGAATTAAAATGTCAACATTACAATTGAAAACATTAATTTCGAAAATTTTCTCTGGGCACGTGAGTGGTTCATCGAAATTCATTTCGTCGAAAATTTTTTTTACTTTTCTCTTCTTTTGTTTCTGAATGAGGGTTGAATTTGCCATTTTCTTGCTAAATTAATTGCTTCACTTTTTATCATTTGAAATGAGTTTCTCATTTCTTCCAGATTCCTAAGGGTTTTACGTAACAACTCCATTGCAGTTGCTTAATCTGACTGCTTTTCTTGAAGAATTTTCGAAACAATATTGGTGTTATTTAATATTTTTGATTGAACTGTTACATTCATAATGAATTCGAAACAATTCATCAGTTCAAAAGGGAAATAGCTTCAGATTTCTCATCATTCTTTTTGGATGAGAGAACAATTCTAGTTAGAGCTTTCATTATTTGTGGAAATGCTCGGTTTATGGCATGAAGGGGGTCATAACGTGATGACCATCTCGTTTCACATAATCTCTTCAAAGTGGGAAGTTTTTCAGAATCTGAGGATACTACATTTTCAAGAACCTCCCACCTTTTGATACTCGCACTAAAAAATACGTAGACCTTGTTTATTATTTCATAAAATTTCTGTACCTCCGTTACTCCAGACACCGAGTCATTGATCACCAAATTGAGATTATGGGAGCACAATGGACGTACGAAGCAGTAGGTTCCCTATCAGATATTATTTTTTGTACTCCAGAATATATTCCACTCATCACTGCAGCTCCATCATATCCCTGGCCTCTGCAGTTAGTTATTGGAATGTGATAATTGTTCAAAACGTCAAGAACTTCTTCTACTACTCCCTTTGCACTCTGATCTTTAAGACGAATAAATGCAAGGAAACTTTCGAGAATTTTGAGTTCAACAGGTAAACCTTGTTCGTCATAAGTGATATGAACATATCGAAGAATAATACTAAGTTGATCTTGTTTTGAAATATCTTGAGTTGTGTCCAGTATGAGGGAGTAGAACTTACTTTTATTAATTGTCGATATTAGTTTCAACCTTGTTTCCTGAGCTAATAGACTGATAATTTCATTCTGAATTTCAGGACTAAGATAATTTCTTTTTAAATTATTTTTTTTATCAACAAGATTCGCTAATATAGGATCATATTTGGCTAAAAGAAAAATAATAGATAAAAAAACGCCTTTTTGCTGCTCGTTTTCATTAATTTTATGTATGTGTCCTCGAAAAGCCAAATTGCACATACTGAGGGTAAGAGTGACATCGATTATTCTTTTCAAGACGAGTTTCAAAAATTCAATAATTGGCCTAATTCCTTATTGAAAAATGAATCAATTGTTGATTCATTTTTCCATTTGTCATATGCAACACAAGCTCTGAGATGTGTTGTCGATAACTCGTGAACTTTGATTTTTTTCGACAATCCTTGCCAATCATTCACTCCTTCCACCCAATTCATGTTGAAGTTGGAACAGTTCTATCACCAAATAGCCAACAGGGCTCACAATACGCTTTGTCCAATAATTTTGAGTAGCACAACCATGTTCGGGGCATTTCATTACCATCAGTTGTCTTCTTAGTATAGATAGTAGGAAGTGGAAAAAGAACGTTCCTTTCCATCTTTAGGGTAGGGGCCGCTTGGTTTGCAAGATCCGAAATGGACAATGGCACGTTTCAAATCATTTTCTAAAATAATCAGTGGATAATGAGCCCGATCACTTGGAAATTCTTTAGTATGTTGCAACTGTAAAGCAGCAGAACTCAATTCAAGAGTAATATTATCCTCTTCAGAAGTGCCCTGATTTTTAAGTTCTTCCGATATTTCTGTAGTATCTTGTTTCAATACTGATTCGTATACAGTATAGTTCGAAACAACTTCCATGTTGTTATCTCCTGATTGTAGATCAAGATCTTTATTACTCAAGTTTGCCTGTGATTCCTGCTGAATTGATTGTGACTCAGAGTCAGACTTATTAAAATATGAAAAAACCTTCCGTTGCTTAGAAAATGCATTTTCTTTTTCTCTCTGGAGTTTTCTTTTGCATGCACCACTCAAATATTTTCTTTTTCGTTCTGACATTTTTTTTGATATCTGAAAAATTATGAGATATTCAAACTGCCATTTGTAATTTGCGCATTTTATAACTTTTTTTTCAATATAGATAATGAAAACATACGAGAGAGAAAACATAAAGATAAATAAGTCCCGCAATTAATTCTAGAACTTACCTTCAATGAAATTGCAATCCTGAAACCAAAGGCACTCAAACAGTCAGAATATTGAGAATTTTGTCTCTGATTATAAACAAACTCACAATGTGGTTTCGTATTCGAACACTTGTTACACTTGCTCTCACTACTAGAATGGAAATGAAAATAAAAAGAATTCATAATATTCTTCCCTTCTTCATAAAAATAGCCTGATTGGTGAATTGACAATAATTTCTGCAATAACAGATAAGCCGCAAGCCGCCCGAACAACGCGTCTAATAAACCGCCGAGACCCCAATAAAACGATCATGCGGCGAAGTTCAAAGAGAAATGCCGAGAATCTTGAAGATATATAAAAAACTCTAGAAGATAGGATGGCACAGGGTGTCACAGTGATATCTCGAATTGAATTACTGTAAACCTCTCATGTTTTTTCAATATAATTCAGGAATATTTTTCGGGAACAATAACCGTAACTTCATTTCTCAGATTTTCTTCATTATATCATCAGAAAAATATATCGAATCGGCAGTTATTGGGGCCCCATTCAGAGCTTTTTCTTTGGCTCGGGGGCCCCTTTAGTGCCGGGGCCCCCCGCACTGCGGGGTCTGCGGGGCCCTCTGCTACGCCACTGATACTTTGAATAAAGGTCTTCCACAAGGTTCAGTTTTAGCACCGCTTCTATTTAACTTATATTTGTGTGACATTCCAACTATTTCTTCGGAAACATTTACTTTTGCTGATGATATTGCTCTGGCTTTCCATCATTCTAATTTTGAAACAATAGAAAGTAGAAAGTACCATTTCCGCATATTTGGATATCATGAAAAATTATTTTTGAAGTGGTGTTTGTGACCGAATGACAATAAAACCGAGGTTTCATGTTTTCATTAGAATAATCATGAGGAATATAGAAAATTGAGTGTAACTTTCGGTTCTTCTCTCTCGAAACATAATTTCAATCCTAGATACATGGAAATCAAACTTGATTCCTCTCTAAATTTCAACTGTGATTTAGATGATCTGCGTTTGGAGCTCAAAACTCGGAACAATATTCTGCAGATACTAGCTGGTTCCTCATAGGGCGCTGATGCAACAATACTTCGTACGGCAGCGCTAGCTTTGGCTTTTTCTGCTGCTGAATATTGTTGTGATGTTTGGTTGGACAGTGTTCATGTAAAAAAAAATTATTGCCCCACTAAATTTTTCTATGAGGATTATTACTAGTTCTATCAACCTACTCCTTGGTTACCAGTCCTTTCAAATATTATTGCTCCCCATTCGCAGAGAGACAACAAGTTTGAATTTTTAGAACAAATGTAAATCCTTTCCAAATTCATTTCTCATACTCACCTATATTCCAGATAATAAGGTCCTCAGATAGAAGTCACATAAACCTTTTTGGTCAAATTTTCTAATTAATATGAATAGAAGCGAAAAAGAAATTTGGCAATCTGAATGGAATGTATGCAATTTTTTCTATAATGATCTTATTACTGATCCTTCCATCAGAGTTTCTGGTTTGGACCTTTCCAGGAGAATATGATCTTTTCTAAAGCCCTAGTTTTGGGTGTGGGGAAAATGAGGAGACTATAGAACATCTTATAAATAGTTTCAAAATGGTTTCAAGGCTGAACATAAAGTAACAAATGCCTTTCTGAAATGGGTGGGGGGGTTAATTTCAAAATAATTGGATTTATTCTGAATAACTGTTTTTTTTCTACTGTTTTCTTTTTGCATTTCAGATTGCCAGTCGATCTGAATCCATTAACGGATAACATGAAGATGTTCTCTCAGATCATGCTGATGTCTTTCAAGATTTCTCTATAATATTTTCAGTAAATTTT
>CM076608.1:65016842-65202843 GCA_038502775.1 Hippodamia convergens
TTTATAGCAGCATCGGTTATCGCTTCATCATTCTCAAATCACAGTATCGAGTTCTTGGTGAAATTGAATTATGTTTGAGATCGCTCAAAATATAGCTTTATGAATCTAATATCAAAACAGACATGTTCAAAAAAACTTGGTACGAAAAGTGTAACTTACGCCCTTTATGAGAATTAGACATCAAAACACATTCATATATATGTATCTGTTTCCAAAATATATTGGTATAAAATTTAATTCCAATATTGCCAGTCGTTCTGGCAAAATCGTAAAAATAGTATACTTTTTTTACTGAACAAGGTCTCACTATTTTTCAGTTTTCTGTCTATCTTAGAGAATGGGTCACAATTTTTTTTTTCAAACAGCTTGCATGAAGATAGCTTTGGCATTCCAATCCTCCGTGTTCAAAAACTACTACAACAAACCAACAAACTCGAAAACAAAATAATAACACTGGAATTAAATTCATTCATTATTCAGGAATCAAATCATAATCTTATCTTGCTTAAGTTATCTGTGTTTGTCATATAATTTTAAAAGCTGTTGTTGGCACTTTTTTGAATAGGTTATGGTTTTTTTTTTCTGGTCAATATTTCTTGCTGAGTTGGGATGTGTTATCCTTCTTGTGAAAATTTGTATTTATTTCCCTCTGAATTTCTCGGGTTTTCTATCCATTGGCAGTGAAGGAATGCTGATTCAAAATAATTCCTGAATAATTCTCGTTTCTCTTTCTGAAGATGATTCATCTTCAGAAAGAGAAGCCCTTGTGTAGACATCTATCAGTGTGGGTTGGTTTTCTGTGATCCTTGTGTCCTAATTGCCCATAAGTTTTTAAAGATGAATTAATAAGTGCATAAAAGAGATGAAGCGAGTCTCAGGTCATTCATACTGCCAGATCCGATCGATTCAGGAAGTGAATAAGGATGATTTCGATAGCCGACTTCAGTTGGGCGAAGTGGTTTGTGAAAATATTTACAGTAATGAATCTGTTTTTCGAGGAGTGTTCATTTACCTCAATGGCATGGTTAATCAGAAAACACCTCTAAAAAATCAATGATTCGGCGAAAATTCATGAAAATCCGATGAATAATTCTTTTTTATAACCGGCGTACTCACTGGGGCCAAATTCATCTATATCCATCAGACAATGCTATTCTTCCAGCCAGATCTATTGGGGATGCAAGAGACCATGAAACAATCATTTTCCAATAACATGGAGCACCTTTATTTCGGACGAACGGTGCATCAGTTTTTATAGATCAAAATTTCCATTACGCACTGGACTTTTTTATGGCTTTACCTGAAATCCAATATCTACGATGTACAGCCTGCGTCAGCCCAATTCACAAATTTCAGTCACTGGGTTATGAGGAATTCACATTGTGGAAGTGCGATTTCACAATGTTGATCTGAAATGACTACTTCTACGTACTAGGTACTAGAGATGCTTTACGTCCGCAACATTGCATAGTACATCACATAATAGTTGTATTGGGGTCCCGTAGCGGTCTTCAAACATCTGAAGTGCCGAAAAATCTTCACTTGGAGCAAGAATTTGTGGATTTTGAATCGAAGGAATTTTAAAAGACAAGTGTGATTTCGTTTCCAAATTAGCTGATGAACATGGTATCGAAGTGATTCTTCTGCAAGAAACACGGCAATAGAAAAAAACCTCGTGAAAGTTGGACAGTTGAAGTTATGTATTAATTGATTTTTTCCAAGTTTAGCTTGTTATGTTAAAAAATAATCAGTTAGTAATTTTCAACAGATTTGGAAAGGGGAAATTGAAGGAGTTTTTTTCATTTCTTAAAGGTTTTTGTGACATTTCTGTCATGAATATTTATAAACCTCCGAACATTATTTGGCGAAGAAATCTGAATGTTGATGTTTTTAAAAGTAGCAAATGCCTTTCTAAAATGCAT
Organism: Hippodamia convergens; assembly: GCA_038502775.1. Taxonomy (NCBI): domain Eukaryota; kingdom Metazoa; phylum Arthropoda; class Insecta; order Coleoptera; family Coccinellidae; genus Hippodamia; species Hippodamia convergens. The sequence goes on from CM076608.1 coordinate 65,018,765, forward strand.
TTGATTTATCCTGAATAATCGGTTTCTTTTCTGCTTTTGTCTTTTTTCATTTCAGATTAAGAATTGCGAGTCGTTTTGGGAAGAATCTGTTTATCTGAGCCCATCGACGGATAACATGAAGATGATCACACTGATGTCTTTCAAGATTTTCCTGATATTCAATATTTTATGGTATTTTTTTTTCACGGGGAGTCAGTTTTTTTGGCTGAGGTTTTTTCCCCTGGCTGTTAGTATCGTATAATACTAGTGATGATAGTATCGTATGATTCTGTAGTAACATACGAAGAATGTTATGATACCCCGTTTTTTTTACCTCAGCTTCGGTACTTTTTGTTTCAACATTTATTTTATTATTCAAGCTCTCCTTTCATAACGTGAATGACGTCGTCGTCAACTAGGCTTTCGAATTTTGAACGTCAAATTTCGCTTCTGTAATCTATTTCTGAAAATTTAATTTTTCGCCATAAAATCACATGTAAAATACAGAGCTTGATACTTGATTCATCGTTGAAAAAACAACTAACATTGAGTAAGAACCAGAATTGCAGAAAAATAAGTTACTATTCGAAATGAAAAACTCGGAGTCACTTCCGGTCAAATCGGAAATGATTTTCCAGTTTTGAATAACACGTAATTTTCAAATTTTTAATTTTTCGAAATGGCTGCAAGAATTCAAGTGAAAAGGTGAACTGCAACACCCGGTATATTTTCCAACAATTCAATATCAATGCAAATTATCATTTTTGAAACAAAGATGAATTCAAAATAGTAATCATCGAAATGAATACCATTTTCAATTTCCATCATGAGGTTGGGGAAATGATATTAGAATTTTGTCACTGTGAAGAGAGATATACCGGTTTTGGCCTTGTTTGGCCTTGAGATGTATGGGATACTGATGAGGCCAAAACCTGAGATGAGAGATATACCGGTTTGGGCCTAGTTTGTCCCAAACCGTCCCAAGTTTGAGACAAATGGAGACGTGATATTAGATTTTGTCACTGAGATGAGAGATAAACGGTTTCGGCCTTGTTTGTCCTTGAGTTGTATAGGATACTGATGAGGCCACATAAGGCAAAAACCGTTACATCTCTCATCTCAGTGACAAAATCTAATATCATTTCTCCATTTGTCCTGAGATGTATGGGATACTAATGAGGCCAAACGGTGAATCTCTCATCTCAGTGACAAAATCTAATATCATAATAAGAGATCTCTGATTCTGGAAATTGAAAATTGTATTCATTTCGATGATTACTATTTCGAATTCAAAAGTGTTTTTTTTTTGAAAATTTTCATCTCAAATTGGTCTTTCCAATTGAATTTTCAAGGATATGATGCAGTCATCGAGTGAAATATGTATTCTTTCATTCAAAACCATTCCAGTTCATTTCGTGCACGAAGACAAATAAATCCAACCTCAGAAAGCATGATGGGAAATTGTTTTATAATGGTTGATTGAAACAACTCCCTTCATCAACTCTCTTCTGAGGACATAGAAATTACAAACAGTTTCAAGAATGAACAATTCGAAGAAAACTATATTATTTCTGTGTTTACCCTACTCTACGAGCTATTCCCATGAAATGAGTTATTTTGATGACTTCGATTTCAATTTACTAAATGAAATATTTCATTTATTGACTTTATCACGCTAGTTAATATTATATAACAAGTTTGGTTCATTCTGAAGCTCTGCAATACCCATAATCTGTTTACATGGAGTTTCGAATGAAACTACCCTACTATTCGAATTAATTTGATTTATGAGAGTGTATTCAGTTTCCACTTCACTCCTTAGCAGAGGTACAATCGAAATGCACAAAAAATGTTCAATGATTATACTTGAATTATGTGGTTCTATTCAATAAAAAACTTCAATACTAGTTCATTCTTTTCTAACATGCTTTCTCCAAACTTCAACAGATTTCTGAGAGCCCGGAGTGCGCAAATACATGACAAGCTCTAAACTTTCCCAATAAAAATGTCCGTATTTGAAGTTTTGATTCGCTCAGTTATTTATCAATATGTTATCTACTCTAAATTTCACGTATTTTCATGTCGTGATTCGAGAGAGAACACAAAAGAAGTCGAATCGAAGTTATTCCTAGTGCATTTGAGAACCTTTATCTTCCTAGGTACCGACATCATATTTAAGGTGATACAGAGATTGCATTTGGGAATTTTTTGTTCAATAAGCACTGAGAACGTCATACAAATTTTGTTTTTTTTTCTCAAAGAAAAGTACAAAAAAAAATATGTCGAATGAGATGAACATCATCAAGAATGAATCGTTAAAGAAAGTTTCTGAAGCCATTATTTCTGCCTGTCAAGCACGAAAAATAGGGTACATTTTTCAAAAAGCAATTTGATTTCGAATTTACACCCTGAACTTTTACATTTCGCAGCATTTTTCAATTCACTCGCTCCAAGGGCAATGGCGCCATCATGAACACAAACTTCATAATGAAATAACAACACACTGCAACATAACAGCGAAACAGCTGCAAACTCAAGGCGTTCTTTCATTCATCCAATACGTCGGATCGTATGATTAACTACCGTAAATTCATTACATTGATAGATAAAAATAAAAATCGCGATGTCCAACATATTGGATAATATTAGTCATGTCATTTATTCTTCCATTCATTCAAATTCATTCAACGTCATCGCCGACTTTGAGCGACAAAGTACCCTTGTTGAAATTCAGAAATGTGGCACAGCAGTTATAATCCAGACAATCACTAAACCTCACAAGAATTTAATGACATGAAAGCACTTTCATGCGTAAATTAAATATATTTGAGCAGTTCAGAAAATTATATGATTCTGTATAAGAAATTGTTTTTTACTAGGTGAATTCTCATAGTTTTAAAAGAAGGAGTACTTCAAGTATTACCAATAGCGCTTTCCGCTAATTGCCAAAGTTCATATTGAAATTGATTTCGATCATTGTTTATTCATAAGGGTGATAATATGAGCTTCAATTGAAATGAATATTCTTTACTCATACAATAATTCAACAAGTAATTGAAAAATTCAATGTACTTGAAAATTGCGGCTCGAAACCACTTGAAGATTGGAGCATCAGGGCTTGATGGAACTGGAACTATACGACCCCAATTCAAACTGACTGTGAGTCGCTGCTTTATACAGCAGAAAAATATTAAACCATTGAGCGATTGAGATTTTGAATCATAAAAAATGAACAGAATGAATTGAACACTTTGTCAATCTATGTTTGTAGCACTTGAAGATGATGATAGCAGGTTTAATTTTCATTAATATTAAAAAAAGTTGGAAAAAAAAAAAACAGTGAACCCTGACTTGAAATAATCTTTGACGGTCTACAGTGAATTTATGAGAACTCTCCAGCTGAATCCAACATTTTGCAACAATTTATTGTGCTTTCTCTGGGCTCTAAATACAATATCGGTAAAAATTATGTAAATTGAATGATAAGGAAGACGACAACATAAGAAAACAAACATACACATAAAAGGAAAAATGGCCTGTTACAAAGCTAGGATCCGCACTGAAACCAATTTTTGAGAACTAAATTATGCGGCCTTCAATTATTGACTGAAAAAAGGAGAATTACAAATAAATAATATAAAATATAAAATATTGTTTTTATACGCGATCATTCGGTTGTTCAATTGATGTCGCATATAAAATGAATTTTCGATGTTTCGTTGTCTGTCAGTGTCCCTATTTCAGTTAATTTTTTAACGCATAATTTGGCTTTAGTGAGAGAGTTTATATGCGAATTGTAGCAGACCATTTTATGGTACCTATATGAAGTGTTGTTTAGATGTTTATTTTGTAGTTTTCGCTCTTATTCATTTCACATACCTACCTAAATTAACCTTATCTGAATTTTCAGAACACAAGAGTATCAATAAATGATTGCAAAATGTTGGATCAAATAATATTTTCTGATTTATTTCACAACTACCTAGGTGCCATTGCCTGCATTCAACGAACGGAGAATGTTGCCACCGCTCCGCTACCGCTACCTAGCTTAAACAAAAAGCGCTCCCCAAAATGCCCGCTTCTCCGGAACGTGTTAAGTTTGTAGCCTATGTGCCACAGGACGATTCCGCAACAGTTCCACAACTGTTACGTTCGGTGAATGCAAGCAATAATAACTCACTGCACAGGATGTTGAGAGGAAGTAACCCTTTGAATTTTTTGACCTGTGACAGCGAATTGAACTGAAAACTGAATAATGTTCAGTGTGTATGGAAGATAACGACAAAATTATCTGTTTCCTAAATTTATTATAAATAATAATTGACTGAAATATCGAAATAGCCTTGAGAATTATCGCCACCACACCTGTTACAAGATCGGATTTCAAACTTTGCTATTTTTTCAACCGAAAATGACGATGCTTTTTTATTAGATTATTGTGCTGCTTTAGTTGAATACTTCAATCTTGGAAAAGCCCCAAATATCAATTCCAAAATTCACAAATACCTACAGAGGTATTTGAAAAATTTGAAAATTTCTGAATGTAATATATGAAATATGTCGAAACTAAATTCGATTTATTTTTATTACCTCAGAGCCTTTCTGGTTGAAACACGACAAATACGTAAACCAAACCGCTTTTTTGATGGGTAAGGTCGCCACTGCTGCACGGAGTAGTCGAGAAAGACTCAATAACCAATTGATTAATGAACTTATGATGATAGATTTATGAAACATTCAAATAAACTTTGAAAATTTTCTCCGAAGTTTCAACTATATCAACAATTTGATGAACTCAATTTTTTATGAGCATTCGCTCAACTTTCATTGAATTTCAGTGTTTTACATGCACCAATTTCTATTTTTTTGAAACAGTAAATAACTCGAAAACGATTCTGGATAACTAAAAAGAATTAGAAGATATATCTGAAAAAGTCGTTATCATTATATACTGGGTTTTTCATTAGGAACAAGAAAGTTGGTTCCAATTTCTAATGAGAGCGAAAACCATTATTATTCAAAAATATATACCAAATGAATTGTCTACTTGGATAATATTTTAAGACTCAACCAAAAATATTCTTTCACCCGAAAAATTGTATTGGGAAATTTGTTCAAGTAGGTATACTCAAATACTAACTCGAATATTCTGATACTTAATGACAACGAAGACGTAACCGCCTGATTTCAACAGAACACCTTCTTTCCAAATGATTCCAAATTTGAGTCTTTTTTCCACATAGATAAAATAAGTAATGAAAATGACTCACTCACCCATCAAATCTTTCGAAGCCTGTAAGAAATAATAATAAAAACGTGTAACACTCACAAATCGACATTTGAACTACTAGGAGTCTATTACAAAAGGACCTCTTGAAGAAAATCACATAAACTAATGACTAACAATAGTGAAGTGAACTGAACAAACAACGAAGTGCAATCTCTTAACTGATTTGATGGAAGCAGCAGGTGTTTCGCATATGTTCTCGACTAACTTTATCAGAATTTGGCGGCTATTGAAGTAGAACTAATGGCATGAAGTCGTCGCTCGAGCACCCATGAGATATTAGCGGAGGATCTTTGGACTTGGTTCTATTGAAATGCAACTTTTATATAGTTGGATTGGGTACAAACCTAAGTGATTAAGAGCGATGAAAATAATATTGGCTGGTTTCTGAACACTAAGTTGAAATTCAATTCACCATCGGATTTTCGGGGAATGAGCTGAAATTGCACATATATTGTCATGCTTATCTGAATGATGCATCAATGGTCCGAAGTTGTCGCCTGAAATCTAGCACAACAGCGCCATAGCAAGCTGAAGTATCTAAAGGTACGATTTCACCAAAATCGTGTGCGGCACATTTGTCCACGAACATTTTGTGCAGTACTTCAGCTGTGCGAGTACAAGCTGTTAACATATTTAGCGACCGTTTCCACCGACAGAGCTGTGCGTAACTTTAGTACGCGCACAGTGCAGCACACAGTGTGCACGAACAGGATCTCACTGTTCTCTCTCAGTGTTTCGCTTTCCTTCAACCGTTTAAATATGGAGGATCAGGAAAACGTTGGTGCTTTGCGCTGCAGCGTGTGTAGGGGTATACACTTTGCTTGAAAAAAAATTAAGAAAGAAACACAGATGTTTCCTTTTTGCAACATAATGAAGAGATTAATCGATTTGTGGAATCATGATGAAAATAGACCCATTGAGTGGGATTTTTAAAATTTCACTCGAATATCGTGCGAACAGTTTGAGTTCCTGATTATTGCAGTTAGTCCTTTGATTGCTGAACGGGATACAAACCACTTTCTCTCTACTATACCTACTAAGCCAAAATAATCTTCTACTTCCGCAAAATCTCGGTCGAGTCACAATTAAATTTTCTCGCCAACTCCTAGTTGCGTCGAGTTTTTTATTTCTGTTCTTGTAATCTCCGTGATTACAATCCCACAGAACGGTATTAAGTTCAATTTCTTCGATAAACTCGATTATTTTATAGTTATTCTACTCCATTTTAGCGCGAACAAATAAATGTTTTCGCTACCGTAGCGGAAGCAAGAATGAGTTCGTTGAAACATTGTGTGTGTGTGCGTCGACCCGAGTACACCGGTAGAAACTGTGCGCGCACAAAAGTATGCAACTGTACGCGCGAACTTTCAACAGAGTTCGCGTACCTTTGTTGTTCTGTTCTCTTGGACGAGTACACCGCAACGAACATTTGTGCGGCACACTGTGCGCAACAGTGCCGCACAGTGCAGCACTCTGGTGGAATCGCACCTTAACGCCCACATCCAACAGCAATAAAGCCTTGTAGAATATAACAACATCATCAGATGTTGCCAGTCCGGTAAAAAGAGGGTATCTGATAAATGAACGTTTCGTGAATTTTGAGTAGTTGAACTGCAGAAGGATGTGAATACTGCAAATTTCTTGCCAGCTCTGGGCAGCATCAGATGATCATCGAAAATCAATGATAATCGATCACATTCTATTAAAAAAAAAACCATATTGAAAACCTTGCATTTTCATATTTTCTCAACCTTCAAACCTTCCCTGAAATTTCACGAATAAGTCAAGACCAAAATTAAGCCAATTGGTCTGGCTTAGTTCTAGCGTACCTAAAGCAAAGCAATTCAATTTTATATAAACAGATTTCATTCTAGGTTATATATTCAATTCTGTGAGAAATCCCTCAGAAGCTAGAAGGATGGGATGTGTAGGCTTTGTTACTGTGTCCCAACGCCACCTTAGGCACAGCACTGTTAATTGTTTACCCAACAGTGAAAAGTTCGGCGAATTCTCCATATCAGAATTTTTTTTGACAGTGGTTAAAGCCCTGAATTGCCGAGTCGCAACCAAGAACCATGGAACAGATAGAACGAGGGTGATAAAACTGAATATCGAGTCTCCCGCAAGTACACTCGAATGACACTATCTAAAACTAAACAAACTGTACAGAATTTAAGTTCGATAAATTGAAATATTATAGATGATTACAAACGAAGGATACGCTCTTGATTTAATTCCAGTAACATATACCCTGTCTCCTGTCTTCGGTTATGTTGAATATCCATTATAACGCCCTACATTTTGTTTATATCAGACAATACGGACACCACTTTCGAATGTTTAAGCCTAGGCGCGCAGTTTTGACTTGTTGTCGCGCGACTGAAAAATCGCAATCGCAAAAAACGCAATTCGAAAATGTTTCGTGCCCACAACCGACTGATTAATCTCACAACATTCAGTAATAACATGTATTTTCCTGCAAACGGCTCGCGTTGTACTTTTACTTTTACAAGACAAATAATATTACAAATAGGACGGGAGTTCGCTCTTCGGCAGCCATGCATTGAATTGAATTTTCTGATTTGGGACAATCTCCTCACTCGAAAAATTCTCATTTAACTGTATATGCTTCATTTTTGCGACTAAACGATGGCGCGACAGAAAATCCCATGTGTGCTGCTACCATTTAACTGAATTCTTGTTACAAACCAACTGCTTCCCCATTATTAAAAGAAAGATTCTGAAACTTTAAATTCATTTACCAAAGGCCTGTATTAAGTCATTATATCATTAGGAGTTACTCAATGTGAGAATGTGAGTTTTTGTTGTCAATTGTGTCACCTTCTATCTTATTCATTGCCATCTTCATAATTAAAATTTTAATTTGTATCTTTGTTTTTTGTTTATTACTGTGATACATTTGCAATATGAGTTTTTTATTTCAAGTCTTGAAATAACCATGAGAAGTAAAGGATTTTTATTTTCCTAGTTCTTGTACCCACTATATACAGGGTGCTTCACGGATGATTGTACAGGCTTTCAGGGTAGATGCAGGACATTTTGGTGATTCTGAATCAGTCTTAGAAATATGTCCTAACAATATTCGTTCAAAAGATAAAGGATGTTTTATATCAGCACCCCAGAGGTAAAGTGTGTCACAATATCAAAATTAGACAAAACAGAGATTTTTCAGTTCCATTACTGTTTCAAAATATGTTTACTGCCATTATTTGGTGACTTGATATACCCAGGGCGTCAAAAATGTGTTCCAATAGCTAGAATTCACCAATGTGAATCCAATATTGTAGAAAGTTCGTGTCTGAAAAAATGTGACTTAACACACTTTACCTCTGAGGTGCTGATATATTTTCACAGAAATTTTCAATTGGCATAACTCTTCAACGCCTGCGTGAATCTTCATGAAAATTTCAGGGAATGTGTAAGGGCCATTGGCAAATGTTCACACATAATGGCTTCCTGAGGCTCGGACTGAGAAAATGATTTTCTTCATTCCACATCTTATAAAACACCCTGTACATCAAATTTTTGAAAAGCAAAATTATCCTCAGATTCTAAAATAAATACTCTTTCAAACAAGCCTATCATGATCAATGGCACACTTCGCATCATCATATTATGGGCCATTGAATATTTGGAATTTTTTAATTTATAGTAAACACGGAATAATGTGTTAGTTCATATCGAATGAATTCATTTTCCCAGTATCATGACTCAAGGCACCGTTTCTCAACCTGTGGGGTGCACCCTCCTAGGGGGCGCGAACATACCAAAGGGAAAAAATAAATATTATTTGAAAAATTTATAACTGACTGAAATCTATAGCTTCAGATATCATTTATTCTCAATGCTATGTGGAAGATCACAGAAGAAATTCGTTCATTCTGAATTCGACCCATTTCAAAATCTAAGGGGCTCCTGATAAAGATTTTAACGTTTCAGACCATTGTCAGGTAATTGTTGAAATAGAGAAGTGATAGATTGTTGTGTTTTTCATAAATTTTCAATACGAGATTTATCGAAATGCCATCATTCACGAATGCCGAATATATATTTATATGTTGATAGTTTATGGATTTTGTAAGTGCAATGGTCGTGAAGCTGCTAGGGAATATCGATGGCTACATCCGGATCGTCGAATTCCTAACCACCAAACATTCGAACATGTTAATCGGTCACTTCGTGAAACTAGCCACATTTCGTCGGTATGTGAACGAGAACGAGCTATTCGATGGCAAACCTCTCCGAGAAAATCTCCCAACCAGCACTAGGCGTCTTGGTTTAGTTTTAGGTTTGCCACATTGTCAGGTCTGGCGAGTTCCGCACCGTGAAAAGTGGCATCCATTTCATATACAATCTGTCCAAACCTTGGAGCCAGGCGATGAACTATCGAGGATGCGATTTTGCAGATGGATATTGCAGAACCAACGAGCTATCTTCAGAACGCTTTTTACTGATGAAGCGACATTTACAAAAGATGGTATTTTGAATTTCCGCAATTCACAGATTTGATCCAGAGAAATCCTAGAGGGACTAGGAAACCAAATTCTCAACATCGTTTTTCAGTAAATATTTGGTGTGGAATTTACAATAATCGCTTAATTGGACCATATATTCTTCCACACCGGCTGAATGGAACGACATATTTACAATTTTTAGGAGAGTCTTTGCCAGGACTCTTGAATGATGGAAGCAATGATCCAGGAGGAATGTATTTCCAATGTGATGGAGCTCCAACACATTTCACCCGTGAAATTGTAGCGCATTTCATCCGGGACATTGGTTTGGTAGAGGGGGACCTCATGACTCGCCTGCAAGATCTCCTGATCTCACATACATGGATTGTTTTCTTTGGGGACCCTTGAAAAATGAAGTTTACTCCGAAGTAATCATAGACATGGAACATTTGATTAATCGTATTCAATCTGCATGTTGAGCTATACAAAACAGACCAGAAATTCTCAAAAAAGCTGTAGCTCATTTGATAACACGAGCTAGAAAATGTTCAAAAGAAAACAAGTAACTTTTTTTTTATTTATTGTCCATTTTTTTCAGTTCAACACAACATGTCCATATGATACATTTCACATTTTTTCTTAAGTACATTTTATGATAGTACAATTAAATGTTGAATGTTGAATCAAGTTTTCGATTGAATTTTTTTTTTTTTTAATATTTGATGTTGCTGCCATGTATCCGTGTTTCACCAATTCGAAGAAAGAATTTTCAAAGTATAATAATTCTAAGATGAGTAAGTCCCCCACCAATCCATGTATTGGATGGAATAAGATGCAGTACAATACCTAAGTAATATTACAAAGGCTTTCAATCGATTTAATTATAAATCATTTCATTATTCGGAGATTTACAGGTCCGTGTTAACTATAAATTGAATATTCCCAAATAATCAATGGCTCATAATATGATGATGCGAAGTGTGCCATTGATCCTGATAAGCTTCTTTGGAAAAGTATTTCTTGTAGAATCTGAGGATAATTTTGCTTTTCAAAAATTTGGTGTATAGGGTGTTTTATAAGATGTGGAATAAAGAAAATCATTTTTTCAGTTCGGGCCTGCGCTATCAGGAGGCCATTATGTGTGAATATTTGCCATTGGCCCATACACATTCCCTGAAATTTTCATGAAGATCCATGCAGGCGTTCAAGAGTTATGCCTATAGAAAATTTCTGTGAAAATACATAAAACATCCTGTATCTCTTAAACGAATATTGTTAGGACATATTTCGAACACTGATTGAGAATTACCAAAATGGCCTGCATCTGCCCTGAAAGCCTTCACAATCATTCGTGAAACACCCTGTATAAAGGTTCTACAAATTTGATATAAATAAAACACTTGAGAAAGATTAACTAAACAACCCCTTTCTTGTTGGTGAGTGAGTTCTTCATACAATCCCACAGAACCTCCAGAACTCCAAACGAAATGGCTCATTCATTCAGAAATACTTGTGCCATACTATTTGTTTCTATTAAGACCTTTATTGAACTTGACAATGTAGTCCACCCTCTGAAAAAAAGCCAAGTTGGAATGATTCGAGGTCAATAAAATTAATCTCGGATGAGACTAGATTTCATGGAAAAAAAATTAATTTTCATATCTAGAGAAGAGTCTCGAGATACGATCAACTAGTTGAGGATGATTATTATAGAAATAATGGTTCACAAAACTGAAGGCTTCATTGTCGCTTCGTGAGCGAGGAATGAATAGATTAGAAAGGCGGTTGGCGGTTGACATTTCGGTAAAAACGTTTGTATGCATCAAACCCTTATAATCCCGACGTGGTCAAACGAACCTATTCCAAGCACGTTTTGGCATTTTCCGAGTATAGAATTTCGCTGAACGTATACATTATCCGCGGATTTGAATAATCGTATTTGTGTCCATGAACCCCAACACCACAATTCACTTATTGCTCATAATATTCAAACATCTATAAATCACTGAATTTCCGACTGTCCAAACTGTGCTAGACCTGAGAAGGCAGTTTTCCATATATTTATTTCATGACACAAGGAATCTATCTTCATTTACTACTTCATTTAATAAGTTAGTAGGAGGAAACTGCTTCTAACTTTCTCTTACATCATACTTGCATGTCAAAATTGAATTGCGATGTAGCCGGGATCAATGATAGATGACTTTTTTCTTATCCGAAAAACTGAAATATGTAATTTGAAAGACTCTATTTCAAAAATTTTATTTTGAATATCAATGGTTATAGTTGACGACCTTAAAATAAATTCAAAAGAAGTAGGGTTTGATAGATTTCAGGTGGAAATTTCACAATAACTGCAGTTATTGAATTGGTTTTTGTGAAATTTCGACCTGAAACCTATCAACCACTACTTCTTCTGAATTTATTTTGAATTGCATGAAAAGTCAGTTCATTTCAAAACATCTCTTGAAGAGAAATTTATTCGGACTCCTGAAAAAACCGAAGGATTTCGAGTTCTATAATGAAATTTGTCAAATCTTTTCAGTTCTGTGCAACCGTGGGACATCACCCTGTTTTTGAAGTTGACTTGTACTTAATTCTTCATCCGTTCAATATCAATGTTTTCCCGAAAATTTCGAAAGGTGTTTCCATATTGTCGAAGTTTTCAAATCATTTAGATTTTTCCGAATATTCTGACAGATGAGATCACTCATTAGAAATCAATACTCTTATGCCTGCGATATCGCATATATTCCGTGACTTGGAACATATAGGCTCTCCGATACCATATACAGGGTGATCAACGGTGGATGGTACGTTAGATGTTTACGGAGAACGAAAAACAAGACTTCATTGAAAATTTAGGTTCTTGGACGAGAACAGATGGACGAGAACAGTGCTGCAGCGTTGCCGCTTATTTCAAAAAGTAGTAACTACTTTGGTTTCACTTTTTTATACTTATCTTCAGCTGCTCCTAAGTAATAAAATTAATTTCTTCTTTTTTTGTGCAGAATATAACTTTGGTCACACATCCATCACTCTATACATCATGCATTCGTTACGAAATGCGCTCATCTTCATAGAGGGTCTTTAAAAATTCCATTTTCCAATTGGGATGCCCTGTATGTTTTCAGAAACACTGATCTTCCTATATCTTGATTGTGAGATTCTGCTTCGAATTGAAATTTTATTATCGCGCGAACCCTTTCATCGGGAAATATTTCATTAAACCTTCTGCATGTTCTTGCTGTTCTTTGGGTACATTGCCCATGGTGAGTGAACAAATTCATCGAAATTCTTTTGGATAGGTGCTTATTTCCATTATTCATTATTTTTCCTATACCATAAGCAATGAACGAATATATTATTATCAACAAACTAATTGTCAAGTCTGCATAATGTCAATTTTCATCTTGTTAAGGTATTCCATTGTTCAGACGTTCGGAGATTTCAAACTTGTTTTAGGTAGCAGTGTCATGAAGTTCGAAACTATGAAACGTCCTCAACTAAGAAATTGCAGTTCGCTGCAGAATCTTACAATATATCATTTGAAATGAAATTCGATTATTTTTCAGTATCTCTCAAAATATACAGGGCTTCGTATTTGAAATAATCTACTTTCAATCGTTTTTGTATTTATTAATAAGAAGGGTTGAGAGTTTAGGCAAAACTCAAAAATAAGCAAAAATTTACAAACATGAACTGCCTCGATAATCCATCGAATTTTGTATGAATCTGTATGAAGAGAGAAATATTTCGTTACCCCATGCAGGGTATATGAAATCTCAGCAATTTCAGCTTCCTTAGATCAATATTATGGAATTATAGATGCTTACCTCATGTGACATGCGAAAATTTAGGTATTTCGGGAAAGAAGTTGAAACAATCTCTATGATCCAGGTTGTCAGAGTTAAAACTACGAAAAAATTTGACTCTTCATGTATAAAACACCCTTTCAGTTAATAAATAGATATATTACATAGATGTATAAACAACAGGTCTTTCATTATTCACGGTTCCTCTTATATGAAAAAAATCGCATGGTTCTTGTGTGACATTCCACAACTGCCTCAGATTTAGATATATATCTATATTTTAGCAAACTGCCAGAAATAACCCCAATAAAGTATTTATATAATTGAAATCACAAGAATGACCTCTACCGATGAGGAAAATAAAATACAGAGTATATGCTTTTTGAGAAACAAACGTTCCGATAGAATTTTTAGATTAACGATATCCTCATGCAATTCTTAGTACTGAATTCTGAATGCCCATAAAAATACTGCAAATTTGCTCATTTGAACTTTTGTGTTCGACGAATATTAACTAGGATAGCAATTGTGTGAAATATAAACAATCACTCTGTACATTATATATAATGAGAATTTCTAAACATGATAATATTGATTCTGATATAAAAATATCAAGAGAGAAATCAATGTGATTAGGAACTTGAAAAATCATTCAACAAAAATGCATTAATCATTTCAATTTTTTGTTTTCAAATATATCTATCAACTTGTCGATGTATAAGCTTCATGCTTCTACTTTTTGTTCGAAGCTGGAGAAGGCTCGAAAGTCTGATAGAAGTGTATGTGACATTGAATTCCTAAAATGATTCTTGATTAAACTATAATTTGGCGAGGTTCAAAGAGAGTCCCAACAAGCTTGACGGTATATTATGAAACTATTGAAAACAGGATAGCACCCGGAGTATTTGAGTGATAATTTTAATTTCGAATGGAATTATTGGAAACCTCATGTTATTTTATACTTTTCAGTATAATTTCTCTATACTCCATTTTTTTTAGCTTCGTTGATTTTATCATCAGAAAAATGTAGCTAATCGGCGAGTTCAATAGAATGGAAATATTCGGACCCCATTTGATGCTTGATACACCACTGCTCTGAATACTGGAATGTGACGAAGGCATTAGCTCATTAAAATATTAAGAAACCTATCGTTGCTTATATCATACATTTTCTTTTCCTATCTGTAGTTATCTTGGGCAAGCTCCACTGCAATACTATCTTACCCGCTCTGAAAAATTATAACATATTCGAACGTTTCTAATTTGCGCATTCAATTTCTCTTTTTTTTAATGTTGAAAATGATAAAATACGAGAGACGTTTTTGAACGCAGGAATAAGCTACGCAATCAATTCTAGAACTAACCTTCAATGAAATTGCAGTCCTGGAACCAAAAAGTCCGACCCAACCTAACCTAACCCAACCTTCAATGAAATTGTAGTCCTGGAACCAAAAAGTCAGAATATGGAAAAGTTTGTCTTTGATTGTAAACCAACTCCGAAGGTGGTTTTGTATTCAAAAACTTGTTACACTTGTTCCACTCACTACTTGAATGGTAATGGAAATGAAAAGATTCGATAATAATTCTCCTTCTTTATAAAATAACCTGATTGGAGAATTGACAAAAATTTCTGCAATAACAGAAAGCCGCAAGCCACCTGAAGATCAACACGTCAAATAAGCGGCCGAGGCCTCAATAAAAGGATCATGTTCGAGAAACTCTTAAAATAGGGTAGTACAGGGTGTGATTTAGCGATATGTCGAATCGTATTACTGTAAACCTTCTATATTCTATTTCTTGAACATAATTCAGGAACAAATCTTCATTTTTCGTGAATAATAACTGTTCGTTATATCATCAGAAAAAAATCGCAAAGTGGCAAGTTCAATAGTTATTGGGTCCCAATTCAGAGCTTTTCTTCTAGCTCGGGGCCCCCTTAGTGCCGGAGCCCCCGCGCGTTGCGGGGTCTGAGGGGCCCTCTGCTATGCCACTGAAAATTGGAATGAGGTAGATGAACATCTTACAGATTGTCACTTTAATGAATGCACTTGGTGAAAGTGCTATTGAGATTTGTCGTGGTTTTAGCAACTTTTCGATTTCTACGTGTTTCAGAGTTTTGTTTTTTTTTTATGATTGGTACTCTAGCTTAATTTATTCTGAAGACTACTGGACAGCATGGTTTTTTTTTACATGTCATTAAATTCAAAGAAATTTGTATATTTCTTGCCATAGAACATTTTTAATGCAGTATCGATGAGATGACTATCAAGGTCATCTAAACTAACTAGGTTTTCTGAGGTACATATATCATACGAGATCAAATTTCATGTAAAGTTATTTGTTACTCATTTTCCGTACTTACCCAATGAGCTCTTATCGTGAAGTCGGTAGGGTGTTATGAATGAATTCGTAAAGTTGAAATCTCAATTTTCAAATCATTGATCAGAGATGTTCGTATATTCAGGATATAACATGCGAAACAAATCTCGTTAAACCAGGAAAACCGACAATTTCCACAATAAAGAAGGATCCCATGAAATATAGCATCCAGCCAATCGAGAACTTGGATGCAAATTCCGACGATGACATGCATGAATCCGCAATAGACCACTCTTTGAGTACGTCAAGCCAAGATATGGGGAAATGAGATTTCCTATGGATCGTTTAGTTGTAGGAATTCCATAGCATTACCCAAGTGGCTTCATCGTGCGGAAGGGATGTCTTATTAAACAATATTCCTCGCTCTGACAGCTCCACGACATTAAGCGATAGAATAGAATAGAATTTATTCATTTCTAAGTAGTAGGTACAGATTCACAAATACAAAGAAATAATGTCAAAAAAAAATACAAATCTATATAACCAGGTGTTTCTTCACCTAACTAAACTCTAAAAATTTTAACATATTATATGGTTCACATTTAATTTTAACTTGAAACAGTTTTTTCACAACTCACGTTACGAAAACTTACTGGCAAGGAATTAAACATCCTGATATCGATATAGTTCGCATTGCTTTTGTGATAGATCTCAATTATATGTTGGATATAAATATCTATCAACCTGTCTACCTAGTCCTCTCACTATTATTTCTGAATTTATCAAATAACTCTGGGTGTTGTATGAGAAATTTGATGCTGTGATAAACATAAAGACCTGCCAAAGTAGGAATGTTATTCATTCGAAATACACCCTCACAAGTATGTATTCATAACAAGCGTAGTCCGTAAAGCTTTTACCTGCTTAATAAATAAGGAATAAGAGTGTGAGCTATCTCCCCAGCAAACCAGACCATATCACAATATATCGAACACTTGCAAAATATACCATTTTCAAAGTAGATACATCAACTGACTCTCTTAAAACATTAGTTGAATAGATGGCTGAATTTAGTCAAATTATTTTGTGAGTCAATATGAACTTTCCATTTAACATTAGAGTCCAGATCTGATAATGACAATACTATGGTCTCTCGCTGTAAGTCCAGTAATTGGAGAATTTGCAGTAAACAATAATGGTACTTTTGGACATCAAATTTTCAATATTGAAGGCATCAACAATGAACACCTTATTTGAGGGTTTTGTTTGATGACACGGCAGTTTTTATGATACAGATACTGATATGATAATGACAATTTGTTCATTTTCGTATGCTCTCATCATTAATCAGATGAGATTGAAATTCCATAAATACACATGAATTAAGTCTCATCAGAGACATTATTTCACAAAAGTCATGATGAACTCGTGACCTGAGCATATTCCCAGAATTGTGCACAATATAACATCTCAGCTTGTTTTTATGCTTTTTATTCCTGACATCAAAATTCCTAACTAAGCTCAATATGAGCTATAATGAAACTGCCGCCTGATTAAGTATATGCCTCTTGCTGTATAGGCGACTAACCAAATATTTCTTCGTTTTAAACTGGCTAAGGAGGTTTTGAGGAACACATAATTGTCGTATGTTAAGCTGTTCAGTCTGTAGATATGGACTAGTTATTCTACATCTTTTCTGCACCTTCATGATAATTTTCAATATGGTATTTTGTATCACCTTCGAGCTTTGTAACTAAACATTATAAACTCCTTCCCAAGCAACAATATCGAAACCACAAGAGATTCATACATACGAAATATTTCAATACGACTGAGAATTCCACGTAAATAATAGAACATTCAAAATAATCTTCTCAGCCTCACGTTAAAAAAATCTATCTGTTTATCCCATTTCGAATGTTGGTCAAAGAATATACCCAGATATTTAATGCGGTCAATTTTTAATATAGACGGGCAGCCTCAATCATCCGAATGATCACAATTACTCGAGTGAATAGGAATCGAAGTAAAAAGAGACTGTCCATCGGATCTCAGAGAATACTCCATGAACTTCGTTCTTGCATTATTTATGACCAGATAATTATGTGTTAGCCAATCTCTGACAAGAAAAATTTCCCCAACGAAGCCGCATACACATCATCCCATGTACACACTGAACCCTGTTCCAAGTTTTTATAATTGAAGAGAGTCGAATCCCATAACGAATTGATGAGATAATTCAAATTTTTCAAGAAAAAAGTTTTTTCTAATTCAATAATGAATACGTCCATATTGACTTTTCTTCACACTCAAGAGGCACAGGTACATTTAGGGCCGATATATTCACCTTACCTGTAGAGTATGCGATAACTACTTGCTCGTCTAATTTACAGATATGCTTCAGAGAGACTTTGTGTATTTTCATATTCATTTATCCTTTCGGTAGCTACTGAAGAGATACAAGCGAGTAAATGTTTTCAAACGGTCAATAATATTCGATGACAAAGATATGATTGTACGAACTGATCGTGTGAGATTGGGAATGCGACTATCCATGACAATTTGTTTCCGCCATCAAGGGAGCTGTTAGAAAACGCCGCAAGGCAAAATTGTTATATGTGTTATCTCTTATCTCTTCTCTGTCTGACCTAACCATACAACTTGAGCTACTACCGAATTCAAAGTTTACAAACAAAACTATGAGGTAGAATCCCTCTGGTAGACGTTCACTGACAGGTCGGAGTGACCTGTATATTTACCTGCTCGGTAACCAAAATTTACAGACGACTACGATCTACTAGGAGGTGAATATGCGATTAACAAGTACTTTCTTTCTGGTAACACTAAGAGACAGTTTGAGGGTAGGTGAATAAATCGGGCCTTAGAAAAACAAATATGGTTAATTTATCTGTCTCATACACCTCATATGAAAAAATAATTGTTCTTATAGTCATATCACTATCTTCCTAACAATGTAATTACGAACAGTTAATTTCTGAGCTAACGGAAACCAAGATTTCGAGATTGACGTTTTCGGTGGGTGGCACCACATTCGATATTTCGGCCTGATATAGACCACCTTCTATAGATAAAAGTCTATATATATCGGAATTGGCTGACTATTTTTCAGAAATTGGTTATCAAAAACGAATTGTTGAACTTTTAATAGGCGACATTAATATTGATTTATTGAAAAGGAATGATAGGAGCACGGTAGCCTGTCTGAATGACTACTTGAGCTTCTCGAAGGAGTTCGGATTTCGTTCATATATAAATAACCCTACGAGGCAGTTAGAATCGCAAAAGTGGTCCATTCTGGACCACGTTTTTGTCAGGGTGGATCGTGGAAACAATCAGGTCAAATCTGCTGTGATAAAAACTTGATCTAACTGACCACAATATACTTTTTTTGGGTATCAATTCTGTTACAAAATCCGAAAGGAAAGAGTCGGAACTACCCACGAAGGCTATGATCGAGTTTGGTGACTCGGGCTCTTTCTGAGAAGAATTGCGATGATATCCTTCATGAGGTTGATCTCGAGTTATGTTATGAGCGCTTTTTTCAAAATTCAATATGTATGTGGGAAGGAAGAGTGAAACGAAAGTTACCTCAAACAGAGACCGAAAACTGAAGCCTAGGATTTCGTAGGGACTGATCGTTTCAATTCGTCATCGCGGGTTAATGAAAAGACAATTAAGAAATGACGTGGATACAGCTAAATTTTCAGAGTATAGGGTATACAGGAATTATGTTACCCAGTTAATAAAAATAGCGAAAAAAAATTTTATAGAGAGCGGATCAAAGGTGCCTATAGTAATGTG
Source organism: Hippodamia convergens (assembly GCA_038502775.1). NCBI lineage: Eukaryota > Metazoa > Arthropoda > Insecta > Coleoptera > Coccinellidae > Hippodamia > Hippodamia convergens. The sequence goes on from CM076608.1 coordinate 65,038,465, forward strand.
AGGAAAAATTTGGAAAACAATCAACCAAGCTACTGATGGCGGAAAAAATGGTAACAAAGCGAAAATTATATTGGAGGATGAAGGTGGTGAAACGTCGAGAACAGATAAAGAGGAAGCAAACTGTTTCTGTAAATTTTTTTGGTAGCATTGGCAAAAAAATGGCCGACAGAGAAAGACAAATACCAGTTGAACAAAGTTTTGGGGATGGCTCGATCTTTCTTAATCCCGTTTCTGAAAATGAGTTGATATCCATGATAAATGGTTTGAAATCTACATCTGCTCCAGGTCCAGATGATGCAGAACTATATGAATTTTATCTGAGCATCCCACCGGCACCAGTTATCATAATGAGGCACAATCATATAATTGACTTTCCATCGAAAAAAAACGAGAATGCTGAAAATACTTTTTACAATTTCTCGGATTTTTTGATTTTTGGTAGAAAATGAGCAAAGTGTTGGGCTGACTTTTTTTTTATTTTCCTGATTTTCCAGGAAGTCTGAAGAAATATCCTGAAAGATAGTACAAATTCTTTCATTTATTTATAAAGAAAAACGGAAGTGCTGAGCTAATTTTCCAGGAAACTAGAAAGAGTTCGAACTAGGAAAATTTGAACGGCACAACTCATTAGTCGAATAGTACAAGATTTTCCAGTCATTAGATTCCACTTTTTAGAAGAATGCCAGGCAGGTAGAGCTCAAAACGAACTGTAAAACATTCTTAAAACGTCAAATTCGTAGTGTTCACTTAATTATGTATCTTATCGCCCCTTTTTATGATATTTCGATAATGATGTAAGAAAAAATCATTCATGAAAATCTTAGATAATGGATTAGTTTTTTAATGTTTTATTGTCAGCGATTGTACGACTATATATTGTAAATTCCATTATTGAAAATCTTGTCGCAGTCAGTGCTATAACGGACCAGTTTTGAATGTTGCGTGAACGAGAAATAGAAATATTTCTTACCTATAATAATTTTTATCAATAAGCAATACCTAGTCGAACTTGAAACCATTTATGTCAGTATTTTACCGAACTTCAAACAAAAATTGAATGAAAATTACTTAGGAAGAGGACACAAGAGTATCATACGAAAGTATATGTTTGAAATGTTCAAGTATTTTTATTCCACATTTCCCAGCTCGCTGAGGTAGTTCGCTCAAAGTAACACTTTTCAGCACCTCAGCATCGAAAGCAAAGGGAAAAATCCAGCAATGTTGAATCTAGAGATCTTGAAGGCTGTCCTATCGAGTGGATGAATTGTAATGATTGAAGTGAAAAACTAGATGACACAAAATATCGCAGACCACTGCAATTCTTTCAGTTTAGAATTTCAATTGTCGTTTTTTATCGAATCAAAAGAAAAATACAGAGTGTTGTACATTTCAGTAGAAATTGAAAACTGTAAAGAATTTACGGGTTTCTATTTTTCAAAAAAAATCAGAGTCACTTCCAGTCAAATAGGAAGTGACTTTCAATTTCCGAACGAAATGGGGAATATGACATTTGGAAATTCTGTACTGGAACAACCGGCGTATGTATATCTGGTCTCGTTGGGTCCTGAATTTTCAAATCGAATTAAACCATTTCGATTTTGCTGTTTCAATTTCGATATTGAATTAGCAGAACGACCGAGTAAAAACTGAATGACCCACTCATCTCAGCCCAAAAAATGTAAACTAATTCCACTTCTCCGATGAATTCCAATTTATTCACGAGAATGAACAGAGAAGAATTAAAAAAAATATCGATAAGGCCAAGAAAAAAAATCTTCCACTTCGAGAGTGCAATTAGTTCCATCTCTCCGAACAAATCATAGTCCGTAATAAAACTGAATTCCTTAAACATTGAAATACGACTGCAATTCCGAACAAGCATCAAAGAGTTAAGGCCGAAATTGCGGAATAATTCTTATTCATTTTTTCATGTTTATTACTGCGCGCCATTGTTTCGAAAGCGGATATAAAACAAAGGAAATAAAAATTTGTTCTTCTTTATGTCTTCCGATAACGAGCATAATGCTACAGAGTTATAAAAGTTCGCTGCTACAAGAGTTGGGGTTTCATGTTTTCTCTTTTTGGTCTGGCTCCGCATGCTCTTCCGTGAGGCGGTTGCCTTTGTTTTACAGTATTTTTCGACGAAACATAATGTTCTCATATAAATGCCTGTTGACTATACGGGAAACACGAATGTGGAATTTCAGCGGATGTAGTGAGGTGAATTATTATTCGAAACATCAAAAGGTCTTTCAAAAAATGAACCTGCATCAAAACCACAGGACAAAGAGAAGCTCATTATTGATGTTTGATCCTTCACAAAATGCGTGCGGGTTCAGGTTCTCTTATTGAAAATGAGAATGAATAAGAGGGTCCAAGCACTGACTCAGATCACGGATATTTCAACATATTCCAACGAGTTAATTTGAGTATTCCTCAAATTTGAACTTTGCCACTAAGATGATCTAGAAGATTAAGAGTGGACTTGCTGATTGAATCAATTTGTATCTCATAACAGTGGATTCATATCCCCGTCATTTAAAGCCGTGATTCAGAGAGGTACATGAAGATAACACCAAACTGAGACACAAAGTAGGTAGGGGGAATTCGATAATACGGGATAACCAACGTTATAGAACCCATAACTCCCTAACCACGCTATTCATAAGTGCTATTTCTGCATAGTATCTTCTTCATTGTCTCTTTTATACATTGAACACTTTAGTATTTCTGAATAGATCGAATATTAAACTAACTCAAAAAATCACTTTAGTGAAAAAATTTCGTCAGACAGGGTAGTTTCGATCATGAGGGGTAAAATCGACCAAGCACGTCCGTGTAAAAATAATAGTAGTAAAAGGAATGGTCCTTTTTTCAGTAAATAGTAGTCGTCAATCAATACAGGGTACCTCAAATTGCTTGATTTTGGCTGTTTCTGGTACTTCTAGAGTAAATAGGTAAAAACGTTGAATGGAGTCCTGGACATTCGTAAAAACACCAGTAGTGATATCCGTTTCACGTTATCTTTTTTTTTGTTTTGCATATATAACAAAATTTGGATATTTTTTCGATGTCAAGATGAAATATTTCAACAAGATCTTTTTCGATGGGAATAAGATTTTATTATGAACTTTTATTGCTTCAATTTTGTTTATGACATGAGATGAATTTAAAATAGAAAAAAATTGAAAACCACAACTATCACATGGTTTAGTCAATTTTTCATAGATTCACAATTCCGATTTACAACATTTTTTATTCGAATATTCCCTATTTACAGCGAATTATAGTACCACTCGCTAGATGTTATACCTTATTCTTTGAAATTAAGCTATATCCAGTTTGACCGAACTATCCTATTTTGTCCAAGCCTCCTTCACCAAGTAGTCCAGTCACTAGGATGAAAAAGAGGGAAACCAAGGAATTTTGAGATAATTACCTGGAGATGCCATAGTAGATCTTTTTTCTTTTTTTAAAACAGAATTAACGATATTTCTCAATCGTTCAGAGATATGTCAGTCACAAAAATGTTTATTCTTATCGAATTTAATGAAACTTTTTTTATCATTTCAATCATCTGCTTCAAGACATCAGTAAGCTTATTTTCTCGTAATTCTGACAGTTCTTAATGGTGAATGTAGATTCAAAAATCTTATAATATGAGAAGTGAGAAATTTAATCTTATTATCAATAGTATTCTCATCATATGTATTATTCCAAGGAATTGCTGTTAAATCAGATTTGAAACGATTATACTGAAAATTTTCAGAATCTCTTTCACAGTTTTCACCACTGTTCCTATTTTTTCAGTTTCAAACTCAACCGTACAATGAACTAGTTCATGATCACTCACCAGTGGACCACTAAGCACTCCAGACTGTGTGAGTATTTTTCAAAAGTATTCATGAATGCCACAATTCAGACAACGATTGCAATATCAAATATAAATAATCATTTAAATGATGAACAGAGAAAGAGCGAAATCATCCAGAAACCAATAGGTATTGTTCAAGTTCGAGATAAACTTATGAAATGAAAACAATTCAAGAGTAATGTGACAACTATAGAGAAAAATCATCGAGGAAATAAATAGGAAATGTGAACAAATGAATCGGATGTGTAAAATTTCAAATTAACTTACACCAACAAGTTTTACGCAAGAAAACTCGATGTAAAATTCTACGAGTGGAGAACAGTGATTTTTCTAATTGCCTACTAATGAGCTATTGCAATTAAATCCTTTCATATCACTTGCATGTACTCATTCGGGTCCCTTTTCCGCAACAACTAAAATGATACCTTCATGAATTTGAACCAAATTTTGTCAGCACTTTCTTGAGTAAGGTTGATCTACCAGGAACAAGGCTATTTACCGATGACTATACCAGTAACTTACAGATACCGTTTTTTCATTGTGAACAATGTCACTATGAATAAGCCAAGGCGGCACTTGCGATTTTGTATCGTGTGACTGGATAATCGCAATAGTCAAAAAAGCAATTCGAGAATTTTTCAGGAGTGCACTTGCGACTGATAAATCGCAACTACATTCAGTGAAAACATGGATTTTCCTGAAAAATTACGAGCCAAATGATCTAAGGAATCATATCCCACATCCTCATTTTTATTTGGGATAATAATAATAATAATATAATTTATTGATCAGGCATAACAATTTTATGTATATAGGACAAGTCATAAATAGGTAATAATCAATTCACAAAATTTTCCAAACTAACGCACAAGTACTCATTCACAGTGTAGTAACATTTTTGCAAAAGTAATGACTTAACTACTTTCTTAAATCTACCGAGATTTAAGGCTTGTAAGCTAGGAGGGAGATGGTTGAATAACTTGATACCCTGATACATCAGAGACATTTCAAAGTTAAAAGTTTTATGCTTAGGAAACGACATAATTCCCTTGTTTCTTGTGTTATGAGAATGAAAACTAGAAAGTTTTTCAATATAATTCTCATTCTCCTTCACGTATATGAGACATCTCGAAATGAAACTGAAGGCAAACGTAAGAATACCAATGTCTTAAAAAAGGGGTCTACAAGAAGACCTGAAGTATGAATAGCCTATTAACTTCCGAGGAATGTCCCCACAATAAGATATTATAGGACAAATGACAATACACCAAGCTGTAATAGGTGCTAATGAGGTATTTCACAGGAAGAGTATTTTTTAATCTTGACAAGGCATAGTACGAACTATAGAGCTTTTTGCACACAGCATCAACATGTGTGCTCCATTTCAGATGTCGGTCAATATGAACACCGAGAAATTTAATGCTATCATTCAATGAAAGGCAGGTTTCCCTAACACGGAACACAAATCTTCCGGAATCTACACCCGAAAGTGTGAAATGAATTCTCGTATATTCTCATCGCTTCATAAATGCGACTATTAAGTCGCAACGATGATTTGGTCACAAATGCGTGCATTTCCATTCAACTTACTCATCTGTTCAATTTTTTCGACTAATATATCGCTCGAAAGAAAATCGGATGTGTGCGTGTAGCCTAAACTGAACCAAAACGGGCCAGCTTTCCGCATGTTGAATTTTTTCCCTCCCTAGACGATAACAAACATGTTAATTTCCCCAAGTGATCCCATGAGTTGAGTTTTCGAGGACGTGAGTATTTAAATTTGACAAATCTTGTTATATAGATTCTCATCATCACTTTTCTTGATTTTATGGAAAATAATTTGACCATTGTAGAGCTCTTCCCTTTCATTCTCTATTAGCGACGATATTCTTCATTATCTTCAAGTGTTTTTAGATTGATGTTTATGGTTTTTTCAAAATCATTCAACTTTTACATAACATCATCTAATACATGGAGGTATACTTTCGTTCAGAATTATAAATCACTTCAGATTCTTTCTCTCTCAGTTCACACAAGGCACAATGCAGCATCGGCTCCACTTTGTTCACACGAGAGTTGAGTTCTGAGAGTTGATTTTTCTGCTTCCTAGCTGCTCTTTCAGGCATCTCAGTAGTGAATGTTAGAGAAATAGATAGTCAGGCTAATAGGTCCTCTATGGTAGTGCAGTAATGAAAATTATTGATTATATTAGTAGGCCAAGCAAATTAACTTCGGAAAAGGGTGTGCCTGGAAATAATTGGTGGAGTTCTGGAAACTGTTTTAATCATTTTTTAGGCCTCATATAAGGATAGCTTGAGTTTTGCCGCAATGTCCCAGTGGAGCGTATGTCGTGACGTTCGAAAAACCTCGAAATTCCGGACTATTTCAGGGTTTTCAGGAATAGCTCCTGAACCCAGCACTTAATCGAAAATATTGTTGTATTCAAAAGTGCTCCGCAGTAAATTCTGCTTTCAAAAGGGTTTCACAACATTTTATTTCGAAAAAATCGTTCCATAGAAATCATAAATTCAGATATGGCAAATTTTCACACTTTTCGAAAAAACATATTTTTTTAGCTATAAAACGTAAAATACCTATGCAACGACGAACTTGAGAACAAAATGTCATAGAATTAGAGTTGAAGACCATCACATCGTGGTAAAAAATTAACCCTTCCATTCAAACCACCATGTTAAATCGTGTAGTAGCTCATCCCACTGAAGATGCTGATTTCTGCATCGTGCCTAGTGCTGTTGAATTTGCTTAGCAGTCTCATTGGTTTGTGACTGATGTTGGGGAGGACACTGAGCTTCTTACAATTTTGATTGTTCTAGCCCTCTATGTGTATAAAATTTTTTTACTAGGCCCTGGCAAAGGCAAGCAGGATGATGTCTTTTCTACCTTACACTACAAGTTTTGATGTGTTTCGAAAAAACAATATATTATTCCTTCATGCTTTCAATGACTGCGACACTACGGCATCTCTTTCGGTAAATGAAAAATGAAATTCCTAAAAAACGTCTGAAATCAACACAAGCCTGCTGAAAGTAGCATAATTGTTAAGCAAATCAAATGCTTTTGCCGATAAGGTCGACGAGGCAGGGAAGAAAGATATGATAGACCTTTATAAAAATTATTTCAAGCAATTGAATTTACTGTTGAAAGAGATGTTTGAAAAATTGTTGAAGAAAACCCTATTCAATCTTGCCTATGTACCTCCAACTGCAGCAGCACCTTGGCAACATTCGCTCAGGACGTATGTAATATGTAATATATTTTTTCTCAGTAATGACTTGTATTGTTAGATATTAGTTTATGAGTACCACATTTGTTATTATAATTGATTTAGTTGATATTGAACCTTCAGGAATTCCAGTTGTCGTTTACCAAGCCACTAAAAACATGAGAAAAAAGTATGTTATTTTATGAAAAAGAGAACATTTAGTGCAAGGGGAAGAAACAATTTATCTTCAGTGAGAAAAATCGGTGAACAAAGAGGCTAAAACAGTCAAAGTTTTAAGAAGGTCAGTGTTTTTCTCAACAATAAACACACACTCATGATACTGCTGAGCAACTTCAACAGCTCTAGCTACGATTAAATGATCAGCATCCTCAATACGCTGATTTATCACAATTTGATGCTCAACAACTCTCATTCAATAACAGTTTGTTCTAAAGCTCGTAGTTTGAAAGATGTTATACGTTTTTGAATGAAAAAAAATGTGTTTTTTAGAAAAGTGTAAAAATTTACTATATTTCGATCATTTTTATGAAATTTTTTGTTTAAAATATAATATCGTGATACTTTCAGAAGCAGAATTTAATGTGGAACATTAGCTCAGTTTAGGTGCTATTCAGGAGAAACCTAAAATGGTCCGGAAATTTCGAGGTTTTTCGAACGACACGATATACGTTCTACTGGATAATGGGGGAAAAACTCACACAACTCTTATTTGAGATCTGAATAAATGATCGAAATAGTTACCAGAACTGTACCAATTATTTCCAGGCAAAAGTCTAATTTGCTTGGTCTATGGCGAATACAGGAGCACCAAGATCAACTAACCGCACAATGACAGATGCTCGACGAATGGCCATATTAATTTGGTTTCAGTGAGGACTTGATTAAATGAATAATAACATTATAACTTCCTCTGATTCAGATCAACTTTACTTAGTATACATCGCATAATATCATAAAGATGCTTCGATCACTACAACGCAACCTGCATTGTTTTTACCATATTCGAACCAAAATCATCGTTCCGAGAAAACAGGACATAACTTTCTACTACACCATGGAGCAGTGAGATCCTTGAAGACTAATGGGAAAAACTTGTGTTGATTTCTCCATGTTATCCATCTTCAAACTTATTACTTTCGAGGAGTACTTGCTACTTCAGGAAGAAAAACTCGTTGAAGTTTACTCTAAACAAGATTGAAAAGTTGTGATTCAAGGAACCCTTAATTGCTGAAATAATTGGAAAATCTTCCTACTGAAAATTCTTCGAAATCCTCCTCCATATTACTTCAATAATAGACTCGCCAGGCCATGATGCTCGAGAGAAATCCCCAGATTAATTATGAAATGAAATTTATTCGTCCAAATGAACTTTGTTAATAATACCCATTGTCCCAGTTTCGAACGACTCCGGGAAGATTCTCATCTAACTCAGGAACTCGCGAAATAAACTTTCTGTAGTAGGATCCGTTCGGTTCTCCATTGTTCTGAATCAAATCCGCGGTTGAAATTCGGTTCCATGACATGCTGAGTACCTACTTCGTGGGTTAGCTCACCCAGGAACTGATCTGCCGATCTGACGGAGTGGGCAACAGTTGGAAATACTCACTTGTGAGGATAATGTGATGTAACATTTGTAGCGGTTCTGGCAGATGCTTGTCCTTTCGTCTTTAGTTTCTGCTTTGGGTGTATTCACCATTAAGTCCAGTCACTTCAGGGTTTCACCTAGGAAATTTGAGATGAAATTCTGTTTTATTTTAGTGTTCTGAATATTGACTCAAAAGTCACATCATAAACGTCACCAGATTTTTCGTGTTTAACCTACAACACGAGGCAGCTTCAAAATGTAGGGGCTAGAGATTTGAAGGTGACCAAGCAGAAGTTTCTCAAATTATGAAATAGCATGGCTTTTTGCTAGAAGCACGAGTACAAGTTCTTTTCTGTCAATTCCAGGAAGTGATAAATTTACTGCGAGTGTACAGTTTTCTGAAACTTGCATGAATTGCACGAATTATAAACTCGAGTAATAGAATGTGAAAACAAAGTTGCCCAAATTCTAGTTTTTCAAGGTTATGCCACATATCCAAGCAAAAAATAATATTTTGAAATTATCCTGAAAGCAGTTCTGTGAGTAGAGTGAGAAAAAAATTCACGAAAACAGATCTATCTCTTCTCTTTCTCTTCCCTGAAAAAATCATGAAAACTGAATACCTTCATAACTCAGTTCGAAAATTGTCTTCAATGCCAAGCCAAAGATATAAGAAAAAATTCCAGAATTTAATGCAGGAAGATATGAATGATATTCAGAACGGAAGGTGTGCCACTGAAAATGCGAGATCCTGTGAGAAACTGCAACGGTTGTTGTAATCTCCCTGTTGATAAATTAGCATCAGCTGCATCTGTTCTTTCAATTAAATCTAGAGAAGTAGAATTAATTTCATCGTGAACTATGAACAGACAATTCTAACGACTCTGCAGATAGCTGTCATAGTGAAATATTGTGCTTTATGAACCCCTGCAGCATTTCTGATGATGACGAATAAGTCACCGTTTCTTCTGCATACGGAATCTAGAAAATGGTGAAAATTCGCTATATACTGAACATCCATCAATTTGTTGAAAATTGATTACCATATGGAAATGGAGATCGATGAGAATGAACCATGAGATAATTACAAGGAAGATTGTTCTCAACAACGAAGGCACGGTGGGATAATTTAATTTTTATCATTCTTAATAATTTCATGCGAATTTTCACTTTTGTTGCGGCATATAGTTTTTTTTGCTATTTTGTGTTTGGAGCACTATCTCAACTGAGATCCTCTTCTTCAACCTTTGGAAATAAAAGAATTCATGTCGAGTTATGTTACATTATTTGTTTTTTATCGACGAGTTTATATGTACACTAAACCCAAATTTTTTTATAATTCCATGAAAAAGCTTTGTTACTAATTCACTTTACTCTTTGTAAAGCCCCTTTTATTGCCCCTGAAGGGCAATAAATGAATCTTTTATCAGAAAAATTTCATGGAGAATGGAGAATGACATGACAGTGATGCATAGCAACTCAGATTTATGTCGCAATCTTCTCTGAAAACTTGTCGTATATAGGCAGTTTTCTTCAGGATTCTAGGACCCCATATCCACCCCTTTTTCTCATAAACAAACAACATGTACGAGTATGTACAGGGTGATGCATTTATCTTGGTAACCCCAATTTTTCTCGAAAACGCCCGGAAATTTTTTTCATTCTGTGAATGGCGTTTTGAACAAGTCAATGTCGACTTGAGATGCGCATAAAAATCTGCGGAATAAATTAAGACGCCAGGCGTCGCGGCGCTATCAAAATTTTTTCTCCAGGAACATACCTCTTTTATCATGTCATTCGAAAGATAATTTCATTTTGAACTTTTTTTTCGAATACAATTTTTGTTCATTTCTTACCGTCAGCGATCTGCAGCGTGTTTTATGTTGATTCTATTCCATTTATTTTTTTCTGTATAATGGTAGTATGGCTTGATTTGTAGACATAGATATGATTTTATGCCTTGAATTCAAGGAGGCCAGTTTTCTAAACAATCTGCATCTTTAAATGAGATCAAATATGTGGATATAGCAAGATGGGCTCCATGTCACGACGCTGCCATTGTGAAGAGATATTGAGATTAAGAATTCGAACTGAATGGAACCTTATATTTTGTCCAAAGTGACTTATGATGAAATAGGGTGATGATTTAACTTGTGTATGGATCATAATAGCTAGATGACCTGAATCTGATTATCTTCCGTAAAATGACGGAGGCTCTGTAACTCATTTTATTCATTAAATATTATATCTTATAATAATAAACATTTTTTTTAATAACAAACGAAAAATTTCGAATCATATGTTCTATATACCGGCCATTATGATCCATACATAAGTTATTTCATCACTTTGGTCAAAATATAAGAGTCCACTTGGGCACATGCGTTTCTTATCTTCAATTTCAAATAGTCCAAGTTATTAGAATCAGTTTGGTATGCCATATATTCAAGAGGACCCCTCAGAAAGTAATCCATGAGCGTTAGGTCTGGCGATATCTGATGGGTCCATTGGTTTCAATCTTTTTTTTCCGAATTCTTGATCTAAATATCTCTTGAGAATGGCAGCGTGGTGGCATGAAGCCCCATCTTGCTGTAGCTACATATTTCATCTTATTTGAAGGAGCACATTGACCAGAAAACTAGTCTTCTTGAATTCAAATCACAAAATCACATCTATGTCTCTAAATTAAGGCATACTACCACTATACAGAAAAAAATAAATGGAATAGAATCAATATAAAACACGCTGCAGATCGCTAACGGTTAGAAATCGATAAAAAATTGTATTCGAAAAAAAATTTGGAATGAAATTATCTTTCGAATGACATGATAAAAGAGGTATGTCCCTGGAGAAAAAATTTTTGATAGCGCCGCGACGCCTGGCATCTTTATTCATTCCGCAGATTTTTATGCGCATCTCAAGTCGACATTGACGTGTTCCAAACGCCATTCACAGAATGAAAAAATATCTGGACGTTTTCGAGAAAATTGGGGTTACCAAGATAAATGACTCACCCTGTACTAGATGGCCCAGTAGATATCGCCCTATAATAGTTCTATGCCCTTATTCTTGCAAATGGCGACGAACGTGAAATCTTGTCCGACATTTTCCGACTAGATATATATAAAGCATACAAGTGAACACACCATAGAGCACACTGTCCAAGAACGCGAAATAATAGTGTCTATTTTTTTCGTAATTTTGCGATCCATATCAAAATGAGCGAGGAGGCTCATTTCCACCTCAGTGAATACCTAAACATGGAAACTATCGCTTCTGGGGCACCAAGAATCCACGAGTGATGCACGAGGAGCCAGTAAACCCTGCTCACAGTGATCACGTCGGAGGCTGGAGGAGTCATCAAACCTTTTTTATTCGAGATAGCCGCTGGTCAAACGATATCAGTGAAGGGACCGCGCTATTGTTGTTTTTTCTGCCGCAATTGGAAGAACTATGACTGAAGGATATTCGGTTCTAACAGGACGTAGCAACGACACACACTGCACGAGCCACAACCGATATTCTGAAGTCGTTTACTGGTCACCTCATCGCTCATTTTGGTGATTTTTACTGACCGGCAAGATCGTCCAATTGACCATATTCGTTTGCTATCAGTTGCAGCTTTTCAAAGTGTTTTTGGGTAGGCGACATTGTGAGATTAATCATAATGACATTCATCGTAGTTGTCAATGAGGAATGTTCACATTTTTCAATTTCTACATATTCTTATTCTCCGTAGAAAATGAAAATATTGTGTCCAAAAATTATTTGAATACTTCAAATAGCGCCCGGGATATCGAGTTATTAACATGAGTTCGATGGATCCGTGTGATGTCACTTTACATTCAACGACTTGCGAGGTTCAGTACGTAGCCGGGTCCAATATAAGGGCCTTTCGTCTCACGGAGTGCGATTTGCGAATGTAGTAGGACGTCACATCGCAGCGAGGAATTGAATATTCACGGGGTTGTAAAAATCGAACTACTAGGTCTTTTCCACTGAAACAAAAAACTAGTGATTTCATATACATATATGGGTCATACTGTGACGAAGTTTCGATCGATTTTGCATACCTGTGAACATTCCTCATTGTCATTATTCATTTACTTTATTCAATATTTGAATTTCGAAATGTTCCTAATCATCTATAGTAAACGGATATTTCTTTCAAAATACTTCATCAATCTGGTTAGGTTTCTCCCTGAATATACTACAATAATTCAAAACAGATATCAATAATTTTTCATGAAAAACAAATACAAACAATTTTCAATAAAATGTAAACAAGAAGGCTGTATGTTTATCTTGTGTATATTCAATATGTCCAAGAGTACAATATTAGGTTCAGGTTTTCTGATTTTAGCACAATGTTGGAGGTGGCTGGAGCACTGTCAAAGTCATAGCTCTACCGAAGATTCCAAATTAAAATTCCTACATTATTCCTGATTAAAGCTATGATTTCTAGTAAGCACAAAATTTTCATTTACATCTGTCCTCTCATTAACATTATGTTCATTAGCAAGTCAAACAGAAAGACATTTCGAAGTTGATGATACATATGAACGTGTTTGTGATGGCCGATGTGAATAAAAAAAAATCATCTGATCGACAATATTCCCATGAATATCAGCATTTTCATTTTATAGGATACATCAACAATTCACCAAAGATATTAATTACTATTGAATTCACGCCCAACTTGAAGACAGTATTTACAATTGAAATTTTGCTCCTTGAATTCCTCTTTAATTATATTCATACAAATCCTTGGAGCAAACAATCCTTTTATAAAGATTAAAAAAGAAATAACAATTGAACTATAATAAATAACAGAATACAGAAAAATTGCTGAAATTCTTCGATGAAAAAAAATTCTGCCTGTAATTTTTTTTGTTTGAAAAATTCACATTATGTAGGTATTTCATATTCTATCGCAACCACATTTATATTATAATCTTCGAAATGCTTTCGCTTTGATCTACTAATAAAGATAATGTTAATGAGTGGACAGATATAAATGAAAATTTTGTGCTTACTAGAAATCATACCTTTAATCAGGAATAATATAGGAACTTGAGTTCTATTCATTTACTTTTGGAATGTGAAATGTAAACCGTATATTCTCTTCCTCTGGAAATTAATGAATGAGCATCTCGCTCCATTTCAAGAGAATGTTTTCATTTCGTAGCACGTATTTCATTTTTGGACAACCTATGAAACTCAAACGAACCTATGAACTTTTAATCTGAAATTTTCGGTAGAACTACGACTTTGACAGTCCTCCAGCCACCTCCAATATTGTGGTTTCTAAAATCACAATCAAATAGGTTGAGGCTTTTGCGGCCATCGTTCAATGTACCCTGTTCTTTCGAGCATTTAGGCCATCGTCGTAGATTAGTTCTCGACGTTTCGTCAGTTCGAGTGTCTGGCATCTTCAGGAGTTGTATTTCAGGAGATGTTCTCAACTGCCTGAGTGTGCCTCAGGCAGTTCAGTAAATTAAGGGTACATCAAACATGAACCTAATTTTGTACTCTTGGACGTGTTGGTTATTCACAAGATATACTAAGAGCCATCTAGTATCCCATTTTTTTCAAATTGTTTGTATTTGTTTTATCGATAAAAATTATTGATATCTGTTTTAAATGATTGTTGTATATTCAGGGAGAAACCTCACTAGACTGATGAAGTATTTCGAAAAATGTCGGTTTACTATAGACGATTGGAAACATTTCAGAATTCAAATTTTGAAAAGGTGAACAAATAATGACAATTGACAACTACGATAAATGTCACCATGATTAATCCCACAATTTCGCCAACTGAAAAACACTTAAAAAAGCTACAACCGATAGCTTACGAATATGGTCAATTCAACTGGTTTTGAAGTCCCTTGCTTATTTGAGAAGAGTCCGAGAAACTGGAAGCCCTCATTCGGCAAAGAGTGATAAAATCAGTCTTATGAAGTGATAAAAAAGCCTCAAAACGAGCCAGTACGGCAATCAAATGTGATAGCGCCCATTTGGCGAACATCATCATCTCGACTTGACCAAAAAAATTCTTAAGGTTCAAATAATCATAATCAGAACACAGAATCAATGTTTTTCATTGAGAAAACAAATGAGAGCCAAACAACATCGGGTGACTCCTTTTGACCAACTTTTTCATTGTTTCTGCCTCATTAGAAGTACTTCAATGTCCAGAAAACATTCATCAATCCCCCCACAATAATCAGAAAACACGGTTCATTGACGACAGCAACAATTCAATTCCAAAATAATTTCATATGAAAAATGTTCATGAAAAAATATTACTGATAGAAAGCTTTGTCCATATGTTTGAATAACATTTATCAGAGAAAGATTGTGAACGACAAGTATTGAGTAAAGCCTAATGATATGGCATTACTCTCACTCTACTATCTGAGAAAGTTTGTGAACTCAGCACTGGTATAATGATAAGGCCGACAAAAGTGAATACCTAAAATGTCGAAATTGAGCGGACTACTTACAATAATTCTTTCAGCCCGGATACCTGGGTAAAGAAGATACAGTACTCGGCCAAAGTGAATATCTAGTCTGAATAACCAAAAACTTTTCACATGTGCCGTTAATATATAATTGAATTTCGAGCATGAATTAATGGCTGTTTTCAGAAAACTCTCATCCGACGAGACTTAGTGAGTTTTTTCGTACATTCATTCACTATGTGTGACGACAAAGAATCATTGTTAGTTGCCGAACACGAAAAAAGCCCAAGCGGATATTAAATTCGCTCTGGCTCTGCCCTGTCTACATTGCCCGATTCGTTTACTTTCGAGATTAAATCATTACATTGAAAACTACCACTTCAACTTCCCTATGAAATATTTAATGAAATCTTCTTTTGATATGCTTGCTACATATCATTCGAAATTTCACGATATTGGAAACTACAAGAACTTATAGTTTCTACCGTATAATAAGACTAGAGATTGTAGTCTGTTCAAACATTAGAGAGCTTGGGTAAACAAACTGGAGCATAAGTAGGTGGAGCTAATGGTTGTCCGTCCAGAGTCGAATCTAGAATAATTCACACATTACTACAGTGTCAACTCGAAACTATGTATTCTCCGAATGAGGTACACACGACGGCTTCACGTGAAATAGATATTAAATCAGAGCAAGTTAACCGAAGAATCTGACATGGATGAAATCCAAATAAAATATTAAATTCATCGAAAATATCACATAATACGAAACATGAATAGTGTTATTTTGTCCCAAGTACAATCCTGGCAGTCGTTCGGAAATACTGAGAAATGCGATGTATGACCGTTTGACCAATAAGAGAGTTGTTTATGCGCAAACTATACAATTTTGGTTGTCTGGTGTTTATACAGACTTAGATATTTCATTTATGAATGTATGGTTGAACATTGAATCACGAACGAATAATATACTGCATAAACACGATTATGTGACAATATGAAAAAACTATCCCACTAAAGGTTATTCGAAACGGTATTTCGAAGAAATCATAAAAACTGACACATAACTGTAGAATCAGTGTGTATCTACACACTGCGTTTCTCATGGGCAAGTTTTTCCTGGATACGCATACTTGCAGAAAAAAAAAACATTACCATAACGAGGACGGCAGGATTTTGTATGCAGTTGTGTTCGATGAAAAAACTCAGTAAGATATGAAAAAAATGCGATTCTCTTAATGAAAACCAATGAAGAGAATACAATAATTGGTGAAACCCAGAACATATGAACGTGTTTGTGATGGCCGATGTGAATAAAAAAAGAAATTATCTGATCGCCAATATTCCCATAAATATCAGCATTTTCATTTTATCGGATACATGAACAAGTCACCGAAGTCACCCTTGAATTCGTCTTCTTTAATTATATTCATACAAATTCTTGGAGCAAACAATCCTTTTGTAAAGATTAAAAATGAAATAACAATTGAACTATAATAAATAACAGTATACAGAAAAATTGATGAAATTCTTCGATGAAAAAAAAATTCTGCCTGTAATTTTTTTTGTTTGAAAAATTCACATTATGTGTTTTATATTCTATCGCAACCACAATAATATTATAATCTTCGTAATGCTTTCGCTTCGATCTACTAATAAATATAATGTTAATGAGTGGACAGATATAAATGAAAGTTTTGTACTTACTAGAAATCATACCTTTAATCAGGAATAATGCAGGAACTTGAGTTCCTACATTACCATAACGAGGACGGCAGGATTTTGTCTGCAGTTGTGTTCGATGAAAAAACTCAGTAAGATATGAAAAAAATGCTCTTAATGAAAACCAATGAAGAGAATACAATTGGTGAAACCCAGATATTAGTGAGTTTCCGAAATTGAATTGGAGGTTTTTATTTTATCAATAAAGAAACCTAAACAAAATTTCTCATTTGTAATTTACGATAAGAAACAGGTTCTCGTTTCACAACAATTTCAAATTTCTCTTATTTCCAAGAGTAACAATAAGACAAACTTGAAAATAGTAAATAACGCATCGTGAAGATGAATCAAGTGAAGAGATTAAACAACATTCAAATATCAGTCTTGAACATTAATAGCATGCATTAATCGCTAATATACATGAGGCCAACAAAGTCAGATGCCGATGACATCAAAAATTTCCACACGAGATGATAACACATCACAAGTCACCCCTAATGAACGAACCACCCTACCAAACATCCCCTAGGTCAAAAATAGAATTGGTAGGATAGAAGCAAAACATTGGGAGTGACACAATACCAGAATTAAGGAGCACGAACGATGCTGTTGAATGAATCAACAGAAAAATCCGCACTGGTGAAACATGCTCTAATATTTACTCTCCCAGACTGAACATGGAAGCCATTAATATTTATAAACACAAGAACAGCATAAATAGAAAAGATGAGAGAGACACTTTTTGACATAGCTCCTGGGTATCGACCTTAGAAAAACGAAGATTGGCCTGATACGAATCTGGAGCGATGGGCCAATCAACTTCTTCGTAATATGCCTACATCAGTTGTAAACGAGACGTTAGGTGAAATCATTCCTAATGGACTACGGCCACTAAGCCTGAAAGACTTTTTCGATATCAGTTTATCGGATCGTGAAGATAAAAAACTTCAAATTCGAAAGAGCTCATATGCAGAGATTTTTCTCATTCATTCTTCTAGCAGTAAGTGCTTCAGAGAATTCTTCAGCCTTTTTCTGAACAACGATACACTGTTGAGGCTCATAACAGGCTGCAGGTTACATAAAACACCCTCGGAGAAACAAAACAAGAAAAGCGTTGTCCAATAGTCTCTGAAGTCCTTATAGGTACAGAGTTCCTTGAGTATATTTTGTATCGTTAGAATGCAGGAATTGCTACCCTGAACATGAATTTATTTTTTCAGCTCAGAAACAGGCATCGCCTTAAGAAGGCTCTCAGTTGAGTAGGACATTTCTTAACAACTAATATCACTTCAAGGAGTTTTTTTGAATGATATTCATTGGCTGAATATGAACTGTGAATGTTGCTCCTCATGCTTATAATCCATTGCAGGTGAGACTCCACTAAAAAATGATACTCAACGGGTTTTAAGAATCTTGAATATTTGAAAACGTTTAATATCAATTTCAATTTCTTCAGTGGATCCCCACAGTTAATTTGGCAAAACCGAGTATTCCTGTACTAATGAGATATTCCAAGCCATCAAAACAGAGTTGCAGAGTTGTTAAGGTGAAGGAAAATATCTAGTTGTATCCCTCTTTTTGAGAAATTTGCTCGTGTTTTTTGCTTCTTGTTCATTAAACATTGTTTTCGCCTTGAAAACTGCAGGTGTATTTAGATACAGTTTAGATGCATCAATAGGCTCTTCTATCTTGATAGAGTTCAGTCACCGATAATCGTCCTGAAGTAGGTATTCACCTAAGTTAAGCTTACCTAAAAAGTTGTGAGGGCAAAATTTAACAGAAAATGAGATAAAAGACAAAAACCAGTACAATACAGATTTATTTATCATAACCAATAGGTGATCAGATCTTCCGCCCCGTTCATTAAAAACAAATTTCAATTTGTTTTTCTGAAATAATAAAAAGCTTTCAGGGTACTCAAACTAAATCGTTAATTCTTATCAAGTCATTTATTCTTCTTTTCAGCCCTGAGAAGATTTTTCATACTTGGTTAACTTTAGTTTTCTAGCCCCGAACCAGTTCTTAATTTTGAGTCATAATGTAAAGCTCTAAAACAGAGACGGAATCATTCAAAATAAAACGTGAGAAAAAGAACATTTTTATTATTATTTACATTTTTATTATTATTACAAAAATTTGTTATAAATTCAAATTCGTGGAAATCAGTAACAACAGATATATTTGTAACGCACTGAAGTAAATAACACAAGTGTTGTGGCTGATGTCGAGAAAGTAGAATAATGTATGAGATTAGTTCTTTTTCATTAAAATCCCGTGAATGAGAAGAAGCTATCCTATCTCATTTACCATAGAACCTCTTTTACTGTTTTCACAGCAAAGTCACGTTTTCCATACATCAGAAGCGGATGAGAATGCAACATATATCCTATTTCGGCGAAAATCCACTACATCTCCAGTTGGATGAGGGGCGGACTAACCCTGAAATAATAATGTAATGTGCGTCAAGGCAAGGACGATGAAGGCAAACAGTGACTTATCAGCGAATTTGAAAAATTACTATATGACATCTTTTGATTCTCATCAGGAAGAAGATTATCGACAATTTGAATTATGTAATTACACAGGGTGAGTCGGGAGGAACGGTCTAAACTCCAGGTGTGTATTCTACAGGTCGAAATAATAAAAAAAAAACTCATATGTTGTTATCCGATTTTCATTTGTTCTCAAACTACATTTTCTATATTAAAATGGTTTTATTTATAACATTAATGTAATAAATGCTCCAAACACTTCGACTTCGTCTCCGAAATGCTTTCGTTGCTTTTCCGATTGATTCCTGTCTTTCTTTAATGAGCAATAATAATATTCTAATTACCCTTCAGTTTGAAAACAAATGAGAATCGGATAACAACATATGAGTTTTTTCAAATTATTTCGACCTCTCGAATACACATCTTGAGTTTGGACCGTTCCTCCAGACTCACCCTGTATACAAAGTATTCCTCCAATGATATTTCAAAGTTCATTCCGACAAAATGAGATAATGACTGAAAACAGCAACTATTGACTTGTGGAGAATTTATAAAATTATTATTTTGAAGTCCACAGTCTTGTAAGAATATGTACTAAATAATTCCATAAGACGGATGTCTGAATGCCCCACAGCTTCAAAGCAAGTCCATTGACAATAATGTCACATTCGGTATCCAATACCACTGCTCTAAAATTAATATTCTCTGGGATATTCGGAAGGAACAGTTAACGCAATCGCATTTTGAATTTTAATTCAAGAAACAATAATTGATTGAAATCTATGTCATCACGACATATGGGACTTCAGAAACGATTTCAGAAACGAGAGTTGCTATTACATCTCATGAATTTGGAAGAATTCATCTCCAAGTTATCATGTTCATCCCGGTAACATTCTTCCTAGGAATTTCTTCATCATCAATTTATTATGTAAACCCGGCACCAGGAAAGCTCTACTAATTTTGAAAATAACCCTGAACTTCAACAGCGTAAGTTTTTTTGTTGGTGTTGGCGGGAAATTTATCATTATTATCTAAATTTATTCATTTGCGTATTTTCTGTGATATCATGGGAAAATTGTTCGACAAGAAACTGAATCCGCCACTGTTCGGGATAAGGCATAGGTGGATGAGCCTCACTGCCCTAGCATTCGAGGAATGATTACTGAAATGAACTGTTTGTTCAGGACAAATGGGGGAATCGAGATATAATCCGACAATCGTGAGCTAGCTTAGTTCAGGATTGACATTGAATGTGAACCTCAAGTCTGTTATAGCGGAATAAGCATATACCTATATTAATCCTGCATTCTTCGAAAAATAAGCAAGTGGTTATCCGCATACAAAATCGCTGTGGTTTGAGCACGTGATAATAAAAAAAATTATTCAGCATAATCATAAATTAAGTGATATTCAGGGGAGTCATCCTCTATTCGTCATCCAATCAAAAGATGTCCTTTTATTCATCATTGTTAACCAGTTTTTTCAAAATGTCAACACTTACTGACTATTTACTCAACAAGCTCAATCAGGTGTGCTATGCTTCTATGGTAGTACGCAATTATTATGGAAGTTAATGTGGAGATCATATCATATTTTACAAACTATGAATCAATCATTAGATATGAAATAATTTTTGGAGTATGAGTTCAACTGTGCAATCTGTCCTTGTAAATCAAAAAAGTTTGATTAGCTTGGTACTCATTATATAGTTCACCGAATCATGTAGAGAAAAATTTAAAAAAATGGAGATAGATCAATGGTTTCTTTATCGAAGAATTTTTCCTATTTTTCCATAAAAACAAAAATGCAAGTATGACATGAGATCTGTAATAGTAATTCACTATGCGGTATTGTTGATCAGGGAAGACACCAATCCTTTAAAATTGGTGGAACATTATCTTTTTCTATACCTGTGACTTCAGGGGAAGTCACCTGGATCCATTGTGGTTTTTGATTTTCATCAATGACCTAAATCTTGTCATCCAATTCGTTCTTGCTGTTTGCAGATGATTTGAAACTTTTCTGTTCAGAGGAGTCGGTATCTGATGTTGAGAGATGGAGGTCGGACTAACGGGCAGTGGAAGAGAGTGATGTGCTACCAATTGTCTGTCTATTAACGTCGATAAATGTAAATTCATGACGATATCCCGTCTGGAGCGCCCTATTACGGTCGATTTTGTATTGGTGGTAAGAATATTGATAGAGTGTTTTCTTTCAAGGACCTGGGTGTATCATATGATAGCACATTGTCTTTTAGGTCACATATCCAGGCCATTTCTGCCTCATCTCTCAGGACTCTGGGATTCATTATCAGAAATACTAAGGACTTCAACATCGAGACTCTACACTATCTTTATTTATCTTTAGTTAGACCCATCTTGGAGTTCTCATCTGTCGTGTGGTCTCCATACTTATCGGTTGATGTTTCTTTGCTGGAGAGAGTTCAGAGTAGGTTTCTTAGGTGTGCTGCTGTTAAGATGCGTACTTTTTCGATCTATACTTTCTCAGCTAGTGGAATGCGCGACCGTCTTAGACTGCCCTCCTTAAGGACGAGGAGATTTCAAGCGGATGTGATATTCATTGCCAAGCTCTTTCAAGGTCTTGTGTACTCCCCTATCTTGTTAGCTCAATTCAATTCATATGTTCCTCCTAGACCCATCCGCAGGTTTGATCTGTTTCGACTCCCCCATTCAAGAACCAATTATTGTTTACATTCTCCGGTTTCGAGAATGATAGGAAATGCTAATGTCGCGGACTCCCTGGGAGTTGATATATTTCATGATTCCATTTCAAGATTGAGGAGAGATTTGAAATAACTGATAAGACTGTGTTTTTTTTTGGATTAATTTGTTTTTATTGCTCTTGTTTTTTCTTTCTGTTTTGATATAATATGTATGAATACTTGCATTTACTCTCTTTGTATTATGATGAGTTCATTTGTTTTATTTTGTATGTTTTTTCTTGATGAAAAGGTCATGTACCGTTAATAAATAAGTGAATAAATAAATAAACAACTCAGGCAGATGAAATTTGCAGCTCGGGCCGCAGGAGAGTGCTGTATTTCATCAAGAGAGTTAAGACTATTACCACAAGTTGAATACTATACTTCATCTTCAACACTAAAGGCTAAGAGGTACAGTCGTTGACACCCTGATAGTGATTGACACTCTACACATACACACTTAATCCGTTGTGATATCATATTGGGATTTACCATCCAATGGTTTCTTCTACCCATGTATGCTAGACGATCCATCATTCATTCGATGAATGTTTTAACTGAATAATTTGTAATATAGTCATGTCAATCGGTTCAATCGTTGACGTTTTGATGACGAAAGTGCGTGAATTCGAAAGATTCAAAATATTGAATATTGATGTGAAAAAACTTTTCATGGCTGTTTACTTTCCGGAAAAATCGTATGTCAATGATTGTCTTGATTATATTACGTCCTAACAGTTATTGACATAGGGTGTCTATCTCTGTCTGAAAGCATCCCATTTTGATATTCAAGTTCATCGAGTATTTCGAAAGCTGGAATATAACTGACAAGCTCATACCCACGCCTTCGCTCGCGTTATAGTTTCATTTAAAACGATACTGATAGGTCCGCAACTCCACTTTCATAACCTCGTATCGAAGGAGAGACTGCACGTGTATACATGACGAAACGATGTCGCTCATAGATTCAGTAATTTCTTGCTCAAATTCACACTCGTTAAACCTACTGTAACTTTCAAAGTATCCATTAGAAAGCTATACTGTAAGAAGCATTTTTCATTAGAAATAAATGCCGAATATAACAGTCACAATCATTTTTATATTGATTCATTCCATGTCAGTCAAAAGCGCTCTTCAAATTGACCATTATTTTGGAATGAATTGAAAATAATAAAAATTACTATCGTGGGTTGTCTTCGGCAGTTAGACATATGTCGTCGCGGACTTTTTTATGGAACTTTTCGAGCACTACAAAATTGTCTCTGACCATGTTTCTCCATATCTTATAGTTCACGCAGCGTCGCCCGTAAAAGCCGGAAAGTACCGGGATTTTTCATGAAAAATCGATATTTTGTCTTATTTCTTCGTTAAATATAAATGAACCCTACATGAAAACCTCCAAAAAAAATTCTCTTCAATATAGTGAAAATTTCATCAAAATCGGTCATCTGGTTCCTGAGTCCATAGAGGACAAACAAACACACAGACATTCACATTTTTAACATTAAGTATGGACTAGTATGGATTAGCTTTTCATAGTGTTCTCTTTCTTCCGACTGAACATTGGTTAATACCATATCGATAACGATTTTTAAGAGGCGTGTCAATCACTAATACGATTTTCAATTGAAAATGGTATGAATTTCGATGATTACTCTTTTGAATTCATCTATGTTTCAAAACATGTATCATAAGTTCTGAGTGTTCACTGGAGGAGCCTAATTGAACCAAAATGTGTCCACATTGTTGTATGAAAATTATGAACTGAAATCATTAATTGAAAGTTTCTATGCGCTGAAGGTGTCAACCACCATACCAGCTACCCTATATACAGATGAACAAGTACAGAGGAAGAAGGTATTAACTTAATTTGAGAACATCGGAATTGACAAGTGACAATTGCAATACTGAAATATTCCCATTCGTTGAAATGGCTTTTTGAATAATTCTAGGAATAGGTTCTGTCAATTCGATTAATCATTTCTGAGCAGTGAGTGTTAGATGTACTGGCCTAGCTCGCTCATTCACTGAGGGTTGGTTGTACGGGGTTTCTTCAAAAAAAGTGCCTCTCTTTCTATTATATATAGAACACTGAAAAATAATAGGTCTTTTCTCATTAAGAAAAATTCATAGCGCCATCCGTAGTCGAGATATAGGGCTTCAAAAAAAATATTACCATTTTTTCCGATTTTCCGAAACTACTAGCAACATTGTGATGAAGTTTGGAAGCTCATACATCTAAAGAATGTGTTTTGAAGTCTAATGCTCAAAGAGGGCGCTAGTAATACAATACAAACCAAGTTGTTTTGAACATACCTTTCTTGATATTAGATTTATTAAGCTCGATTTCGAGCGCTGTTGAATATCATTCAATTTTGGTGTAAAAGTGAATGGAGTTCAGGATCGCTCAATGATTCTAAAATCAAAAAAATTTTGTTCAGGACAATTTGGTACAAACCGTGTAATTAGCGGTCCTTATCAGAGTCAGACATCAAAAACGAATCCACTAGATGTATCATTTTCCAGAACATATTCGGATGAAATTGACAGTAACTCGGCAAAATCGTAAAAAATGTTTTTTTTTCGCTCTACCTAGCCGACCCTGCCTACCATGACGAGCCGTCCCTGTATCAAGTGCTTTGAAGCAGTTGAATACTGAATGCATAATTTAATAGAAGTAGAGAAACATTGAATACCCCAAGCATGTATAATATCTATAGATTATCTATATCGGAAAAAAACCCATATTCCAACAAAAATTCAATAAAATACAAAGAAATATGAGAATAATGAACAGTTCTGGCCAATTCAAGTACAAAATCGAAGTGATTTTAACAAACTTACAGCCATTCTCACTGTCTGAATATCTTGTATGATTGAAATAATGTATTTCATGTCTCTATTTCATTCGAGTCCTCTTGTATAGTCTCCCGTATGAAAAGCTTATCTGAAATAAAGAATTTTATCTATCAGTATTCCTTATTATTCGAGTTCACAGCCATGTTCATTCAACTTGTACCTTAGAATTAGCGACCGGAAACGGCTTTCATATTCCTTTACTCAGCCCAGATTTCTTCTAATTAGGAGGATTAAGCTTTCCAGGTTTTTCGGCTTATGGTCATGGCCAGGTCAGGTCAGCTCCTAAACAGCTTGGTGTTCTTTTTCATGATTTCCACTTGCATTCTATATCTGCGCTTCTTTGCTGTACAGCTTTTTGCATGATCTTGTATAGATATTCACAGATTAATTTGCACAATCTATAGTTGATAAAACAATAGGTGCCATGTAGAACTGTTTCAATTCAAAGGATGAATAAACGAGATTGCGTTCGGAAAAACCAGCTGTGCTGCGAGTTGAAATTGAGCTTTTCATACGCTCATAGGTGGAGACTTCGTATGTTAAGATTGTAGCCATGTTTATAAGACATTGGAATTTACCATAACCTTGATTCGATTATGCTCACTAACATAATCATGATGAAGGTATCGTTATCTGATTGTGATGTCCAACTATTGTTTATGTAACTCTAGTTAATCAATTGACAGAAGTTGAGAGAGCTAGATGATAGAGGGCGCTAAAGTTTGATATGCTTATTTAATGAACCCAATTCAAGTTGGACACTGAATTCGACTGATCAAAATACATATGTTGTAGATTAGAGTGGACGAATTTGAGATTTTATCACGACAAATAAGAAAATATTGAATAAAGCGCCCCTCTATCAACCAACTCCCCCAATTAAACTTCATTGAATAACTATAAACTTATGAACAAAGGTACAATGTTGTTTCTACCGTGGCAGACAACAGCTACAATTCAATGCAAATCGACTATAATGCCTTCTACAGAGAGCATTTGTAGAACTATGTTGGTTAAGAGGGTTGCAACAACATTTTCGAAGAAAGGTCTACGATTTAGAACTTGTGTACCGTTATTCATATTCCAATAAATTAATGGAAATCTAGAGACTAAAACCCAGTTTCTCTAATTCTGTATTGAATCCCTTCATTCCGCCACATCTCCTAGAACAGTACAATGTTTGAATATTTCATTCTAGCATTGTTTTCAGTATTGTGGGATCCGAGATTTTATTCAGAATAATCTAGTTAATATTATAGCTTTTAATTTTGACCAATGGCACTGAACTCAAGTGAAGTACTTTCCAGTGGGATTATCAGAAGGTTCGAGGCACTTGACGCTAAAAGCAAGATTTCTTGAGTGTTAGCAGGTGTCTATTCGAGTCGAGATTGATGGGAAAGAATTAATTCGAGGGTTGCTAAGTCTAGCGGGAAGAGTTCGAGAAAAATAGGGACAGTCGATTAGAGGATTTGGGGGAATCGATCAGAGAACGGTATGAGGGTCGGTCAGAACGTGGAGAATTAATTAGACGCGGTTTAGAAGAACCGATTAGACGAATTTCTCGACGAAGTGTTTAGACGGACACTAGTCAGAAATTCTTGGGACGCGATTTAGAGCCATAGCGGAATAGCCGAAAGCTAGTTCAGAGGTCGTTAAACAAGCGACTGAAATCCAGTTTTCAGTGTTTTTTTTCACTTCTATTCATCGACTCATTAAACATTCCATTAAATGACTTGATGCGTAGTGATTTCCCCAGACACAGTAAAAGTTCTATATTTATTAATGACATGTTGTCTCCTATCACGAATTTATTCAACATCTGTCAAATTTATGAGATGAAAAACAGTTCTGACAATGAATATTTTCCGATGCAGAAATCACTATACGATATTTACGGCAATGATTACTTCATTTCGATAAAAATTCAGCGAATTAAAAAATATAATGTATGACCTAATAATCACATATAAAGAGCGCTGCATGCATTTTTT
The DNA here is from genome assembly GCA_038502775.1 of Hippodamia convergens. Taxonomy (NCBI): domain Eukaryota; kingdom Metazoa; phylum Arthropoda; class Insecta; order Coleoptera; family Coccinellidae; genus Hippodamia; species Hippodamia convergens. The sequence continues at coordinate 65,065,424 of CM076608.1, forward strand.
GGTTGTGATCGGCAACACCTCCACAATCTCAATACAAACAGCCTTAGAGGTCATCAGCTGAAACTTTATGACGAAAAGTATAGCACGATTCACAGACAGAATTTTCTGACTAACAGGATATTCGACAGGTGGAACTTCCTACCGGGCCACTCTGCTTTAGCTCCTAGTCTGAATGCATTCAAGAACCGTCTGGATGCACTAAACTCGTAAGGGTTTCTTCTGTGTATTCTATTCTTAACGTATCTCATGAGAGTCTGAGGCTGTAAACATCCTTTTTTCTCCTTTTGTAATAATAATAATATTACTTGTGAAGAAGGCTAATTTGAACACTCGTTCATTGAATGTTGTCTCGTTCAAGGTTATCAACGCCTTCTGCACTTGTTTTATTTTATTTATTTATTAGTTCGGGGCCCAAACGGGACGAACTGCCCACTATTCAATTCATACAATATCAATTAAGTCTTCATATGAACATATTCTGCAAACAAAACTTATCTCTACGTAAAACAATTTAAAAAAGGCAATCTATGTGTTGACCTGTACAAAAAAGTTCATCTTAACATTCAATTCGATTCATCTGAGCGACCTCAACACACCGGTATCCTGCGTTTGATTGCAACGACGAAAATACGTGAAGAAAGCTGACCGAATCGTCGAAGTAGAATCAGAAAATACGTCGATATTGGTGACTTGGGACAGAGCAGTGTATGTTTTCATTATTCTTTGAATTTGTGAAGTGAGGAAATAGTAGGTGGTGGTAAAATCAATGAAAAATGTATCTGTGTGTCTAGTGTTGTACCTCACGTATTGGGAAAATGAATACAATCGATGCCATTATTCAGCAATTTGTGGGTGAACATCAAATCTGCTTTTTTCCTACTTTGTTCAAGAAGAATGAGGTTCAATTTATCATGAACCTCAGATGTATTTCTGATGGAGGGGAAAAATCGCATTTGACAATGTCTCACAAACCTCCTCTGAACGCCATCAAGCCTATCTATATAAATCCCATAACGTGGGTTCCACACAACAGATCCGAAGCTTATGATACTGTTAACATAGGCCAAGAAAAGGATACAGGTGACCTCGATATCTTTGAATTCACAGGTTGTTTTGAATATGAAACTAAGCATTCGGTTGATTTTTTTTTGAGATATCAGAAATATGTTGATCGAAGAGTAATTTAGAGACCAATGTGATACCAAGATCTTGCACCGTGTTGACATGAGAAGAAGATTCACCAAGAATTCGATATGTGACGGCACAGAGATGGTTTTTTTGGTGAAGGTGATAGAACAGCATTTGTTGAGGTTCAGAAAGAGCTGATTATCCCTGCAGAAACTCGCGAATCGATTCTAGTCCTCTTGAACGCGCACTCTGTCGTGGGGACCGGAGATGGAATGGAACACTTTCAGGTCATCTGCATAAAGAAGTACACTGCATAATTTAAAGCACTTCCCAATATCATCAATATAAATTAAGAAAAGTAATGGACCCAAGTGAGAGGCACACCCGATGTGGTGTTTACAGTCCCAGAACTAAAACCACCCAAACAAACAAACTGATATCTATTGGTCAAATAGGACCCAAAACACTTGAGGAGACTGCCTCAAAACACCAAGCCCAGAAAGCTTTGAGATCATGATAGCATGGTCAACTTTGTCAAAATCCTTGCTAAAGTTAGTATATATGGTGACAACTGGAAGCCCAGAATCCATGCTACCCAAAATATATTCATAAAACCATGCTGATCTGCATTCAAAATACCTCGTACATCAAAACAAAGGAAATCTGTCACCATACTCTCGAACAACTTTCCGATTGCGCAAAGTTTTAAAATAGGCCTTTAATTTTCAATAACATTTTTATTACATTATAATGAATAATATCCTGGCAGTGCTCGCTCGTCCAATAAAAATGATGTTAAACCCAACACAACTTTTTTTTGAAAATGGTATGAACTTGAAAAAGGGGAAAGTTTCAGTAAATAAATGTCGATGGTATATGAGGTCAGTAATTTGTGTATTAGCTCTACGAAATACTGTATACAATGAAGTTTCGGCAAATAATGAATTTATGTTCTATCTGTAAATAATACCTTTGGTTCAAAAGCTGACTTTAAGCAACGTTGAACAGAGTTTCCATGGCTAACATCGATGGAATATTCGATTGAATGAAGAGTTCAAATTGTGATGGTCCATTGAACTTTAATGGACGTTGCTGCAACTCAGGGCTAGAACGTTAAAATAATTAATTTCCCAGACGAATGCATATGAAGCTATCCCTTTCCTGATAATGGAACTGAGTGTAACATTTCAGTGTATATCGGTAACCTGGTGAGAGCGGTCAGAAACGACATAAGCCTCACGATTACTAATAAAAACCGGCAGCATGATTCCAAGAGGAAAATTTCATTAATTCCAGATAATGACAGAAGGCAATCCACTGATCGATTTATACTCCGAGAATCTTGATGGGAAATCCTCAACTCTTCTAACAACAGAAGTTGGATACAGTTTGTAATTGAATTTTTTTTCCTGGATGCATCATAATATAATAATAATAATAAATGTTTATTGACAAATAAGGTACAACTCACAATACAACTTGTTTTTTTTTTGTATCAACAAACATAAAAGCCCACAAAGGAAATAAGTGAGACTTATATCCCTTGTTCGTGAGTCTCTATTCTAACAACTAAAAAAAATAAGTTCTATAATGAAAGTAAGAAAAAAACATTACAGCATGATCCCAATAACGGTTTTCCCAAGCAATGTTCAAAGAAAAATTTACCCTCATATGAAATTGTTTCTATTCACAAACTTTTGAGCAGAGTCTCTTGTCCAATTTTACACCTGAAATCTAACTTGTCTCCGATAGGAAGTCATTGATTGTATCTCCCTGATTTTCGCTGGTAATAAATTGTAAAGCAATGGTCCCAAGTAAGTGAAAGATCTTAACTCCACAGTCTTCTTTACCCTCGACAGTATACCACTTCTCTCTAGTCTCATACAATAATGCTAACGTGAGCTGGTTAGTGGTTGTTTGAATTTATGAAAAATTAAAAGGGAACGCGTAAAAAGCTATCTTATGGTAAAAACACTCGATAAATTATATAGCTGTTCTGTTGGATAGCGTAGGTTTTTCCTATACATGATTTTCAGTATCCACTTTTGCAAAGTTTCTATTTTTTTATAGTAGCAATCTGCCATTCCTTCCCAAGACACAATACGGAAGATGAGGATCCACCAGACCTTGATATATGTTTTTTTAAGTTCTGTTTTCCCACAAATATCCCTTCATAACTTAAATTTGTACAACATAGATCTTAGTTTTTCAACGGTATACTCAGAGTGCTGCTTCCACCTCAAGTGGTCGTCTACTTATAAGATACCCAAGTGGTTCAAGAATTCGGGGAGATATGATTTTAATTGCTTCGGACGTAATACTATCGATACCAGGAGCCTTTTTACTTTTCAATTCAGATATTGCATTCATCACTTCAGTTGTATCGCATTCATGAAAAACCATAGAGTTAGGGTTATGATGAAAATTGTAAGCTTTCTCTTGTTCTACCTGTGAGATGTTTGCCTACATCCGCGAAAAAATTATTAAACTCATTTGCCACCTGTTTTCTGTCGTACAATGATTCCCCATTCTTATCTCTAACACATGTAACCTCACACCCATCTTGCCTTCCTCTAATAAAATTCTAAAGACCCTTTGAATACTTTTTTTCACTTTCAATTTGTTTTCTGTAATTATTTTTCTCTGCAAGTTTTATCGATGATTGTAATTTATTTTTTATATTTAGTTGAAATGTCAACGTCTCGAGGATTTTTCACAATATAACTATACAATTTTTTTTCCCTTATAGATTTAAGTAAAACTTTGGTTGTCCAAGGTGCTATTTTTCTGTATTTTCTTTTTATTGTAATTGTTTCCGTATTTAACCGGATTATTTCCGTTATTTTGGAAATGAAAGAATTCCATGCTTCATCAACATTAGATATATATGTTATGGACCAAGTGATTAATTGGGCATTATGAAAAATGCCCGAGCAGTATGAATAATGCCCAATATGAGAGGACAATGTGATAATAAGTATTGAAATAATCAAATTGCCCGGGCATTATTAATAATGCATATTTAATATCGGGCAGAGTGATTCAACCCAGGTTCTAATCCTCATAATTTTATTTCAAACATATGTGTAACAAAAAAGATAACATTAATCACAAAAATAGATATTATTTTCTTTTTCTGGATGATATAATTCTTAGAATCTTCAAACTTAAATAGTATATTCCAAAACGAATGCGAAATTCGAAAGCATGAGTGTTGGAATTGCCTTCTGCAACGAGTGTTAGACGATATTTTCTCTATTTCAGTCAAGTTTCATGAAATTGTCGAAATTCAATGAACAATTGAGATTATACATCCTATTGACTTTTGTATTGTATGTTGGTGGTGGTGTGGTGTGACTGTTACGAAAACTGACACATTACTTAAATTCAAATTATGTCATATTGACAATCGACTTTTTTCGGAATCTGATTGGATCGAATGTCAATTTGGACAACCAAAAAACCAAAAATATAACTGAAAACAATGCTGTTATGGAGTTCATCACAGCACTGTTTTTAATAGAAGTGTAATGAACTCATTCTGAAGTAGACAAATGAATTTTACTTTGAACAAATAGTAAAACTTAGAAAAAAACCGAGAGAAAAACTCAAATGATTGACATAATTTTATTGGAAACATAATTGTAACAAAAGACAAAACAATAATCACAAAAAATAAACATATTCTTTCTTTTTCTAGATGATATAATTCTTAGAGATTTCAAACTCAAAATGAATTTTACTTTAAACAAATAGAAGAACTCAGAGGAAAATTCAAATAATTTACACAAAATAAGTCCCAATTATTTATTGAAACAATTTCTGCTTTGATGGACTGACAGCCACCTTTGCAACTATAACGACTGTATCCTTGTCCGCCACATTTAGATGACTATCTCACAACCTCTCTCAGTGAAATCTCCTTCTCCGGATGATCAATTTTTTCACACCATATTTTGTTACGCTAGTCTTTATAGACTACCGGTTGTCATTTATATTACTTTCTGTGTTTGTCTGTGATTATGTGTGTTAGTATGATTGTTTTATTGTTATGCTATATATCTGTATATAATTGTATCCTTGCTTGACATTCCCTGTAATTATTTGAGGGTAATTAATAAATTATTATTGTTATTATTATGGCGTATCCCCCCGCGTTCTTCTTCGCCCATAGAGAAGTATATTATCACATTGCCCAAACACGACCGGGCAATATTCATAATATCAGGGCAATGTGATAAATAAGAAACTTCAAACCATAATTAATCACTTTGCCCTAAATAGTTTGTCATTATTCATAATGCCCGGGCATTATGAAAAATGCCCGGATTTATCACTTGGTCCACAACATATACACCGTATCAAATGGCTCTGTCGCAAGCTGTTCACATATTTTCCCATAATTTATATATTTTTGTTGTTGTACAATTATATTTTTTCCTCTTATGGGAAACATGTGTCTGTAATTTTAAGTTAACAAAAGTCATGCCATGATCTGTTATATTTGGACGTATTATACTTGAATCGAAATAATGAAGTGGGTATACTGTTTTTAACGAACATGTGATCTAGACAGGACTTACTCTCAGCGTTTATTCTAGTGTAACCGTTTATCATAGAGCTGAAACCATTTTCATATAATACATTGGGATAATCCCCGGAATTTTTCGATTCTTTCTTAATATCGATATTCATATCTCCCACAAGAAGCAGACCAGCTTTGAAATATAGACTAAGATGTATTCTGGAGGATTCAGCATTTGCTGAGTATGTTTTTGGCAGTTACCCTCATTCTTACATACGAAAATAGTTGAGACATTTAAAAAGTGAAAATGCTTCTACATGTATATTATGAATGTTTCCCACGGTATCGGAAATACACTTCTAAAAGGACTCTAGTAAAATGAAGAATTCTGATTATTCAATGATGGTATGAAAAGAGTCTTCCGGGCTGATTGGACGTGGTCCATTAGGAATAATTTCACCCAACGTTTCGCCTAAAACTTCGGTAGGCATCTTCAGAGGATTCTCTCGGTCTCAGGTTGTATCTCGAACGCTGAATTTCTGACACTGGCGCGTTCGGACCGGAAACGTCATCTGCGCGCCGGTTTATGGCGGGAAAAAGTGGTGCGTCTACGTGCGCGATGCTGATTGGCCCATCGCTCCCGCTTCGTGTCGGCTTGATCTTTGTTTTTTCCAAGGTCGGTAACCAGGCGCTATGCAAGAAAGGGATCTCTTCTTTTCTATTTATGTTATTTTTGTGTTTATAAATTTCAATGGCTTCCTTGTTCAGCCTGGGATAGTAACTTCTACTATTGGAAATAATCTCTGCTTTTGAGAAATCTATGTTGTGTCCATCTATTAGCTCATGTTCTGCTAGTGCAGATTTTTCTGTCTGATTCAGTCGACAGCACCGTTCGTGTTCCTTAATTCTAGTATTAATACTTCGCTTTGTTGTGCCAATATAGACTTTGTCGCAGTCACAAGGTATTCTGTAAATACCAGCTTGTGAAAGTGTGTCAACTTTGTCTTTGGTTGTTTTGATCATTTGCCCAAGTTTTTGTGTCGGCTTATAAACAGTCTCGATGTTGTGCCTTTTCAGTATTTTACTAATTCTATGTGTGACCTTGGGGATGTATGGTAAGATGGCTCTTCCGTTAGGTGTAATTTGTGATGTGTTATCATCACGGGTGGAAGTTTTTGTTCTTATTGCCCTCTGAATTTCTTTGGTATTATAGCCATTGGCGATGAATGCATTCTGTAAATGTTCAAGTTCATCCTCCAGAAGTTGTAGGCGAAACGTTAGGTTAATTAATCCTAATGGACCACGGCCAATAAGCCCGGAAGACTCTTTTCATACCAGTATATCCGGTCGTGAAAGCCTTAAACTATTCATTGATGTTTTGAGAAGAACATTTTTTTAATTGAAAAGGGGGGATAAGAGAATTCTTTCACGATTGTGACTGAGGAGGAAGTTATGGCAAATCATAAAAGTTGGCCAAATTTCAAAATCACCCTGTAGAATGAAACTACGCACCGTAGCGACACGGGATGTTTAGCAGTGAAAAAAAACATGACATGTATATTTTTTTAAATCCCTTTTTATTTATTCCGGAGATGTGGTAATGAACAATCGAAATCTGACTACCTTGTACGGGTGTTTCGAAGGATGTGAAATGCTTGGGGCGCAGATAGATCTAAAACCGGCGCTGCATGATCATAAGGACTTCAATGTCGAATTCACCAGATCTTTCTCGGAGCGAACATGATTACAGCGAAGTCTCTCCGGCAACTCAGAAAACACTGATATTTCAATCGCTTTCAGCATCGAGTCGGCCGGCACATCCGACGAGGCAGAAACAATCGATCCGAAAGAAAACATCCCCGAATTAAATCAACTCCAAACCCAATTCCTTTGAAATCACTTTAAGCGAGGGGAAAAAGGTGAGGTTGGCAAATTTTTTCACTTTGACTCGCCTGGGACCGGATCCATCTGAATCGTGTCTTCAGGGCCACGGTAACCCGCGGCTACAAGTTATCCGGAACTCCCCGTTGCCATTCGATAATGGCAGTTGCCGAATATTGCATCGGGGACCGAATACGGCGAACGAACTCGAAAGAAGGACTTATAAGAAGATGATTGATCGAATAACGCTCTGGCTGTATGAATATGCCGATTGACGATGATGATCACGGCAACGCGGTTCGGTACAAGCCGGAATGAAAAGTAAATAGAGCGGGAGACAGCTCTTATGTGTGTGTGCGAGTGTCTGATGGTTATTCAGGAGTGCCGAAACGTTTCATTCCGGGATGATTGATACGAGTTATCAGAGCGTGGTTTCGCGTGAGCGAGAATGTGGGCTGGGATCTAACGAGGCGTGGATGTCCTGCGAGAATGGGGAAAATGATTTGACGGCATCGATTGGAAATTTTAGAACGTGTGAAATAACAACAGATACTTGTGGGAAGCGATGGATCTTGAATGAAAATACTGACTAGCACATGGAACAAATATCACATAATATACAAGGTGATTCGGCTTGCCCGGATCTACGATTTTTTCTGACCGGTTCATAAATTCAGTATGGCGGCCCCCTCTAAGGGTGGTTATGAGAATTGATAGCTTTAAAAATGTATATCTACACTACTGGAATTACAATGAAATGAAATATTCGGACCAATTTTCAATAGGCCATAACTTCGAGAGAAATGGTCTTACAAAAGAGAAGCGAAGAAGGAAATTGTAGCCCCGGGATAGTTGATTTTGGATTATAACTATTAAATTTCATAGCGTCGGTAGTTCTTGAGTTCTATTAGAAAAACCAACAACAATATTCTCAAAAATTTTAAAGTTTCGTTTTTTCAATGCAAGAGCTTGAAAATTTTTATTTCGCTCAATCGATACAATGTTCGGATACTTCGTTCATTAAGCTTTAAAAAATTTTTTCTAATCATCATATAGAGATATCGGCCCTAAGATGCGAAAGGATCATTTTGTTTTTTACTATCGATATCTCAGCAACCAATAATCACAAAAAAATTTAATTTTGGTCTCAAGAATCTGAATGATTTCCCTTCAGAGTCTGTTCATTTTTCGGAAAAATTGTATTTTCTTGTTTTCACATCCATGAAAATGCAACAAAAAGAGGGTTTCTGGTGTTCATTTCGAAAATCAAGCGCTGTATCAAACACAAACCGTACTTAAAACCGAATCAATGCAGCCAGCCGTTTTTTTTCTTTATGTCGCCCTGAAAAGCTCATTACCTTTAAAACATGAAAAAAAGGTTTTTTGGAGTTTTTTTCACAATTTTATTGCAGTTGTAACCTTTTCGTTCGAGCATTTAGGCCGTCGTCGTAGATTAGTTCTAGACGTTTCACCAGTTCGAGTGTCTGGCATCTTCAGGAGTTATATAACTCAGGCAGTTCAGTCCAGTGAGAATATCTCCTGAAAAGTAACTCCTGAAGATGCTAGACACTCGAACTGGCGAATCGTCGAGAACTAATCTACGACGACAGCCTAAGTGTTCGAAAGAACAGGTTACATTGAACGATGGCCGAGAAAGCCTCAACCAATTCATTCATTGCAGATGTAGCTCAAATATTCAAAAATGAAATATCAAAATAATATAAAACATATTTTTAATATTTTTAACTTCAGAAAATTCAAAAAACAAACCCACAATAATTTTTAGTGCATTAATTAATTTTTTATACTCCCTCTCGGACTGGACTGGACTGGCAGTTCAGTCCAGTGACAACATCTCCTGAAATATAACCGGACTCGAATTGAGAAAAATAATGCCAAGGTTTCTTCATGTTATTTTCTTCTTCTATGATATTTTCTTCCGGAGAGGGACAGTTTTGCCAATGATTATATTATTATTATAAATATTTTGAATTCATGTTGATTTCTCTTCTTGTGATTTTTCGATTGTATTCAAATGTGATTCATGTTATTTTCTTGTTCTAGATTAATATATTCAATAATTTTTCTACATGTTATCATTCTTTTATATTTCGTACCATTACGGAAAATTGTGCTTGATTTTTCCTATTATGATTCTGAATGACCTTCTCTGAATACGAATTGACAAACATGAAATCAATATTGTGTGTTATGTCATAACATTTTCAAATTGCAAATATAACGACATTCCAATTCACTTATACCAGCACAACAATAATTTGGTTGATTTATAGAGGCACTGCTGTTGCCATATCGGAAAGTGGCTATATTGGAGAGGGAATATGAAAGGGAAAAATCTATCAATTATTGATTCAATTATTTTTTCCACATTTTACTGGATAGGTTAACTCTCAGAAAAAACCGTAATGCATTCTTGGGGTCGTACCTCGAAGTTGTTGAAAATCCAATAATTCGATGAAACTTGAACGGAACTCACGTCAACGTTGTAACCGACATTGAAGTTTTCTACGTGACGCAGTGCTCTGGAGAAGTTGAGAAATTAATTGACTCAATTTCTCACCCTGAAATCATCTCACTGGTGGATTTATATTTGTCTTGGCTGCAAAAAATCGGCCGGATTTGACACTATATCATTATTTCGATGATTGAGATAGCAAACAGTCATTCTTTTTTCTTTCAAAGTCTGGGCAAATTCTGGCAACGAAATAATTTACAGGTTGAACCACAATAATAACATCGTCGATAGGGTGGTTTATGTCGAAACTATAGATGTTTTTAAATGGAGATGCAGTTCATTCTGACCAATAAAATTTGCTTTTCTTTTCATTTGAACTAGTATTAACATTTGGTTTCAGATTTAGAAAAAAAAACTCCACTTTTTTCATTATTATTATTATTATTGTCTCTATTTCTTTTGGTGAATCGATCACTTTCATAACTCTTTCTGAAATTAGTTGAAGAAGGTTTTCTGAAGCTTTCTATTGTGGACATGAGGTTGGCAATTCAAACCGCCTGTGTTGAAGTGATTGAAGTTTCTTCACACGGATTCACTTTTGATTTGCAGCTTGTGCTCATTTTTGTGAGATTCGTTCTGAAGTGGCGATTTTCATCTAGGGACAGTTATTAGGATATATCTTTTATATAAGTGTTTGGACGACGTTTGCGAATCCAAGCTTTTTTCCTCTACTGATTATTCGTAGGTCTCCAGTAGTTGAAGCCATCTGAGTACCTGCAATAAAAAACCTTTCTTCTATTTTTGTAGTGTCTTCTTGTTTTTGTTCTTGATTTAAAATTTTGACTTTTTTTTACTCGTTTCTACTACTGAAACCGTCAAAAAAGTTATGAAGCAGCATATTAATTCGTTAAGAATTTGTATGGTCATCTGCTTCTCAAGAGGTCACGTGAAGGGTGAAACAAGCCTTTGGCGTTCTAAAAAATGAAGGAGAAGAAGAATTAGTGCCACAGCAAGATGGCTACTGGAGTCTCAGTAACCTTATTTTGGACGTATTTCCATGGGAAAAGGGCTTGATTGAAGTTTATCGAGCTTATGGTGTGAATATTGGATGTTGAAGTCCACTTTCATAAAGGAGAAATACAGGTAGTTCTAAGAATTCAGAACTGCGAGTATATTGAAGAAAAAAAAAGGATCTTGTGGATCAACAATATCTAGAATGTTCTGAGGGAGGTTGTGAAAATACTTATTGATGTTCCTAAAGGAAAAAGGAGCTCCTGGGGCGTGTCGTTCTAATGAATTCTGTGAAATGAGAATGGACAATGTTAAAATAAGTCAGTGACGGAAGTCGTGTTTTTCATTTCAAAAAATTTTCCTTTTTTTCATTCATGGTATATAACTGTAATTTTTATTTATCATTAAAAATAAATGATTCATACAAGAGATTTTTACCCTTTTCTTGTTTTTGATCCAAATCGAATACCGATTTTGCCTCCGTCTCATCAAATCATTATTTTTCCCACTTGAGAAAAAATTGTGCTGGTGCCCCTGCCTATGCGAAATTAATTTGAAGATTACACGGGAATTGTGATCAGAGTCATAAAAAACGCAATTAGCAGATTTTGATAAAAATGGTGTGGGGCAAAAACTGGCTGGATTTGATATTTAGTTTCTTCATCAAAAAATTATTATTCATCTCAGAATTTAGTATGGAACATTTATTAGCGTCCTAAACTACAATCGTTGTTGAATCGAATATATAGTAGGCACTAAAATAATTGTGCCAAACATCTGTTTCATTCATTCTATCATAAGGCACAAAATATTTGATTATATCTTCATGACAGACATGAACAAGTTAACATTAAGAGAGTCTTCCGGGCTTATTGGCCGTGGTCTATTAGGAATTATTTCACCTAACGTTTCGCCCACAACTGCGGTAGGCATCTTCAGAGGATTCTTGGTCTTAGATTGTAACTCGACCGCTGAATTTCCGAAAGTGATGCTTGATTCGATCCGTTGGCCCCACTTATACCCTGATCATTGGCGGGAGAAGGTAGTGGGTTTACGCGCGCGATGTTGATTGGTCCATCGCTTCCACTTCGTATTGGCTTGATTTTGGTCTTTTCCAACACCGGCAACCATGCGCTATGTACCAAAGGAGTTTCTCCCCTTCTGTTCATATTGTTCTTATGTTTATAATGAATATATATAATGTTTATAATGAAACTATTTATAAACAAATTACTACTTACCTTGATCTCTTCCTCATCATTTCCAGTATCCTCAAAATTATTATTTCAAATCTGCAATTTTTCCTGATTATAGATCAATTGGAGAACCATGAAGTACTTTCAATATGGCTTCTGATGGTATCGAAGATTTTGATTGTTTTCTCCCTGTTTTTTCAAATCATTTTCAGGCTGGTTGTTTGAAACAACGATAAGGTTTGGCTTGACCTTATAAGAGCTCTTCACTTTTCAGGATATCAGCTTGTGATTTTTGGTTGATCATTCATATCATTTTTCGCATATTGTTTCAATAACCACAACTTCTCTGACACTATTGAGATATCACGAAACTTCAATACTATCATTGAATAGAGCCTGGAAAATTCTGGTACCCTATACTCCAAGGCATCTGACTAGAGGTTTGGACTATGATCATGCTTGTTAAGTTGCGCGTGGATTATGATCGTTTTTATGTTAACGCCAGTGATTTTTATAACGTTCGTAACTTGGAGCCTGATTCTTATTTAGTGAATTTCAGTGCATTATCAACATTTTTCACAGAGTTGGATTAGCAATATATATTTCTGATCCCATAGTACTTGCTTTTGGACGAATCAAGCGAACAAAAGTTGATGAAAACAAACCGTATTTCATTTTATCAGTATTTAATATCCTTGAATGTGGCAGAAGAGGTTTCGCAAAACACAATAAATTTGAACTGAGTAAATTATTTATTTCCCCCGACTATGTTTTCTTTACACAAACAAATAAATATTTATCTTGGAAAATGAATTTTGACTTTCTAATAAATAATTTATTGTTTCGAACAATTATTTGTTTTCCACGAAAACTCATTTATTTCATTCAAATGTCATATATACTTATCTGTATTTATAGTGGTAGTATTTCGGATATATACATCGTATCCTTGATTCAAAATTTTATGTATTTGAAATGAATATATTCGCCTCAAATTATGGAATAAATTTCATAAAAATTTCAATAAAATATTTTTTTCGCTAATAGGAAGATAATCTTTTTTTGAGCCAACCCCATATTTTTTAAATTCAGAGGTGTTTTTTATGAATATATGGCTGAGCACATTTACGTATAATTGCGTTCTCAGTACTATATTTTCCAGACTTCTTCTATCCCGTAGAATCTATCCACAAGAGAAATGCTGGTCTGACCTTTTTTAGTATACAAGTGAAAAAGGTCCTGAAAAGATAATGTAACACGGTCTTCTGACGGAACGGGAGGAAACTTGATCCGGATCAACGATATCTCGCAGAAAGGGACTACGGATGTAACCAATTAAATAAATATCAAGCTCCCGAGTGTCGTGAAAATCAAGTCCCATGGGAGGCCAGCTGACGAAAACGAATATTTCTTACAGAGGATCTACCGGAGATTCCCAGAATCAGGTAGAAGCAGACAGCAATGTTCGTTATGCAGACGAATTCGACGGAGGCGACCCGTTTATAATGATACACTACCATTTCATTCAGATGATGTGCAATTGATAATTTCCTCAGAGACACAAAGAAAAATAATGAAGAACAAATCCGATGCAGAAATGGATTTTCTTGTCAAATCATCAGTAATTATTATTTCCATATGATCCGAAACATTTTGGAAGAATTCCAGAGCGAATAACTCTTTCACAAGAACGCTTTATGTTCTGATTGATTCTTTCAACAATCAATCTCTTATGAACATATTATAAAACATTAATTTCATAATAGATACTGAGCCATTATTTTCTACAGTGCACTATGTCTAGTTCTATTGTAGTGAAAATAGTCGAAGCTCTATCGTGCACTCGAGCATTGTAATTGCGGATCACTAAGCACTCAGTCCTCTTCTAATCTTGTCTTAACATAAATATTTATTAATTTATATACGGAAAATCTTTCATGCGTTATTTTTCGGAAATCTATTTTTTCAGTTCATTTGAAAACCAACATGAAAAAGTGAAAACTTTCAGAAGAACATACAGCTTGATTGGAATACTGCCATAAAATCTATCAGTACGTACAATCCTTTTTATCCTGGTATGTTAGCAAAATTAACCAGTCAATTCCACTAGAATATAATATTAGATTTTCGTAATCGGCTCTCTTGAAATCCTGAAAAGTGTGCACTTTGATTATGAGAAAAACTGAGTTAATTCCTCATTCAGCTATGTTTTTGTATTTCCAATTCTCATAACTTTGGATAGTTATAAAGTGGTCAAACTTCCACATAATATTTTGTCCATTCATAATTTTTAACTGGGATAAATAATTACATTCATCGTTCTGGAAATTGAGGAAATAATATCAATTTTTGACAATATACAGATTCTTTATAGGGCTGTCCTTAATCGCTCAAAATGATGGGGCCTCTACCTTCAGTACTACATACAAAATAGAAATACAGGGGAATTCCCGAGCTTCTGGCCACTTCTTGTCCAAAGCTGAGTAAGCTCAAAAGTCTGATTAACGTATTTGCGACCCGTTTGAGGAGAGTCCCGAAAATCTTTCAAAAAACCATTGAAACAGGAAAGCACGTTGAGTAATTGAGTGATAATTCAAATTTCGCATTGAATTACTGGAAAACACATATGGTTTTTTTATAATCGGGGAGTATTTCTCTATTTTCCATTTTATATGAGTGTTGTTCATTATATCATGAAAAAGATCTAGTGTTCGTCAAACTGTTATATCCTTCAGAACACGAAAGTGTAATCTTGTTATGAAATCTCATGAATTATCGAAAAAAAATCGTCCGGTAGCACATGCGCAGCAAACTCAAAACGGTCTGCAGCAGTGGGCATTTTCGGGAGCACTTTAAATTTATGCCAGCTTAGTTTAAGAAGTGATATTTTCAATCTGATTGAATAACTTCACATTCAACACTTTCTGAGAAAATTTTCAGGGCTCAGTGCTTGGTACAGCTCTGATTTGCTCTTTGTCTCAAGGTAGACTTTCGAGCTGAACGACAGTGACGCGTAGTCTGTCAACTGCGAAAACACGACAATAGAAATTCAAGCTCGGCATTGTCGACGTTTGTCACTGTCGCAGCGTCAGTAAAGCTTCGATCGAATGCTGCTCTATGCAATTTCATTGTTCTTCCACTGTCGCTATAAACGCCTGGTTGGAAAGTCCTCAAGCATTCGTCTCACACCTTGCATCAATCGTTGGACGACAGAATTTTTGTGAATATGTGGCAGTTGTTCTTTATTTTGGATTTTTTTGTCCATTTTGGTAAACTTTTCAGCTTCATTTTGTTCAGAACTCTTCGAATGGAGTAGATTATATTGTGATCGTCAATTCTTAGTACAAAGTTGAGCTGGTTGGCACTGCTTGATGACATAAAAAAGAACACAGAAAGAAACTATATATCACCTAATACTTGGTTTCTGAACTAAAAAGCTGCAAAATGAGCATATATGTTCAACACAGAAATATTAAGAATATTTCCATTGAAGAAAAAGCGTTATAAAATATGAGATGGTTTTTTGATTTTACTGAGAATACGCAGGAAATTATGCTTCATTCGGAGAATATTTTCGCAGAACAGTTTTGAGACGAATTCCTGATGTCTTCAACTAAAAGAATAATCTAGAACTAGATTCGAAACGCAAATTCGAATTCATGGTCAGATATAGTCTTCTGGATGCTATTCATTCCGCTGGAGAATCCCACTAATTCTCACAGCAAAACAAGGCCTCCTCAACAAAAAAGCTTGGAATTCTCTAAATGCCCATTGATCACTGGATAAATAAAACCCTGAAAATTTCAGATTACTTTTCAGATTTTTCAATTAACCTCACTTCTTTCACTTCACTTAACTTCGGGAATCTACCGCCATTGGATTGTATAATTATACCCCAGGGGCGAGCCCTAATTGATTTATGAGCTCTTCTTTTTTACAAACTCCGCTCCCGATAAATGAGCAGTCGGTTCGTCATTGTCTCATAAAGAAAAGATAAAGGAGAAGAATTTGGAGTGGAAGCCGTTGAATTGCTTGTGATCAGTGGGGTCTTATTCGTTCGTATTCAATTTAATTTTTTTCTGCCTTTATTACATTGTTTCATTTAAGCGACGGTCAGTTTCAATTGAATCAGTGATAATCTTATCAACGAGATTGTCTCAGTTCTATGTATTCCTGAAATATTGAAATCAAATAATCTATGAAGAAAATCATTTCTTCTCGAACATATTACAGAGGCAAAAACTGAATACTCTATGCATAGAAATCACAGTTCACATGAGTGCCAACTCTGAAGATGCGAGGAAAAATTAATGAGATGGTCGTGGTCTTTATGGAATTATTCCACCTTACCTTTCGCCTACATCTGCAGTTCCTAGGTATCTTCCGAGGATTCTTGGTCTAAGATTCTAACTTGACTAATGATTTGCTGATAGTTCTGCTGCAGAATTCAATTCTAAGCAGTTTTTATAGCTTAACTGATTCATGTAGAAGGGCCACTCTTCACGAGTCTGAGTTGATAGGCTCATCGTTTTTACTCTGTTTGGTCTATTAGGAATAATTTCACCTAACGTTTCGCCCACAACTTCGGTAGGCAAATTCAGAAGATTCTTGGTCTGAGGTAGTAACTCGACTGCGGAATTTCCGAGAGTGATGATGAATTCGGTCCGTTGGCCCAACTTATACCCTCAGGTAGTGTTGTTACTAGCGCGATGTTGATTGGTCAATCGCTCCAACTTCGTATCGGCTTGATTTTGGTCTTTTCCTATACCGGCAACCATGCGATTTGTGTTTATGCTGTTTCTCAGCTCTCAATAGCTTCAATGTTTTTTTTATCGAGCTGTTTAGAATGAAATCTTCCTTTATGTCTATCCGTGGAGGATGTTCTGCTAGTAAATTTTTCTTTTTTTTATTGACTCGTTTTTACTCCTAAATTCTCGTATAGATACTACGTTTTCTGACCAGGGATGACCTCAACAATTTCAAATTTTGGCGTAATCTCATAGACCATTTGAAATATTAAAGTTCTAATTCGTGCATATAATAGATTGGTTTTTCGACTTTTAGATAATTTGAATTAGACCAGTATTACAGAAGTTGGAAGAAACGTCCAAAAACAGGAAGCAAATTATGTTACGAGTATCCCTATGTCCAGGGTTAGTCATGACAGAGCAATGGGATGGTTGTAACATAATAAAAAATACAGACTTTCATAACATAACAAGCAGATTCAATCGTAATCTGCCTTTGAGGTTTAACCTCGATATGACAATATCGAAAATATATGTTGATCATTAAAAAAAATTGAAATAAATCAATTTGAATGAACAATGAAGTTTCTATCAGAAAAATAATTATGACATGCCTCACTTATTTCATTAATCTATAAACTAGCCCAATTTTTATTTGGACCTATAGGTTGAAAAAGATTCCAAGCAAACTAAAAAGAAGCAATCTCCATAACTATTTATTCGATTCTTTGTGATAATCGATGACTTTGAAGCTTCTATTTCTATTATAGGGTTTTTTGGAGTCCTCTGAATATGTAATTTATGTTAGTCAAACCTTTTTTTTTTTTTTGTGCTTTGTTTTTTTCATAGTTTTCTCGAGAAGTGAAGATTCCGACTGTTTGTTCTCTCTAGTTGTTCGAAAAAGATTCAATAGAAAGTCCAATAGCTAAACTCTTCAATTAAAAGTTGACATATCTGCTCCAGATGAAATAACTATAATCAAAATGAACACATTTGAAAAAAAAGTCGAGTATTACTTTGGAGGTGTTTTCGTGGTATCGACTAGAACTTGACAGCACAAGATTGTGAGGCTGCCGAGGACCAGAGATAACGCATTTCTAGGATAAGACCATCATTTTTTGGAAAACTCATTTGTTACGTTGATCCTGTGGTACTTTCATACCTGGTCTCCCCTATTCTCTGAATACCGACTTGCAGAAGTGGGTTGACTTTTATTTATTTGTTCTGATCATTTAGCAAAGTTTTCCTGTCGACTTATGAGTTGATGTACTCTTTGTTGATTTCTTAATTATTCTAGTATTTTTATCTGTGACCTGTGTGATGTATGGTAGTAAAGCTTTTTCATTGGGAGTAACTTATTATCATTGCTTTGGAATTTTTGTTGCCACTGCCCTCTGAATTTTTCTGGCATTATATCCATTGGCGATGAAAGCATACTGGAGATGTTTAAGTTCATCTCCTTCAAATTTTGACTCGCACAAACATCGGGGTTTCCCTACGATTGTTTTGGTAACACCTAATTCCAGTTAGGATGATAAGTGGAATCCGCGTTTAGATATATATCGATGTATTTTGATTCATCATGAACCTTGTGTCTGATATTCTCATTGTACTCTCTTGTTATCGAACAGAAGGAATTTGGAGTTATGGGCAATGAGATTTAGCGAAAATTTATCTCCTGAGATGAATAAACGAAATGACCACGAAAAAAAAAGAAAAAAAAAGGTGGAATTTAGGTAACTTAAATAGCACTAGGTGTCGATGGAATATTTCCGGAACACTAGAGTAAATTATATCGTGGAACTCTTCGCTTCAATCTAATAACTTATACCTAGGGCGTATTTCCCGAATTTCTCATTCGAAAATTATCCCTCTTGACTTTATGTTTCTACAAAACAAATTTGCGAGAATCAGTGATATGGAGTCAAGAGCTTGAGGGAATAATACCCAGAACATTAATCGAAAAGTGCTGACATCTACGTGTAAAGTTATCCGCCGAAGAAGCTTATCTACCTTCAAAGTGAACTGTGCGGAATATCGACGTTCATTAAAAGGCTCCTATCAGGTAGGTCGGGTAAACTTGCCCTGCTTCCGGGAGTTAGATTTAATTATGTTCATCCATAATACAAATTGCTTACAAACTCAATCATAGCAGCCCCATGGGTAAAGCCTGTCCGATATAATGTTCATAAGTTCAATAAATGCTCCTCCAAGTCTATGATATGAATATCAGGAAGCTTGAGGCTCGACATTTCGAGGTTGGGCCCCTGCTGCGACATAATAAACATTTCTAGATCGACTTCGTAGAAAATGAATGGCTCTGGTTGCAAAGCCAACAGAAGTGGTCTCATTGCTCCAAAGAAGTTGGGATTTGAAAAATCCGATTGGGTTTTAAATTACACTTTCCCTACTGTGGTGGAGGAGCTGATCGACAGAGAATTGAAGGATGAAAATTGAACACCAAAATTATATCTGTTATTATTGATTTTAAAATAATTGGGAACTGCAACTGCTTTGGCTAGAATTACTGGAAAATCTACGGATGGGAGACAGACTGATGTTAAAGAGGATTGATTATGACCTCATCAGAAAGTAGTTGTTTTGAAGCTATTAGTGTCATTTCAATATTATTTGGTTCCTTTAATTTCCTCGAAGGGGTTTTTTTTTATTTATTGCAGTCTGCAGGTGAGCGAAATTCGATTTTATATCATGTACGAGGGATTTTATTTCATGTACGAGGTATGCTTTATTATTTCTCTGATGATTTTGACTGTTTCTAGTACTTCTAGATGAAACATGTGAAAAAGAGAAATCCCATATTAAGTTTCCAGGAAAAGAAAATTGTTTGCTTCTTATAGCAAAAAACTTACCATAATGAACGAACTAACAAGTGACAACCTTAAATTTCCTAATAAAAACAACTTCCCACTTCGACAAATTTATTATATCATTTAAAAAAAAACAGCGCTTAAACAATTTATTAGAAGGGAGCAGCTTGATGCAAACCAACACTATCGAATGGGTCAATAATAACTTTCATTTCTTCATAATAATTTTCTTGTAACAGAGCACTCGTCAAATTCCACATGGTGTTTACCAATTTTTATTTTTGATATTTAGAGCCCAATCCGACAAAATTAACGTCAATTCTTCCGCCGTCCGATGTCTATCTCATTCATACTTTCTATCTTCACAAAAATCAATGAATTATTTCCCTAGAAACATGTTGCTGTAAGTGGTCTTCTTTGGTATGTTCAAAATCGAAAAAATCAACTTGTGTCCATAGCAACATAACTCATAGTTTGTTTTCAGTGTTATGTTGATATGATTGAGTGAAATTGTTCATATGATATAAAATGACGAAAACATTAGTTGAAACCATTTCACGATTTCTCAATTGTTTCGAAGCTATATTTAGAATTATAAATTATATGGATTTCAGATTTCACAAGTAATGTGCCGTAGTTACCTTTTGTATTTTGAACATATCTGAAAATGGTTGAAACTTTCTACAGGTGCTTCTTCGGTTTGAATAACAGGGTTCTGCAAGAATAAATGATGTACAAAGTTTGACTGCCTATTAGGCGTTTCTGTAGAACTGGATCTATTTAAAATCTGAAAATTGAAATAATGATATTGTTTGAAATTATCTACCGAGCTAAAATATTCCTGCAGCCTGACCACTTTCAATTATACAGGTAATGAAAAAAAATTGGAGATGAAGAGAATTCGGTAATATCTTCGTTATTCTTAGTATCCAGATACCTTAAGCACAAACCGTTTTCACAATTTTTAAGTCGAAAACTGTGGAAATATTGTACATCGTTTTCTATTTTGAGTATAATCCGCGGGAGATTATTTTGATATCTTTTGTGAAAAGCCAGATAAATCTCAAGGGCCAAACACTATTTCAGACACACTCAAATTTTGATTAAGTCCTCAAAAACTATTAAGTTTTCTCATTGGATTTCATATTGATTTATTTATATTGATTTTATTGAATTTGATATCAACGCGTATAGCATTGATGGAGAGGAATGTCGTGGACCTTAAGTGATGCCTCTTCGATCAAATTGTTTTCGAAAATTACTACAAATATTATGGTTTTCTTCATATATTCACATTATCGAAAAGATGCGTTCTGAATATTCTGGGACTTAAGACTATTCGTTCTCAAGATATTTAGAATAGGAATAACAAACATGATACCGAATACTCTTACCTCCCTTTCTTCCTCAGTTTTTTCCCAATATTCTGGTAAGTATTTTGAAGAATTCAATGATTTAGGTACAAATTTTTTTTAAATTTTAGTTCGGTAGATAATGTCAAACAATAACATAATCCCAATTTTCAATTAGATCTTCCTAATAGACCGTCAAACTTGATTCACCCTGTATAATGTTTGTAACTCAGGCTTATTCTTCTTGAAGTATTTTGTTTCAAACTCATTCATAGAATAATGCATCAGATACTCAACAGTTTGTGACTATTTCCGTCTCGAATTAATTCTTTTTCGGAATTGTTATTTCCCTCGCAAGAGTGGAAAGAGATATTTCCTCACATGAAACTGCTATTACCTGAACGTCGCGGAGCAGTTGATTTCGAAAAAGACACTTTCCAGAAGAGTTAAGAGTTAGGAATAATATTTTTTCTACAAGCTCTTGAGATCAATTGGAATTCTACAAACATTTCCGACGATAATCCCTTTCATTCGTACAATATGATAAATTATTTCACTTCACATAATATTTCATCAACAAAATTAAGCCCTAATCATCATAGAAGTTATAGTTTGGCAGAGAAGGGAGTAAAAATATGTAAAAATACGTTGAAAAAGAAGCAATTTTGAAAATGGAAACGTTTACGTGTATTGTTGAAGTAAAGAAATACTCCTTTTCTTGACACTGATCATCTCCCGCACAGAAAATAATCAATAGAAGATTAAATGAAAATATACCTTCACTAGAATCAATTTATCAATCTGGGATCGTTGATCTAGTCACGCTTAAAAGAGTTCTTGAAAAAAGGCAACAAAAGCCATTTTCTTAATATAACAAGAAAACAAAAAACTTGACGAAAGAGATGAGGTAAGATAATTTTGGTACAAACAAAAAAATTATTGAAAAAAAGAAAAAATAGATAGTAAAGCCACTCAGCCAAGATCCCATTATTTCAGAGATATCAGTAACCACAACTATTTCTTCTGATTACTAAGAATATTATGATGAATTACCTTATGAGTAGTTTATTTTCTTCATTCATTTTTGTGATTTTCTATTGACGATTGGGAAGATTTCAATTCCATAGGCTCTCTATCATTAATCCAAACATATAAAATCATATCGGTTTGTTCGACATTACTTACTTATTGTTTTTAAAATAATATCATATTTATGATGTTCCTCACTCGAATAATAATTGTTTTGTTCAACTTTCAAAGAAAGTACATTTTGTGATGAACTCATAGAATTTGTTTGATTTGATTTATAATCAAGCACAACTAATGATTACAATGAGAAAAATGTGATTTCAAGCTCATTCTTAGGAAAACCTGCTATGTCCAAAATCGAATTAAAAATTCACAACGAAAAGCTGCTGAGTGATTATATTTCTTATTTTTTTGAAATATGCTGAAGAAATATTACTATAGAGGTTTGCAAAATATGTAGAATCCTTAAAGAAACAAACGGGATTTTCAAAATTCTGATATGAGAAAAAGAAGATATTTTGCACAGTATTTTCCTTCTCCTGTAAAGTACGCAGAAATGGACTTGACAGGGTAATGCATTAGACCGACGATATTATGTTCCACATACCTGTGAACTTTCGCTAAAAATCCTCGTTTCTGATACGCTATCAAAAGTAGTTCTGTATCTCAGACCCATTGCTCTCTGTTTAATGGACCTTCCCCAGCACATCGCAGGTCGGAATCCAATTCCCTAATTGACAAGCAACTCGGTCACGATACAGGGAACACGTAAGAACTGAAGGAAATCGCTCATCAAAGAATGACCCTCCAGTAGAGAACAAGGAATGAGGGCTGTATTAAAGTGGTGCCATAAAATGTGGGATCAGAGGCCACGAGTGTGGAAGAGAGTAACAAACCTTCATTTAAGCGAGATTTTTATGCGAAACTCGTATACTACAGAGGCATAAACAGTGCTTGAGATACATGCTGTTATCAAGTTGCCGTGGCGTGTGGAGTTATGGTCGACGTTAGTGCAATTTTTGAGGTTATATATTTCATGAAGTATTTCACGGTTAGTGAATCTGCAGATCTAGGAATGTAAGATGTGAAAAATAAGATACGAGGCAAATCTCCTGAATTTATCACAACCGGTCGATTTTCAGATATGAGGAATTTTCATATATTCAGTTTTTCAATATTGTACAATATATTTGCTCTAAATCAAAAAAAAAAAAACAATCAAATATATATACCGGATGTTGAGAAAATTTTGAACGTCATGTCAATAAAAATATTTCTATATACAGGGTGTTTCACGAAATAGTGTACAGACTTTCAATGAAAATGCAGGACAAGTTTTCAAGTGTTCGAAAAATGTGCCTTTTATATTCGTTTCGAAGATACATGATGTTTCACGTGCTTTATCGAAATCTTTCAATCGCTGTAACTGGTGAACGCCTCTATGAATTTTCACTAAATTCAAGATATGTTTATAGGACAGTAATTCATATTAGCTCAGAATGAGGTATGCACAATGCAGCTCCGGCCTGAGAACATTTTGTAAAGCATTCCCCACATAAAGTTTTCATGAAGTTCTTTCCAGAATTCAAATTGAATAACCTTCCGAACAAGCTTTTGGGCAACAATGACTTATTTCATATTCTTATCTTGTGTATCATTGAATATCGCGAATTTTCTATTTTCAATAAACATTAACTTGTGAATCTCTGAAATATGCATTGAGCATTGATAGCGAGCAACTAATTGATCGAATTTCAAACTGCATGTGAGGAGATGCATCGTAAACCAGCGAAAAATGGAGAAAACTGTATCACATTTGAAAGAAATAAGGGGTATTTTCTGAAACATATTTTAGTTCTCATTTTTTTTCTCACATTATTTTCGGTTTATTGTTATTTTCAAGTTACAGATTCGTTATATAACGAATGTAAATTCTTTTGGGAAATGATGGTTTTACAATTTCTTTGCATAAAATCTCTGAATACTACAATCAGTATTCCAGTTGTGCATACTAAATTTAGGAGAGGAATAATTTGAAAGAGGGAATCTGTCATTTGAAACTTGTGGGTTTTGAACACAGTAATTCTATTTTCATGCAGACAAGCTTTTTCAGATTGTTTGTAAAAAATGACCCATAAATTTGGATATGAGCTTGATTGCGAAAAATTTTATTAAATCTTTTTTATACACCCAGAAGTGCCGTAGAGTAAACGGTCGTGTTCACTTGCCTACTTTTTTTTTATCGAAATACCCTACTCTACTCATTTCCTTAGAGTAACTGTTTACATGTTGCTAGTAATTTGAGAGGATAGCTCTATGAGCAGAATCACATGGTAGACTAGGAAGATCTACTCTCCTCTCCTGAAACCGGGCACAAGTGACTGTTCACAATTCACATTGGTATAATAGTAAAATAATAAATCAGTGGAGTAGAGTTATGATTATGCGGTGGGGATAGTCGATAGTCGAGGGTACTGTGTTCTATCCACTCTACTCTAAGGGTTACTATCTTCAGTACTCTTCCGTTACTTGCACGACCTATTTAGATTGTGCTGGTAGGAGGAAAGTTAGTACTCGACCACTCCACTGTATCATTTACTTTACCAATGTGAATAGCACTGAATTCCCCAACTGCTTGAGTTAGGTCTCTTCGAGTTCTTTGCAGTTTCTCTTCACTTTCTGTGTCCAGTATTAGGTTTGCAAAAGTCTATTATTGTCACTAGTGTCACTTAGATATTTATTCATCTTTCTATCCATACAATATGACAATTGAAGTTTCTTCGACGATGTCCTCCTGTGGATAGAGTACGGTTGGAGTGACAAGTAGAAGAAGGGGTTATGTTACAAATTTATATGGGTTTGTGTGAAAAAAATAGATTGAAGTAAGTTTAACTGATGTTTTTCATTGAATTCCATTTTTATAATTGCACCCATTGAATTATAAAACTGGTTTTCATTGAGAAGTGCCAGTAAACCTTTTGTGTCCCGATGGTACCTGTGAGTACCAGTGTCTTTGAAAGCTTGTGAAATGAATTGTTTAATTATTTTAAGAATTATTGCCTGATGATCCTTTGGAATGCACGTTTCCAATTGGATCCAAAACGTTTTCGAAGTAATTATTCTCCTACTGTGTCGACTGACTAGTTTATTCGTATATGTTCTCAGTGTTGACTAAAGTTGAGTTCTACAATTATTTGCAGAAACTAATTTAGACATAAATGAGTGTTTCATCTGAAGTGTTAGTCCTGTAAACGATTCATTATCATTTATATATCATTTAATCATAAATAAACATTGTAGCTATCATGATTTACATAAATTATTTTTCAAAAAATTGTCTGGTCTGACTATCAAATTCCGTTCACAATGTGGAGTCTCTATTCAAGATACTTACGCGTCTCATTAATTCACGGATCCAAAAATAAGGGATAAAGATATCTTGAACTTTTTCTATTTTATCGGAGAATAAAATAGTTCTTGTGAAGGAAAACAGGTGTATTTCGCTTAAATAATAATCTTTATTATAACTATCCTGTTTATCGAGGAAAAAATAAATAAAACATTATGTTCTTGTTCATATTCCAACAATTTGGCCCTTTTTGTATGTTTTTCTTTTATTCAACTTTGTCTTCTATTTTAACGGAGAAAATATCCCCCTCTACTTCACATTAGATATTTGGTTTTTTTTTTTGATTAAATTGTATTTCGAATCGCTGAAACAAAGAGAAGTTATGTGCTGGATGAGTTCCAAACAATAAATAAAATGCATCAGCCATCAATTTGTAATAAAAGAATCTTCTCGAATTTGTTGCCTAACAATGAAATAAAACTATATTCTTAAACAAGTCGCAGAATGAGCTCCCATTCCAACACGAATGCGAAGGATGCGACGAAGGAGCGAGTTTTCGATAGCATAAGTGTTGGAATTGACTTCTGTAACGAGTATCAGACGGAATTTTCTCTTTTTCAGTCAATTTTTGTGAAATACTCTCGAAATTCAAATGAAAATTCAGATTAGTGACTTTTGTATTGTATCTTGGCAGTTGGTGTGACATACCAAATTTGACAGATCACGGAATTTGAATTGATTTGATTCGAAACTTGATTCGATCGAAGGTCAGTACTGACAACCATGAAACGAGAAATATAACTGAAAACAATGCTGTAATGAGTTTCATTACAGCACTACTTTTAGTACTGTAATGAACTCATTACGGTACTGAAATAGAGAATAATTAATAATTTCAATTGTTGATGTTTCGGAGGCAATATCAGATTATCCCACATGAAATTCGAGAAAATTTTTCAAGTTACATATTTAATAGAAACCAATTATTCGAGAAGTTTTTTTTCTGATATCGATTAAAATATATTTTAGGAAGACTGTTTTTTTTTAAGTTTCACAGAGTTTTCTGTTATAATATCTGAACCATGAAACAGAATCAAGATTTTTTGGCAATAATAGAGGGGTCCCACTGTTAACCCTCGCACAAATTTGTCAAGAGCGAATAATTTTTTTTTATTGTTGGCTAACAACTAACAATGAAACACACAATTGATTGATAACCAATTGTCACGATTAGATTTCATGAATTTGTCTCATGAAAGTGTCTGATATTGACTCCCTTACAAGTTTGAAAGTTCCATAGAAAAAAAAATTGCCTCTAACAAATTGGTGCAATCAGTTGCCATCCATTATTTATGAAAAACAAATTGTGGAAACTGGAAGGGAAAATCCTAAATAAGATCCAGATAGATGTGAAGGGAAATGTCTCTGTGCTCACAGATGTCAGATGAGAGATTGAAGAATCTATGATTCTCAAGAGTATTCTGTAGATGATAGTGAGATAGTATATAGTCCGTTTCAAAATGATTGTCATCAGAGCAAGCCATGGAATTCCAGCCGGGGCTTTATTTCTAGTTACAAAAGTAACTAAAAATTTCTGTGGGTTCATCATAGATTGAGATATATCAATATAACCTATAAAATGATTGAATATATTTTTCAAGGCAAATAAATTTGAAGATTTTTTTTTTGGAATAATATTATTTTCGTCATTGTTGCACACATTTTCAAACTCAGCTTCAATTACAAAAGAAAAACAAGCTGAGATGATGACTAAAATATACACATCCACACTATTTCGCTGTAGATCAAGCATGGGAATTGGAAATTCAGGATTGATAATAAAAGTAACGTGGAATACTTTAACATGAAATCTTGGAGGCTTTCGAGGAACTCCAATGTAGAGATATCATTCATTAAATAATCAAGGATAACTAAAGGTTCGTTCTCTATGAAGACTCTTCCGCAAATTTCGGAATCTTGATTACTATCGAAAATTCAGCCAAGTTCTCACCCTGTGTCATTTTTTCTGAGTAGGTATTGAGGAAAAGAAAGTATAATGAAGCTGACATAACTTTATGATTCCATAGCCAAGTTGTTGAAACAAATAGAAAATATTTGTTGACAAATTGTGAATCATTGGAAGTGTGATATGCTATAAAATAGATCACTATTATTTGTATTTTTATTAATACTGTCCTTTTCATGTTTCATTAAATAATATACCAAATGTTGATTTTGCTTAAAACTCTGTTACTTTTCAGGCCGTTCAAAAAATATGTACAAACTGATTTATTCATTGTTTCTGATTTTAGAAAGAATAACGTCGTATAATGTTTCTTTGAAGGTAAAATCATGTGGAATAGGTTTCCATCCACTGCTCACTTCTGACCGTTAATGACTTGTCTTGCCTTCTTTCTCTCCAAAATTCATCTGAAAGTTCTAGGTGAAAACTGAAATTTGAGACTTATTTATTTATTCGAAAAAATCGAGAACACCTCGAACAAGTAAATGATTGTTACCTGAATAACTAGCAAGAGGCGATTAAAACTGGCAAAAACCTGCTGAATTGTTGAAAAACTCGCAATACCGACGAAAACTGCTTCACCTTTCCTTGTAGTTAGGCGGGGCGAGAGGTATCTTGATGAATTCCAGCCATTTTCAATTCGGTAATACTTGAGAAATATTCAAATTCAAAACTATTATTTCGATTTAATCAAGAACATAAGCATACAGAAATAAATTCGAAAGGAGGTTAATTCAAACTCTGAAATGTCAAAACTTAGTGTTTTCGATCAACACCAACCTAAATCCTAGAACTCAAAAGTTACTGATTGGATATTACCAACATATTTTCGAGATTCCACAGCCGCCCGAGATGCCAATCATTTTGAAACGGACTATATAAAGTTCGTTGCGGGTGGTCAAAAAGAAAATTTATTACTAAGTGTGCATATAGTTCACTTCCTCTGAGGATTGAGAACTGAAATATATCATTATAGGTGTAAACCGTAGAACTCTAAGTATTCATCAAAGTTATTGATATTGCATTGCGTGATGAATACCTTCAAAACAACTTTTTTAAAATTTCAGCCACCCTGATCAGTCCAACAAATAAAAGATAATAGGCATCGGGTAACCTAGATAAACACAATGCAATGATTTTGTCTAATCCCCCAGATTCAGACCTGTCACGATCAAATTCGAACAGACCCTAAAACCCTAATCAGCCAAACACAGAGCTTCGTCGCTTCGATTGACTTATTAACCTCCTCTGTTCCATCCAAATGTGGAGTAATTAGAAGGTGCCATTTTGCCAATTAATGCACTGTAGATTAGCGTCAATCAAATATTGTTGAGATACCGGCTATTACATACAACCAATTCTAATCTCGCTGCAGGGCGGTTGTTTCCTGTTATGACTACGGAGGATTCATCAGCACAATTAAATTCGCAAATTGAATGATTCCGACATTGGCTATTGGCTGCTTCGTCATTCGTCTTGATCAAAACTTCATCATCTATCACAGTACATGACGAATGTCATATATGCTGAGTAATATTGGATTGAAGATTCTGGAAGAACGCCAAACTCATTGAATTACTCATGCAGGGTGAACTCGTATGAAGATATAAAATATTTGGTGATAAATAGTTGGAAGGTAGCTAAAAGTTTGGTGTTCAGATCGATACCCCTTTTTATTAAGAATATACAGGGTGGCCATTTGAAAACGAAACAGACGAGATTACAGACGAATTCAATTTTTTTGATAGAAATGCTCGGAAAGGTCGATTTCTACAACCCTTGTTACTACAACCTTCACCCCCAATTTTTTAATATGGAAGATGGGGTGAGTGATACCTCATTTGAAAGGTACTTTTATACTGATTTCAGCACAGTGATTATTTGTTCATTTTATGCATTAGTTTTCGAAATACAGGGTGGCCATTTGAAAACGAAACAGACGAGATTACAGACGAATTCAATTTTTTTGATAGAAATGCTCGGAAAGGTCGATTTCTACAACCCTTGTTACTACAACCTTCACCCCCAATTTTTGAATATGGAAGATGGGGTGAGTGATACCTCATTTGAAAGGTACTTTTATACTGATTTCAGCACAGTGATTATTTGTTCATTTTATGCATTACTTCTCGAAATACAGGGTGGCCATTTAAAAACGAAACAGACGAGATTACAGACGAAATGAATTTTTTCGATAGAAATGCTCGGACAGGTCTATTTCTGTTTCGAGAGGGACAACTTAAGATGTAGGTTACGGACGCATAGCGCTTCAACCCTTGATGGGGTGAGTGATACCCCATTTGAAA
This sequence comes from Hippodamia convergens, assembly GCA_038502775.1. Taxonomy (NCBI): domain Eukaryota; kingdom Metazoa; phylum Arthropoda; class Insecta; order Coleoptera; family Coccinellidae; genus Hippodamia; species Hippodamia convergens. The sequence goes on from CM076608.1 coordinate 65,095,276, forward strand.
GGTTTTTCATACTGATTTCAGCACAATTATTGTTTTTTCATTTTATGCATTAGTTCTCGAAATATTTTTGACTAAGCATTTGAAAATGAAGTGGTGCTTTCATGGCACTTGTAGTGTTTTTTTGTGAAAAAACCTTTCAAATGAGGTATCACTCAGCCCATCTTTCCTATTCAAAAATTTGGGGTGAGGGTTGTAGTAGCAAGGGTTGAAACGCTATGCGTCCGTAACCTACATCTTAAGTTGTCCCCTTCGAAACAGAAATCGACCTGTCCTAGCATTGCTATCGAAAGAATTTATTTCGTCTTTCATCTCGTCTCTTTCGTTTTCAAATGGCCACCCTGTATTTCGAGAACTAATGCATAAAAAGAAAAAACAATAACTGTACTGAAATCAGTATAAAAATACCTTTCGAATGAGGTATCACGCACCCCATCTCCCCTATTCAAAAATTGGGGGTGAGGGTTGTAGTAGCAAGGGTTGAAGCGCTATGCGTCCGTAACCTACATCTTAAGTTGTCCCTCTCGAAACAGAAATCGACCTGTCCGAGCATTTCTATCGAAAAAATTTATTTCGTCTGTAATCTCGTCTCTTTAGTTTTCAAATGGCCACCCTGTATATTGAACTGTTTGTTGTTTGTCCGTATCAACCTGTGTGGATTGGCGACATGCTCTGATTTTCATAACTATAACACCAGACATCAGAACATTATCTATGTGACTCATCTCAAAACCAGCAAGTATGAAATGTCACCGAAAAAGATGGATATAACATTATATAATCATCTACCCAATCGGTGCAAACTGCTAAGTGACAGACAGTTCAAGAGAGAAATAAAAAATTTGTTTATAGAAGAGTACTATTACAGTATACATGAATTTCTCACAAGTTCATTATAATTGAGGTTGTAATCTTGTTATTTTGTATTTTTCTCTGTATTTCGGAGTTAATTGTTTTGCCATGAAAGTTACCAATTCTGTTATTTTGACATGTCCTATACATCACTGTGATGTTTTAAAGGATGAACAAACTTTCTATTATATTGTATTGTATTAGAGCTAAATTCGCATATTCAACGTGTCCTCTTGGAATTTGTTGTAACCTAAACAGGGGCGTCTATCCCATGGGTTTGGGATAGATGCATGACGTCTTGAGATAAATGACACAATATTTTTTTATTCTCAGACCCACCGGCACATTTCAAAAAAGTTGCGTCATTTTCTGCTCTTTTACCCTAATTGAAATACAGTAAGCTGAAATTTTAATTTTCTCCTAATTTCATTTTTTACATTGATTAAATGTTATTCAATTTTCCAAATGAAAAAATCTTATTGTGACCATCAATTGCGGATATATTAAGAATGAGAAAGGAGTGTATCTGCATCCTAAATTTTCGAGCAGAGAAATTTTCTGAAAAACTGCAATTCTCTTTCGAAGCTCTCTTTTCTTCCATCGGAGTAGCAATAATTGATTTGAGATCATTCACCAGAGCTTCTCATTGAAGATTCAAAATGAAGGCGAGTGAAAAAATTACCGTTTCGACATGTTTTTTCATAAGAAAACTTTCACCTACAACAACAAACGCCCAGAACGAATTAATGAGCATTCCACAACTTCAATATTTTCTGGAATTTTCGTAAGTGAATTGAATTAAGAAATATAAGACAACTCGAAATTAAATCAAATCATGACGATAATATCATGTACTCACGATTATTGATATTTTCAGTTTTATTCAAGAATGAAGGAATTCTGGAACGAAGGATTCCAAACACTCTCGAGTGATCAATTACCTTCACCGATAATGATAATAAAATGAAAGAAATTTCATGATGAAGTTCGGATATTAGAAAAATTATTGAGAAGAGCTTGTTTCAAAAAATTTAATCAGCATAGGGGCTGTCTGCAAGGAATTTGTTATGAAAATGTTGTGATGAAAAATAGCTCAAAAGAGTCTTATGTGTCCGAAAGTTTCTTGAGCATATTTTGTTCCTAGTTACCTGTGACTGATTGCAAAAAAAGAATGTTTTTTGCCATTTCTCCAAGGTAAAGAATTTCTGACCGTGTAGCAGGCCCACCGAAGATTTGTTTTTCTGCAGAAAATTTCCTGCAAAAATCTGTCATGGTTCATTGAAAAAATTTTTTCGTCTGCCATTTTCCATCGTTTGGTTTTGTATTGTTCCTTCGTCAATGTTGGGTGAAAAGCTCAGGTTATAAGGTCATTTCACAGCCTGATGTTCCTCAAAGTCACCCTCTGAACCACTCTATCAATAGGTTCAGCGGTTTTCTTGGATCGATTGATTGTAATTTCGACTTTATTATGGAAACAAGGTTTTCGTGCCTTGAATTAATAAATTTGAATCTGTGTTTCACCATAGGAGTCGAGAGTTTGACAGAATACGTTGTGGCATGCAGAAAATTGGGGCTATTTCTGGGAAACTGAGGGTTTAGTTAGGGTGGGGCAGAAATGATTTCTTAATTTTTTCAATTCAAAACTTTTTTCTCAAAATACTGAAATCAATGAGTTTTTTATTCCTTTTTCAAATAACTTCTTTTGTAAAAACATACAAGGTCACGGAAAGAAATTCTTGATTCCTCGATTTTTCCGAAAATTCCTTACAAACTAAGCTGTACCCTATGTTCTGACGAATGTACAAATTTCTGTAGGAAATTTTCTGTAGAAAAAAACCTGCCTGTTGGTTTGCTAGGCGACTAGAAGAGATTCATTCTTTTGGTGATACTAACCTTTATAGTTTGTTATAGTAGGTTCTCGTTTGTGTAGCCTTTACAAGAAGATAGTTGATGTCTCTTCTTTCTTTACTTTCATGTTAAATTCTTCGAGAAAAAATGATGTAGCCCTTGGTAAGAGATAACTAGAAATAAAAATGGTTTCTGAATACTTTCGTGTGTTTTCGAACCTGTCGATACCTACTCCTGACCCTATCACAACCGCCCATGGAATAACATTTTTTGTTTATTTTGCTGATTTGCTTCCTCTTGTTAGTTTACTCTCACTATAACTTTTATCACTTTCTCCAGCAACACTGGAGATATGCAATAAAAAATTTAAACTCTTTAGAAATTTCACATTGTGGTAGAATCTGGACCATGTCTGAGAAAGCAATGTAGGTACATGGTTGGTTTCCAACCTGCAAAATTAATCTGATATTAACACTATTCCCATCCTCGTGTTTTTCCAAATATTGAAGTAAGCGAAAGCAAACAACTATAAACACTGGAAATTTCATCAAAATTGATCAAGCTATTATGTTACGAACGAATCACACTGTAGACGGAAGACTCTCAATTATAGACTCCAACCACGACATCTGAACTGCCTAGACTACTTTTTGAAACATAGATGAATACAAACTAGTATTCATCGAAACGAATATCATTTTCAATTCCCAGTCACACACTCTATGTTTCAGAAGTAGTGTTTTCGGTGCTTTGTGAAGGCAAAGGATTTTTTGGTTTCCGTTTTATTATTTTTCTTGAAAACGGTTGGCTTCACGGTGGCAAAAAAAATTTGCCGTTTCCATCACTCAGAGAAACTTGCATGGGGCCCTGATTTAAAGGCAATGTTAAAATCTCATCAAGTGAAAGAGGATGTACAGATGTGAAAATTCATTCTGACGGAATTGGATCACACCTAATTGCTTCAAATATCGAAGTTTTTCATGAAGAATTTGTCCCTAAGATGTATGGTACACTGATGATGCCAAACAAGTCTGATATCGGTATTTCTCTCATCTCAGTGACGAAATATGATATCATTCCTCAAACCACCAGGCCCGGACCTAGGGAGGAAACGAGGCGCTTGTCCCGGGCGCCAGCTAAGGGTGACACCAAAATCAATCAACAGTTGAGTGTTTTTATTTTTGATTTGCTCCCAAGATATAGATTTCCAAGTGCTGAAATCGAAACAGTTGAATGGAAACATAATAAACCATCACTATACTAAAAATTTTCAAAATCAATTAATGGCCTACGCTAACATTTTATCCCTCCTATCGTTTTTCAGCACAACACCCGAAATGTAACTTCTGTATTTCAAAAGGAAATGAAAGAGGGGGAAGTGTTGGATTTACAACAATTTTCCGGTTTAGAAAAGACTTAGCTATTATGTTATCGGTAGAGGTTTGTTAAGAATTGATAACATCCCGTGGCACGTTGAGCACTTTTAGGTTGAACTAAAATCATGGAAAGTTTTCGGTGACGATGAATTCCATGAATTGTTCAACCAAAAATTGCTCAAAACCCCTCTGAAGAAGTAGTAGATTCATAAAATACCCCATGCATGTCGGCATTCTCTTCAATCGTTACAAGATGATCGTTTCACTGACGGTTTTTTAGCAAGCTTCTTTGATTTGGGTTTCTTCATATGGCAAGTGACAAGTGGGGGTACTCTCATATTTCAATAATGATTATCCATTTTCCATCATGGATATAATGAATATAGAATCTTTTAATTTACATTCCCTTTCTAGAGATAGAAGTATCGAATTCGAATTTCAAGGTCTATTATTATTCATATTTTATTTTTATTTGTTATTTAGACTGTGATGTTTCCCAAATCTGGGCGAGAAGAATATCGATGAGGTTTGTGATGGTATAGTCACTAGCGTCCTCACTGCAAGCAGAAGAGTTTGTTGTATAAAAAAGAAAGAAAATCAGCTTCCTAAGAACATAACTGGTATGCTGGAAGAGAGGGAAAGGATACCAAGAGACTCTCAGCGCTACGAGGAACTTAACAAACAATTGTAAAAGGCATTACGCAAAAAAGCTCGAGAACGAAATACGGAAATGATATTGTCAGCTGTTCAAGAAAATGTGAACATGAGGTGTCTGAAGTCAAGCCAAAGTAGAGGAAAGGCATAAATACAGTGCATGGAAGACGGAAGGGGTTGTAATATTGTTTAGATTCCTACAATTGGCACCACTTCTGGTGACATGCGTGGTGAACCGTTTTGTACATACACGGACGAAGAAATAAAGTCAGTTGAAAACGAGACATCATATGTGTACGTTATTTCCTCTACCCAGTAAAACTATAACATGGCGCAGTCGGTGTAGTGAACCGAAATAAAAGTGATTAATTATAAAAATCATATTGACAATAAGGAGAAAAGTCACTAACAATAACTTCTCCCACATCAAGTGCTTCATCATGCGAATTCCAAGCAGTACCACCGAAAGAGCTATCTTTCGAAGGCAATATGGCTGAAAATTGGAATTTTTTCAAACAGAAGTTCGAGATATATTTGCACGCAAGTAGATTATCCGATGAATCCGAAGAAAACAAGGGATATATTCTACTTAATCGTATAGGAGACAAAGCCCTTAAAATTTATAATAATTTCCAATGGTCAGCGACTGAACGTAAGAATGAATATCCACATATCAAGAAAAAATTTGAAGATTACTTTATTCCAACAAAAAATGTGACCTATGAGCGTTATCTGTTTTTTACGAGGAACAAGAAAGAGACAGAATCTTACGACACATATGTTACCAATCTTCGGCAGTTGTCCTCAACGTGCGAGTTTTCAACGCTTGTGGATAGTTTAATTAAAGATCGCCTAATATTGGGAATAAGTGACCTCAGTATAAAAGATAGGTTGCTGAGAGAATCGGACCTGAATTTGAACAAAGCATTGGAGATATGCCGAACAGCAGAGGTGGCATCGGAGAGGTTGAAGATAATTGATGGAAGTATGGAAGCAGACATTTCGATGGTGAAAGGAAATTCAAGCCAACGAAACACAGCAGGACGCAGAAATCACAGAATGGCGCAGGCTCAGTGGAACAAGCCGACATCAGATTTCTCGTTAAATTCCGGAATGGCGGGAAAATCAGCGCAGCAAATGCAGTCAAGCAGATTTGTCAATCAAGATGGTCGTCATAAACAACATAACCTAACACAAAAGTTAAGTAAATCTAATTTCATAAATAAATGCACGAAATGTAGTTTCAATCACAAATTGAATAAATGCCCGGCTTTTGGTAAGATTTGTGCGAAGTGTGGAAAATATAATCATTTTGCTAATGTATGCAGACAATCAGATAAAATTCGACAAATCGAAATTGAAAATTATGAAAGCGAAGATCATGAGTATGAAATATCGATCAATAATATTTTTCAAAAGAAAACACAGAGTAGATGGGTGGAAGAATTCGTTATAAATGACATAAAAATTCCATTTAGATTAGATACAGGTGCAGATTGCTCAATCATACCACTAAACAAATTCTTAGAGTTAGGCATTCCTATGGAATATGTGAAAAAAACAAATGTTAAATTAACAGGTTATTCTGGCAAGAATATTGAAACTTTGGGTACCATTTCCCTAGAAATTAAAAAATTCAATTTGGAACAAAATTGTGAACAAATTCTTTTCCATGTTGTCGACACAAAAAGTATTGCTATTCTAGGTTTAGATGCTTGTATATCTATGAATTTAATAAGTAGAAATGCTATTAATGAAGTATCTAGAATTATAAGTGAAAATAGAAGTTGTGAAAAATTACTTAAAAAATATAACCATGTGTTTCAAGGTTTGGGCTGTCTACCAGGAACACATCATATACAGGTCGATCCATCTGTATCTCCCAGAGTTCTTCCCACAAGACGAGTTCCTTTAGCATTACATTCGAAACTTAAGAAGAAGCTTCAAGAACTTGAACAGTCATCAGTCATCGAAAAAGTTGATGAACCAACTGCTTGGGTTAACAACCTTGTTCTAGTCACCAAACAAAATGGAGACTTGAGGATTTGTCTAGATCCTGTCTACTTGAATCAGGCAATAAAAAGGGAACATTTCTATATTCCAAGTTTTGATGAAATTGTAAGTAAAATACATGGAGCTAAATATTTCTCAGTATTAGATGCTAGTAATGGATTTTGGCAGATAAAACTAGATCAGGAATCTAGTAAACTTTGCACATTCAGTACTCCATTTGGCCGATATAAATTTAAAAGAATGCCATATGGTATTTGTTCAGCGAGTGAAGTTTTCATGAAAAAAATAAAAGAATTATTTGATCGAATAGAAGGTATGGATGTATTTATAGATGATATAATAATTTGGGGAAGAACTCTGGAAGAACACAATGCTAGATTAGAAAGAGTCTTGAATTTATGTGAACTAAATAATTTGAAATTGAATATTAATAAATGTAAAATTTGTCATTCTTCTGTTAAGTTTATGGGCTATGAAATATCAGAAAAAGGATTAGAAATTGATAATTCAAAGGTATTAGCAATAGAGAATATTCAAAAACCAAAATGTGTCAAAGATGTGGAAAGATTTTTAGGTATGGTGAATTATGTCAATAGGTTTATTCCAAATTTTTCTTCAATAACAGAACCTTTAAGGCAGTTAGTTAGGAAAGACAATTTATTTCACTGGGATAAAGAACAAGAGACTTCATTTCAATCTTTAAAATCCTGTCTATTGAGAGCTCCAGTATTACAGTTGTTCTCCACTAAAAAACATATTACTATTTCCTGTGATTCATCAAAAGATGGTTGCGGATCTGTATTATTACAAGATAATAAACCGGTCGCATATGCATCGAAAGCTTTCACTCAGACGCAAAAAAACTATGCACAGATAGAGAAAGAATTATTAGCTATTTTGTATGCTTGCACTAAATTTCATTATTTTATATTCGGACGATCCATGAATGATGTAACAATCGAAACAGATCACAAACCTCTCATAAGTATTTTTAAAAAACCTTTAATAGAAGCACCAGCCAGATTACAAAGAATGCTTATCATGCTGCAGCCATATTCTTTTCGTTTAATTTACAAAAAAGGCAAAGAATTGTATTTTGCGGATACTTTGAGTAGAGCTTACCAAAATAATATTGATGTTCAATTCGAAAATAAATGCAACGAAATTGAGTTTCATCTTTGCAGTATAGTAGAAAACATTCCTATGACAAAAGATAAATTTGAACTTTTTAAAACGGAAACATTAAAAGATGATCATTTAATGGGATTGAAAAATCTGATTAAAAGAGGTTTTCCTTCATCGAAAACACTTGTGCCTGAAGAATTCAAAAAATACTGGTCATACCGAGATCAACTAGCCTATGGCCAAGATCTTTTGTTCAAAAATAATAGAATATTCGTTCCATTGTCATTGAGAAAGGAAATGTTAAAGAGAATACATTTAGCACATTTGGGAAGAGATAAAACTAAATTACATGCAAGGCAATTTTTATTTTGGCTTTCTATGAATCAAGATATAGACAACCTCATAGAATCATGCGATATTTGTTTGTCCAATAGCAGGGAAAATTCAAAAGAACCACTTGAACCACACGAAATTTTAGTTGGTCCTTGGAAGAAAATTGGCTGTGACTTATTCATGTTTGAAAATAAAAAATTTTTAATTTCAGTCGACTACTTTTCCAAATTCGTAGAAATAAAAGAAATAGAGAACGAAACTAGTAACCAAATCATAAATTCTATGTACAAAATATTTTCTTCCTATGGTATTCCTGAGATTGTAGTCTCAGATGGTGGTCCATGTTTTTCAGCTGAAAATTTCGAAAAATTCAGTAGAGACTGGCAATTCAAACATATATTTTCGAGTCCCCATAACCCTCAATCAAATGGGCAAGTCGAGAGATTCGTGCAAACAACAAAAAATATTATAAAAAAGTCAATTCTTTCCGGTAGCAACTTGTACTTATGTCTTTTAGATTTAAGAAACACGCCTATTTCGAATAACCTACCTAGTCCTTCACAGTTAATGTTTGGAAGAATTCTGAGAAGTAATATTCCTGTTTATGGGAAGGTTTTGAAACCCAAAATACAAAATTATAAAAGTGTTGCAACAGAATTGAGAAACAGACAGCTGAAGCAAAAATTTTATTATGATAGAGGTAGTAGAAGTCTGAGCGAATTGAATAGAGGAGATATAGTAAAGGTTAAAAATTTTGGAACAGGAATGAAATGGAATGAAGGAAAAGTAATTGGAAAAATAGGATTCAGAAGATATAAGGTTAAACTAAATACAGGAAATATTTTAATCAGAAATAGAAAATTTTTAATAAAGGTTAAATCAAATTCTTTCCCGAATACCTTAGAAAAATATAGCAGATTTAGATATGATGATGTAAACTTAGAAATTAAGGATTATGAAGAAACTGATGAAAATTATAATACTGATGAATGTGATCATGATGATGATTGTATAATTGTCCAACAGAGAACTAGAGCAGGTCGTATTGTTAAACCACCTGAAAGATTTCAAATCTCTTAAGTGAATGATTTAGACTTAGTATTAATTAGATATCATGTTAAAAGTTATAAATTGTCGATATAGAACTCAATTCTTGTGGAAAAACTTGTAATGAGATTTAGATAATATGAGTTGTTATTTATTTCTATTTTTCAAAAGAAAGGAGATGTAATATTGTTTAGATTCCTACAATTGGCACCACTTCTGGTGACATGCGTGGTGAACCGTTTTGTACATACACGGACGAAGAAATAAAGTCAGTTGAAAACGAGACATCATATGTGTACGTTATTTCCTCTACCCAGTAAAACTATAACAGGGGTATCAAATATCACGACAGAGACGGCATCATCAAGATCGTACAAAATTTTTATACAGAGCTATACGCGGAAAAAATCCCGAAGCCCCGACACCATCCGCCGAGACCGACCATAACAAATGTTGGATCCGAAGAAATACCCGCGATCACAGGGCAAGAAGTTGAGCATGCAATAAAGATATTGAAAAACAATAAGAGTCCAGGTGAGGATAGAATAACTGCCGAAATGTTGAAGAAAGGGGGAAAAAGGTTGGAGGACGCTATTTGCATGCTCTTTAACAAATGTCTGGAACAGTGTGAAATACACCAAAAATGAAAAAAATTAAAGGTTATTTCATTGTAAAAAAGGAGGATCCAAGATTTATAAAAATTATCGTCCCATAAGTTTATTAAGTATTCTTTATAAGCTGTTTAGTGCAATAATAACAAAAAGACTCACAAAAAACTGGACTTCTATCAACCCACAGCACAAGCGGACTTCAGAAAAGGCTACAATACCATCGAACAGATACAAACAATGCGAAATCTTATAGAGAAAGCTTTTGTGGACTAAGAAAAAGCCTTTGACTCCATAGAAATGTGGTCGATATTAGAAGCAATGAATCAAGCCCGGGTTGATTCGAGGTACACCAAATTGATCAGAAACATTTATAAAAATGCCACACTGCATATCGAGGGCAAAGAATTTTTCTGTTTTCCGTTCAATTATTTTTCTTGAAAATCTTGCCTCGAATAGTGCGAACTTCACAAAAAATCTGAAGGTCTCCTCTGGAATCACCTCGTTAATACCCTGTTAAATGATGCTGATGAAGGAAGGAGTTCCAAGGGTCCCAAATCTGGTGTAAGGATCTCATGATTTCTTCGCCCGTATTTCACGAAAGTGAAGATCCACAAATTCAGAAATTGATTAGTATTTCATTCCGTCCGCAAGAGTTCCGAATATTTCATCACCTCCGGTATGATTGATCCGATTCTCCTTTGGTATCCGATCCGATTAGGTTCGATCTCGTTCCCCGATGATTACACAGCGCGATCAACAACCCTGATTAGGGAACAAGAAATGGGATGAATCCGGAAGAGGCAACTCGTAATGAATGCCCGCAAACTCGGTTCTCGGCGGGCTCCACTGTCTGACTCGGAATTTGCATATCCGAATTTCACATTTTACGCCAAGAGTCTGGTCGGAATTCCTAAAACTGCACTCCTTCTCCCGAACTTAATGAAATACGTTGATTAGTTCCGGGGCATGTTCCGAAATTAGCTGGATGTGTTGAACGACGTCGATTGCTGAAATATATGAGGTTTCTGTGCAAATATTTGTACAACCTCACAATTCGGACGTATTAGGGACATATTCCTTCCGCATTCAGCTTTCCCATATTCATATTGGCTGCTATATGTGTAGCTAGGTTGGCTCAGGGGAGGGACGCTCCTGAATTGATTCGAATGAAAGCTGACTGGTGAAATGCCGCACAGCGAATCACACGAATCTGGTGTACATTGCAGTTCATTTTTGTTGGGACCTGAAACAAGTTCTCGGAATGTAAACTCATGCATAGGTAAAGAGAGATTTTAAAACTTCGGACTAATTTGAACTGTAGTAAAATGGTTCAACTATGCTTCAGTTGATGAAAATCAGTGGTTATATTTTGAACCTCGAATAATAGGATATTTCATATACCCATAGTCTGGTCAATTAAGGCTTTACAAATTGTGGTCTGCTAACAAAAATTGCCAGGGACACAAGTTTTGGTGGAGGGCTAGTGTTTGTGTGACAAACGCAATCGAAGGTTTGGGTAAATTTGTATTATTAACGAAACCGGCAAATTTCATAAAAAAAATTGCAATAAATAATGTAGATCGAAATGATCTCCAGCCAAGTATTTCGCAGGATTTTTTTCCAAAAATTACAATCTCGGTAACAATTCATGAGATATTGCGATGATAAGAGTCTAATTTCACAATAGTACTCAGTTTGTCCGATCAACAGTCAGTTTTTTATGTCTTTGAATTGCATACTGATGAAATGAAAATAATGACCTTTCGGATATAATAGTAAAATGACTGAAATTTGTTCATTTGAATAAAAATTCTGAGTGTAGGTTGAAGGGTATTTTTTAATAATTAATAACGTAAACTCTGCTTGAGGAAACACTTCTTCTCACACTATATTCCGGGAATTATGAGGATTTTTATTCTGAACATAGACTTTTCACTAGCAACTCTGTTGTGAATTTGACTGCTTCTTCAGGTTGATTTTTCATTGGGCCATGGCAAAAGAACTATATCATCATTGACTTTTCCAATATCTCTATTGAGGTGCGCGTGCATTTCTCCATTTTTCATTCCTTCATAATTTCCAGTGACTGTAAATTCAAATTTTCATTGCGATGAAAAGATATGCCTAAGGAGAAAAAAACGTGAAAAACACGAACTGTCGTATTTATGGGTGTAATTCTAAAAAATCTAGGAATCCTAGAGACCAGTTTCATGGTAAAAATCAAAATTCTTATGTTACCAACAAACTAGAAACGTGAAGGAAATAAATAGACGTAAATCCTGGGAGCATCTTTTGATAATAGAAAAACTTGTATCTGAACAATAATTCTTGTTCATTCTTGAATAATAATTTTCATTTTAATCGAAATGAATTATTTTGAGTCTACTTGATATTTTTGAGTATATATAGAAGTCTCAACAATTCAAGGAGCCTACTTGAAGGTGCTGAATGCAAGCCATATGATAATGTGCAATAAAACTAGGGAACTTGTGAGTTTCAGTGATTCTCTCGATTGTTGCAAAATTGAACTTATGTTCAGCAATGATCAAATCTACATGTGGAATTTCAAATAAATTCCGGAATTGCAAATTTTGAGAAATATATTGAACATATATGTATCAATTCAATAATAGTATTAAAAATAACTTGATAGTATTGACGTTTATTTAGCAACGGGAAGGGTGCAATCCGTCGATAGATCAGTTGAATAATTTTATTTTATGATAACTGCAGCCTAAGACACGAGTGAGATGCAATTAATGAATAATACATCAAAAATCTATAGTAATGAATTCTTCAACATAATTAATCGATGATCACGTTATGTTCTACATACGTTCTGAAGAATGTCCATTTTTATTCAATATTTATCACATATTTTCTTCTCATACATATTTTCTTTTCCTGATAGAGAAAAAATTTGTAGCTTCTTTCAAATGAATATATGTTTTGCTCATGCTGATGTTCAATTACATTACAATCATGCATGTTTTCATGTTCTGTTAGGTCCCAAACTAATCTCATCCTTCTCTTAATTTTCATCAAATGTGAATGATCCCGATCATTTCTGTTTTGTCCATTTCATTGTTATGGAAGACAGTTATGAAAAAATAAAACAGCAGAGACAAAACTAAACAATAAATTTTACCTTCACAATCAGTAGAATTGTCAAGATATTTTGTAGTACATACAATCTTGTAGAGTAGCAGGACTAAAATATTTTTGCAAATTCCACACATTCTTGCTTGGTATGTGTATATAATCTTGTCAACCTTCACACCATTATTTTTGTGAGACATCATTTCATCAATATGATGGAGATGTCCTTGTAGAATTCGAATGTTTTGAAATACATTTTTCCCACATAGAATCTAATGATTGCATTGCAACCCTTGCTCTCCCTGCTTGTTCTCCTGGGTTCTGTGAGCATGTGAATATTTTAGAATTTCCTAAAATTAGAGGAACTTTTGGTAAACATCTTGTCAGATGATATGAAAAGCATTTAAAATTGAATAGTACTCTCCTCAATGTTTTACATAAAATATAACAAAAAGCACAATATTTCCTATACTTGCACTCACACTATAATCCACAGGATCCACAATTGAGGAAACAACTTTGATTACTGATAGCCAATGAACGTTTAGATAAAAAAATCTCAGTAATACAAAAAGAAATCTAATGTAAACATAAAAAATACTCGTTTCGATAAACAGATGATCGGCGAATGCAGCGACACCATTTTGTCAAATTGCAGAGAAATAAGATCAAAAAGAAGCGAACAGTCTCATATTTGGAGAAGTAACAGAAAATTTGACGTAACAAAAACAACGATTGTATTTGTTGAAGATGTTTTGGTACGATTTATCGCAAGTGCTTCAATGTATAAAATTATTTAGTTTCTGTAACCTGAGAGGGCATAACAGCAAATAGAAATATATTCTTCAAAAAGTTTATGTGTCCTAAATATCAAAACTTCATCCTTCATCTTATTTCAACATTCGATAATCGGTCGCGACATTTCGTCAGCAATCTAATGAACGGGCAAAACGTCAGTATCAAAACTATTCGAAAAAAAATTTATTGACTGCTCTGAAGTGTTTTGATTATGAATTTCAAATAATATTTATGAAAGGAATGCATTTTCTCCTAACGGTTCAGGTATTTCCGAAAATACTTGCATTAATAAATATCGATACTGAAACTAGATAAAAAACACTAATCAAGAATCAAAGGAAATTATCATGTCTTTCTCCACTATTAGCATCTGCTATTCAACACTTTCATCGAATGAAATAGCAAATTCAAACTTGGCTAGTCCAATCAACTGATCGCAGAATACTGGGGTTTAGTGAAATTAAGGCTGTAAAAAAATCCGATCGTTGTGTTCTACAGCGTCTATTACGCGCCGAATACACTACCAGCATAGGTGGCGCGGAAATGTGTTCAGTTCATGTATAATGTCTCTCTAAGACCGGGTCCGGACGGTTGTAATGCAACATGTAATGTAACGAGTAATTCAGATTGCACCGTCTGGAGGGCTCACGAATACACGGCATAACTTCAACGCGAATCCTTGTTCGTCGGCTGTTCCACTCGGTTTCTACAAACATGCCGATAGGAAAAGTTGTAGGGTTACCATAGAATTTCTGCACTCTATAACACCCAGTAAAATTTTTCGAAGCTCTTCGAAATGATTAAAACCACTATTATTGGGTGTTTTTGGGTTTTCTCAAAAATAGCAAATTTTCGGAAGTAATTGCACAAATGCATCAAAATTATCGATAATTTTGCATGACAGTGTGTTGTCTGAAAACTGCATGAGTTCATTTTCATTTTTTTAGAACGAGCCTGACACCGAAGGTGTCAGGCTCCGAAAATGAAAATGATCGAATCCAATTAGTTTTAATGAGATGAATGTAGGAGGATATATTGATTGTTTTCCAGATTAAATATGCAGAAGTACAATTCTTTTTCAAATCGCATACGAAATAAAGAAATTTATGGCGGTATTCTGCTTTTTCTCTGTAAGCTACGACTCTGTAGCGTACGATTGATCTGTAATTTATCTATGGATCTGTATGTGGCTGACTTACAGATTCGTAAATTATGACATTCTGGAAGTTTTTCTGTAACTCTCGTATTATAAGTGTCAATTTTGAACTACTCCCCAATAAGATCGTAACTACTTCGTAATAAGATCATAGAATAGAATTCATTTTGGCTCGTAAGTATTGATTATTGGATATATTTATGTTCAATTCGTGTTCGTTACAACGAGAAAAAGAAATTAACAACCAAAGTACAAAAATGAATTACAAAAGTAGTTGAGTTTAGCAGAGTATTTTATATTCTGCGACTAAAACAAATCATTCAACATAACCTCACAATATACCTCTCGATATGTTCACCTGTAAACTGCAGATTTATAGAAAGCGTCGAGAATCGTAATTGTCCTGTAAACTTATGAAAAGTTACAGATTCGCTTACAGATGAAGCAGAATACCGCCATTAATTAGAAAAGCAACAAAGAAAATATATTCTGCAAGAACTAATAGTGATAACAATAATAATCAGTTTGTAATAACTTACATTGAGGATCAATTTTCACAGTAGATGCTCGAATCGTTGACTATCCGCAGCACTGCACAGTCGACACATTTTATCGATACCCTACCGAATTGAATAATATGAATATTTGAAACTGTATTGAAACAGTTCAGGAAATTTTGTTTGAGTTCATTCATGTTATCCTAACTATTTTTATGAAGTTTATTTTTCATATGTGTCCCGAAAAAAACCAACGGTGGTAAATCAGGTGAATAAGCCAGCCATCCCATGTGCCCTTGGTTTCCTATCCATTTATTGCCGAAATTGTTTCCTAATTTTTTACTAATAATTCTGCTGTTGTGAGGTGGGGCATATAGTGTGTTAGAAGTGAATATTTGTATAAATAATCTTCAACAAGGTGCTGCTCAATTATTTTCCCATAGCGTTTACATTGAGTGAAGAGCATAGAAATGAGAAGAATACCAGAAAGAGATTGTGGTAATTATACGATACTGAATTTTTCTGTGCTCATCGACCATTGAAACCATGGAAAGTATTCAGACTCAGATGATTAGAGGTTCTTGACCAATTTCTATACTCATATTGATACGAACTTAATCTTTCAGAAGATATCATAGAAATATAGTCTTCCTATTGAAAACCAACATAACTTCGTCATTGAGAAAGTGTTGCAAAAAAGACGAGCATGCCAATAGATTCTACCTAAAAATTTCCCTGCATATTGTTTTAATTTCAGAGCTCTATCTTTATTTTGACTTTCTTCTAAGAAAGATGAGATGTCTGGGATTCCGTGGGATCTTTTTGGAATGGATTAGGAGCTACTTGACGGGAAGAAGGATGAGAGTGAAGATCAAAGAGTGCCTGTCTGAGATGTTTGACTGCAATGTTGGTGTTCCTCAGGGATCTATATTGGGTCCTCTTTTATTTCTCCTCTTCGTCAACGACCTGCCGGATCATGTTCGTCCAAGTGGGCTGACAATGTTTGCCGATGATACGTCGATGGTTGTCTCGTGTGTAATTGTGCGGATCTCATAGCGCGCTTGGAGTACCTTTTGAGGACATTTGTCGGTTGGTGCAATATGAACGCCCTAATTGTAAATATTGAAAAAACAGAGTGTATTTAATTCAGGATTAAAAACACCACGAGGGTGGAATTGCAGCTCAGATATGGCGATCTAGACATATGCTCCAGCAGAACTGTGAAGTTTTTGGGATGCTATTTGGATCAGGGTTTGAGTTGGATTGATCAGGTGGATCACGTGTGTGGAAGAGTTAACAGCGCCTATTATGCTATTTCCCGCATGAGAGATGCTTTACCGTTGTCTTCTCCTTTGGGTATTTATTACGGATTGGTTTATTGTCACCTACCATATAGTCGCAGAATTTTTGTAGCTCAAAAGAGGATAATAGGTCTTATATTCAGAATGGCATTTAGGGACACCTGCAGACCCGTATTTAACCCTCGGACAGGCGCACCTAATCTGTCAGATTAAGTGCATGGTTTTTTCTAGTTTCTCACGGCGGTGTTTATCGCTCAGGGGTGGGACTTTCTATAGCTTCTTGATTTTATATCGCGATCATGTATGTGCAATATTAACCTCCTCAGAGCCTTAATGTTAGTCGAAAAGAGTGCCATAATCTCTTGGATCGATTGCGCTCGATAACGTAAGTACCATCGAATTTGATTTTTTCAATAGTTCTGGATGAAAAAATCGTGCACTCGCGCTCCCAACACCCGAACAAAAGAACAAGAAAAGATATATTTCATATTTATTAAAATTCTGGATATAATCTGTGAGTTTAAATGAGCCCGCTTGATTCTTCAAGTATTTTTTTTTCAGGGTATAATGCCTTAAAACTCAAGAAAATGCAAGTAAATCAAGATCACCGTATGTTTCAAAAGCATATTTTCGGGAAGTATTCTAGAAATTATAGTAAAATGTACGAATATAAATATAAAGATAAAGGGACACAAAACTTCACTAGAGAAAGGAATGCTAAACCGACTGATATCGTACAATATAAAAGTTCCATTGTTCTAGTTTACCTGGCAGTGGTTGTCATAAGTAATAGACACTTGTTTTTGTTTCATATATAATCACAATTACATTTTGTTTTCATGCAAATATCCTTGTTATATTGAAATCCCCAGAATTTATCTTTCTTTAATTTCTACCGTCAATTTTTATTTATGTTTTGGAATTTTCATTATATATTATGTGTATTTGAATGATAAAATTATTTTTCAACGACCTCCCTATTTTCTAGCAAATTTTTCCCATTAAAACATGAATTTTCCGACTTAATCTGACAGATGAGTTGCGCCCGAAACCGTTAGGATTAGGGTTGCGCCTGACCGAAGGTTAAAGAAAATAAGATTCTCACTTTTCCTTGCATATATCTCATGAGAGTATTGAAGCATGTGAGGATAAATATGCATGCCATAGAAAAAAATTCAAACTTTCATAAATCAAACAAGAAACGCAGGAGAACTCTGTATTCCGCAACATAAAACTAGTAGATATGCTTAATCCCCCATGGATCAAGGTCTTAAGTTCTACAATCACCTATCGTTCAAGTATAAATGTATTGCTTCTGATAAAAATTTCCAAAAAAATATAAAAACACTTCTCTTGGATAGGGCATATTATAGTATAGAAGAGTACCTGAATGATGACTCGTAATCTTTGTTTATATTTGAATGTGTTTAAATGTATTTTGTTGAATTTTTATTGTATATACACGATTGACTTGTCTCATCCATTGTTTTTAATGTCTGAAGGGACCAATAAAGATTATTATTATTATTATTATTATTATTATTATTTAATAATAATAATTTGATAATAATAATAATTTATTATTATCAAAAGTATCAGCGGAGAATTTTTCCCATATCACTATTTTGCCATTTCTCGGTTACAACTTGAAAAAAAAAGAAGGTAACCAAAAATGAATACTACTCTTGTTACTTTCTCCGGAAAAGAGATTGAGAATGGGGTATCAAATTTTGTGGATCTCTTTTGGTTCGAGGGTTGTAGTGCTAGAACATCGAAATATGCCCACCCTGTACAGGAAAGTTTGGAAAAAACAAGTTAAAATATTTACAACAACTGTCTATTAAAAAACTAGAGGAAAACCAGCTGAACCTCGAACAGTCTTCCAGAAGCAAACTTCACTTTTCTTTTAAATTAGTGGGATTCACTACCGGTTTTCATTCTCGTCATATTGGACCCAGAATTTGTGCGAAATGTGAAATTTTTTTCACTGAAACTGCATCAAATCTGAATTTCCCCAAGAAAACCCATCAAAACCTGAAAAAATTTGAAAAAATCTGAAACACTAGAAAGTTGCGAAAGCAACGTCTGTGATGAAATCAAATTCGTATAAGGATCTTCATTATTATTCATCATTGGAATTGAAATCCGAAGAATCGAGTGAACAAGATGAAAACTCCACCCAGATTCTAAACATGTCACCCACGGACTTGAATATATCGCACCCTCGCTACAAAATATTATTACTCCAAAACAAACGCACGAATTGCCGTTCACACGAGAAATGCGAGCGCCTTTGAGATCGCCACAAAAACCGACACCCCCAATGAATATCCACAAAGGGTCTGACGAACGTTACAGTAACGTCCGCGGTGCCGTCCAAACTAAGAATAGAGACTTGAAGAACTTCCGCGAGCGTAAACGTAGACGTTATAAAGTGACATATACACATGCTAATCGTCTGTTTCTAACGTCCACGTTAGACTGCTCTCACTTCTACCTCAAATGCGAACGTTTGAATTTTGACATAACTTTCTGCTAACCTTGAAAATAACCTGGTAAGTTTTGCTAGTCAGTACCCTAGCTCTTATATGGTAGCACTTCAACTCTCTTTTCACAGCAGCACGTGAACGTTATATTTCACGTTATTCCTCACTTTAACGTTCACGTTCGGGCTTAGGTGCTGTGCGCACTTCAACTCTCTAATTAGCATAACGTTACGCGTTGCATTACACAATGCAATTGATGGCATTATCAGTTTGTCTAATAGAGACAACCGTAACGTATTATTCATTTTCCACTATCTCTCACGGTTTGAAAGTTGTAGTTCAGGTATCACCAAATTTGCCCATCCTGTACAGTACGTTTGTTATAAAATTCATTCCTTTCGTACGCTCGCGTCACAAAGCTCAGAAGAGCGTAGATTCTGTGGGCAGGAGGAAGAAACTTTTATTCACCTAGTCACATAATGATTTGGCATTGTAAGCCGAAATAAAACAATGCTTTGATCAAGAGACCTGTAGGAGAGAGGAATTAGCCTCACCGAAGCCTTCCGAGATATTGGATTTCATAAGGTCCCTCTGACTGTGAGGCGAACTGTAAAGCTTCGTCAGGGGGCACAGACCATAAGGTCGCAGTGGACTGTAACCCCTTTTGAAGTATCAACTATCAACGCTAGTATCACTAGTTCAGTTCTCTTTACGCTCCTCATATCTTATATTTGCATTTGCACAATCACAATCAAACGAAAAAAAGTAAATTCTAACAATTGCCATTATATATAAATCTCATAATATTGTAAGTTAGCTTTATATTGGAAAATTTAATTGAAACTAGCTTGAAAATATTGAAATTTTTATTGCATCATATTCCGAGAGGCACATTGAAGACTTTTATTTCACTGTAAGATGGGACTTATTTATCACTGGATATTATCATTTTTATATTCCTGCAGAATAAGTCACAAGTAGGGAAGAAATAAATCACTATACGATATATGAATTAATATATTATAATCCAGAGTTATAATTTTTTAATTTTTTACCATAATTGACCAATGATAGCATATTTTCCATTTGTACCGTTCTTCGAAGAATGTGCATTTCCATTGAAAATTGACCTCTTTTTTAATTTCCTACTAGAAATGTTATTCTTAACATATACAGTTATATGACAGTTAACATCTACAGTTAAACTTAACTACTCATGAGCAGTAGTGATAGATTTTACCACCCTAGTAGATATTTGGTATCGTTAATCAAACGAATATGCTTCTGGTACTTCTAGACTAGATAGGTTGAAACGTTGAAAAGAGTACTCTGCTCGATTTCCGTGAAAACTCCAAAAGTGAAAACCGTTTCAAGATATCTTCATTATTTGTTTTGAAGATATAACGACATTTTTGAAATTTTCTTGATTCAGAAATGTGCCATGACTCTTTCATCTTCGAAAATATCTGAAAGAGATAAAAACTTTCAACAAGCACTATTTCACTGGAAATGAGACATTATTATAAATTTCCTTCATGAAATAAAATGAAAGAAACACTTTCGTATTCAATATTAAAAACTGATTCATGTTCAGGAAATCGAAATTCAGAAAAAAAATGAAGATATCGTATAACGGTTTCCACTAGTGGTGTTTCCACCATAATCGAGCATGGGACACCTTACAAAGTAGTCCAGAAGTACCTGAAACAGTCAAAATCAAGCAATTTGGGATACCCTGTACAGGGTGATTCATTTATCTTGGTAACCCCAATTTTCTCGAAAACGCCCGAATATTTTTTCATTCTGTGAATGGCGTTTTGAACAAGTCAATGTCGACTTGAGATGCGCATAAAAATCTGCGGAATAAATAAGGACGCCAGTCATCGCGGCGCTATCAAAAAATTTTTCTCCAGAGACATACCATTTTCATCATGTCATTCGAAAGATAATTTCATTTTGAACTTTTTTTTCGAATACAATTTTTGTCCATTTCTTACCGTCAGCGATCTGCAGCGTGTTTCATGTTGATTCTATTTCATATATTTTTTTTCTGTATTGTGGTAGTATGCGTTGATTTGGAGACATAGATATGATTTTATGCCTTGAATTCAAGGAGGCAAGTTTTCTAAACAATTTGCCTCTTTAAATAAGATCAAATATGTGGATACAGCAAGATGGGGCTCCATGTCACAACGCTGCCATTGTGAAGAGATATTGAGATTAAGAATTCGAAAATGAATGGACCCTTATATTTTGTCCAAAGTGACTTATGATGAAATAGAGAGATGATATAACTTGTGTATGGATCATAATGGCTAGATGACCTAAATTTGATTATGTTCCGTAAAATGACGGAGGCTCTGTAACTATTTTTCTATTATTTTATTCATTAAATATTACATCTTATAATAATAAACATTTTTTTTTAATAACAAACAAAAAATTTCGAATCATATATTCTATATACCGGCCATTATAATCCATACATAATTTATTTCATTACTTTGGTCAAAATATAAGGGTCCACCTGGGCACATGAGTTTCTTATCTTCATTTTCAAATAGTCCAAGTTATTAGAATCAGTTTGGTATACCATATATTCAAGGGGACCCCTCAGAAAGTAATCCTTGAGCATTAGGTCTGGCGATACCTGATGGGTCCATTGGTTTGAATCCATTTTTTTCCGAATTCTTGATCTAAATATCTCTTGAGAATGGCAGCGTGGTGGCATGAAGCCCCATCTTGCTGTGGCCACATATTTCATTTTATTTGAAGGAGCACATTGACCAGAAAACTATACTTCTTGAATTCGAATCACAAAATCACATCTATGTCTCTAAATAAAGGCATACTATCACAATACAAAAAAAAATAAATTAAATAGAATCAATATAAAACACGCTGCACATCGCTAACGGTTAAGAATCGATAAAAATTGTATTCGAAAAAAAATTCAGAATGAAATTATCTTTCGAATGACATGATAAAAAAGGTATGTCCCTGGAGAAAAAATTTTTGGTAGCGCCGCGACGCCTGGCGTCTTTATTTTTTCCGCAGATTTTTATGCGCATCTCAAGTCGACATTGACTTGTTCAAAACGCCATTCGCAGAATGAAAAAATATTCGGACGTTTTCGAGAAAATTGGGGTTAACAAGATAAGTGAATCACCCTGTACATATGTTTACTCATTTCGCTATCAGGTACACATTCTTTAACAATTTTTAATCACCTATTCTAGTTATCTCCTGATAGGTCACGAAACTGCCTCCAAACTACTACTAGATTTCATCATACGTGGCTGATCACTAGTCGTAGAGTTTTTTTATCATCAAATTTTGCTTTTCTAAGATAAAATTCGACGGAGATGATATCCATTCCTCAAGAGATAATATCAATTTCAATACAGAAAAAAATATAGTAGGAAGAAAAGTGGACAATCAATTTGAACTCCAGAATATGACTAAATGTTTTCCTATTTTAGTTTATAGTAAATACAACTTTGTACAGTGAAGAAGAGGGGCTGAAATAGTCTTGCATTTTTTTAGATTACATCTTGAAAATATTCACAACGTTAATCCCTCCATTTAATGGTGTTATCCATGTAGAGATGACCATAGTATGCAATAGTGAATGTGAAGGATTTTCTGCCAAATGATCTGAAAAACTGTAAAAATTCAATCGCAAATTATGATAAAAATTTGAAAAACATTTCAGGATTGAAACACAATGAACGCTGAAACATCGCACAAATAAGAAAAGATAGCCAATGAAGTCTTTAATGAGCATTTACACGTTTCACCGTATGCAGTCCTACCACCAAAAATATTCATGAGCCTATACGCCCCTGTTCTGATCAATTTGGCATGAAAATGAGCTGACAAGATAACCCTAAGCACAAAATTTCCTCTCAACATGATAGTTTGACGGGATGTAAATCGAGCACGATACGTAATTGAAAGTTATCTAGTTAAAGAGGGATTCGATAAGGATTCTTGTCTATAGAGAACATGAGGGTCTTCAATTAGAACTCCAAATGAACCTTGTGTATAATCCTAGACGGAATTGATGAAGCATACTTATCATTCTCCTTTATGTGAGGTCACGATTAAATACGACTGTTTCGGATGGAATTTGAACCGTCAGAATACTTTAACTGACCTGAAATTTCTTTCTAGCGTGCCATTTAACATAATGAAAATATATTTTTCGGATTGCTATCGTTCAGAAGAATGTTACTTAATTTTCTTCTCACATAAACACACAATTTTTTCGAATTGTCATGGTTGAAGAGGAACTTAGAATATGTTTTGAATACCTATATTCATCATTACCTTCACCAAAATTGGTGTTTTCAAGTTGATAATCCTAATATCTCTCAAATTACGGAAAATTGTCAATTCGGAATTTTGCCAAAATGATTCATACTTTTCTCGATTATGTCAGACTTGCCATTGAAAGATTGATCACGAAGCTGCAAAATATAGAGTTTTTTCAAAGCCATGAATGCAAAGAAAAAAATGCAGCAGTGGTATCAATAAAAACGAAAATTATGGATCACATTATTTCATGGGAATGAATTCATCTCAAAACAAATGCTTTATTTTTATAATTTCCTGGTTCACGATGCCCCAATGAGGGAATTTATAGCATCAAAACACTGAAAAACTTTAGTAGGATTCCAGGTGGTTTGCCTTTACATTTCTTCATGTATATTAGGAAACTGAAGTACTTATCATATAGGTACTTTATTAGTAGAAAGTTTGTAGTTTAAGTTAACAAACTATATTCGAGTGGATGGTTGAATATATGAAATTATGAAATTCCAACAGTTTTGAGTGGGAACGGTGTGGAGTTATTTCGCACAAAATTCCCGAGATGAACTCTACATTTCATATTGAGTATTAAATGAAAATTAACCCTTTTAAGGTTGGATTCACAAAACTTCGATTGCACGATCAAGCAATGTGAAATTGATTGCAGTCACCAAGATTGGTTGCAATTTCAACTCAATCAAAATTTTGTGAAACGACAGTTTAAGAATAGGAAATTCATAATTAATTTAGAATGAGAATTTTATAATTCACAAGTGAATTATGAAATTTATAGGTCTTATGAATCGAAAAATTCAGAATTTCATGTGTCGTAATCAGTAAAACCTGTACCCTCGATAAAATGATATTCATTCTCTTTGAAATATATGAGACACAAGCTGGCCCGACGAACTTTGTTTCGCCTCAGAGATTAATAAGGTTGTATCCACAGAACTGGTACTTTTTCAAGTAGGAGGTGAATAAGACAAAATTAAAATACAAAATATACAAAAAAATTAATAACATTGAAATAAGTAGGTATGTACATTGTTATATACATGAATAGACTTCACTTTATTTAAGCGGTACCTCATTATTATTTGAAAATTGTCTCATTGTTGTACCTCATAATCAAACACATTTTATTTTTTTTCATCATAAAATTTCCGTAGTGTTCGGAAGAAACAAAGGTGTGATAACACATGGACTCAGATGAGTTAATATTATTATTATTTCCTACTTTTCCTCTTCATCAAAAATTGTTTTAATGTAGTTTATGTTAACCTCACCGTAAAAGAATCCAACAAAAAAACTTTCATAACAAACAGTTCATCCAATCTTGGGTTATAAATGGTGTAACCAACAATATGGCCGACTCAGTTTTATATATTGAGATTTCTCGATTAGATGTGCCAAAATCCGGTTTTTACGGAACCTCAGCTGTAGTTTTACAGTTTTTTACCCTATAGTCCTTATTTCCACAACATAATCAAGTAATGTTCACCGAGGAGGAAAAATCCAAGACATTTGCAATACCAATGATGTCTCATGCTCACTTAATATAGTAGAACAAATGTATGTCAATAAATTGATCATTCATCTGGGAATATTTATATCTCGAATTCAAACAATATTGATTCACCGAACACTTCACAAAATGAAAACCTGTTATTCAGGGAACATGAATATTTATTTCACTGTATTCGAATCAGGGATCATTCAGTTTGAATAAATTGTTTTAATTTTGAGTGAAACTTTTTAGCAGTGTGGAAATGAAATCAATGTATTCCCTATTAATCATTTTTCCAATGCTTATGAATAATATCCTGGAATTAATTCATGATGTCGACAAAAACAGACATAATGAGAGTAGATATAATTCGGACATTTCAGTCATGAATGGTCAGTTTAACGTCTCTTTTCGGATAATTGAAGTTAAACTTCGATCTGCTAATAAATAGTATAAAATATCTTCAACGCATTTTATTAAACAGTTTGCATTATAGATTACGGCTTGGAAACAGAACAAATGCAGAGTCTATTAGGAGAAATGGACTTCATTTGAAGTTACTCAGCCTTCAATGAAATAGAATGAATAAGCAATTCTTTAATACCTCTCCTCGAAATGAAAATGTATTCTGTTCACAGTTTGGGATATTTCTTGCAAAAATGCAATGTTGTAGTAGATGTTCGGGTTTGTTCTGAGTATCGAACGTGCAGCCTTCCGTGATCCACGACGAGAATTCCTGCTGCACTCCAGAAGGCCTGGGAAAGCTCAACTCTCAAAAAGGGGAAATTTTTTAGCTAGGTTAAAAAGGTTCTGAAAAGATACTGATTGGAGTGGGTGTAGTGAATAATTGAGACGACTCAAATCTCCTTCTAGTGCAGTCTTTGTGACCAGAAGAAAAATTTTTTGCCTTTACGTAGGCCACATCGTGAACATTTTTGAAACATAGATGAATTCAAAATAGTTATCATCGAAATGAATACCCTTTTCAATTCCCAGTGAAGGAGGAAGTACAGATCTTCTTTTTTTGCATTTGATTGGTGATGTGAAACTTCATTTTGACGCAATGGGATGTCACCACCTTAGTACTATGTCATGTTTTACCCATTACTTCACAACCAATTGCTTTAAATTGCGAAGTTTTTTATGCAGATTTTGTCCTGAGATGTACGGGATTACTGATGAGGCCCAACAAGGCCGAAACCGGTATAACTCTCATCTCAGGGACAAAATCTAATATTATTTCTCCAACCTCATGATGAAAGATCTCTGAGCCTGGGAATTGAAAATGGTATTCATTTCGATGATTAGTATTTTGAATTCATCTATGTTTAAAAATTTAGTGATAGAGTTACGGCAGCTGCTTGAAGTTGTGATTTAAATAAAATAACCTTATTTTAAGGAGTAATTGAACAGATATTGTTCTATTTGATTCTGAAAATTCTGTTATACGACAACCGGAAAATTTTTAGGTGCGTACAGACATGCTCCGAATGCCGTACGGCACCACGTCGCGTACCTAAGTGTGGACGGCGGGGTGCAACAGCGTATCGTACCTCGCCGCGATCACGGTGAACTTTTTGTCGATCGCGTCGATGCACGCAGGGTCTTGACACCTTCCTACCCCCGCGCCAAATACTATTTTTAGTTGAGACAACAAATACTCGTGTCGCTGTATACGCCAATATTTAGTGATATCGTCAATAGATGACTCTATTTGAGGTTTTTAGTCTTGTTTCGTGTTTGCCAAACTTATGTTTTATTGACATAATTCACACAATCATTGATCACATTATGTATTTACATTCACAAGATCAAATGGATATAAAGAAGATAGTTATTAGTTTTTTATTAAATATTGGAGAGTTATTATCAACTTTCTTCATCATTGTAAAATACATTCTGTGACAAAATTCCAAGAAATGAAAGAAAGAAGAATTTCTTCAGGTGAGTGCAATTATAATTTCCCACATCCATATCTCGTTCTTTTTTTATTGGCTGAATCATTCAGATTTATGTTTTTTACTCAGTGATTAAGAAAAACTCTATTCTTTTCGGGTAAAAAAGCTGTGATACTTTCTAAATTGAACTGTTTGAGACGAACACACTTGAGGGCACAGGAACAGATTCTGTACAACATGATTTACAAACTGAAAATACAATTAAACCAGAAGCAGTATCAAATCAAGAACTATCAAGAAAGCTTGAGTGCTGCACTTGTACACCCGATAAAAATTCAGGCAAAAACTCTATGAGGAAAAAGGGAACAAGCAAATCTTGGGAAGCGAACTTTTTCAATGTACACTGTGTCCCAAATTGGGTGTGACTGCACTGTATCTCAGCTATTATTGAAGAAAGGGGCGGTTTTACGCCCCTGTGTCACTTTTGGTAAAACCCTTAAATATACATATTATATGTTTACTTTTTATAATTGTCTAGACTGATCCGAAAATTGACGAAAAATCCAGTAAGCACTAACCTTGATATGCAAAAGAGGAATCTCAATTCAGATTTATCTGGTCGGTCTTGGTTTTTCTAAAAAAAATTCTCAAATTCATTGACGGTCAAATCAACATTTTAATTTTCAAGTCCGTTATAATATTTCAGTTTCGTGGACTTTTTTTTCATTATGAATACAAAATTCTCGATTTTTTCTTAATTTATAGTCTTCTTTATCACTGGATTTTCTTAAAATGTCATCATTTCTAAGTGTGTGCAATCCGGTTATATGATGGTCATCTTCATTGCTGCGTCATACGAATCACATATCACATGATATTGCGCTGTCGACGTAGAAATGAAGATGAGTAGATGACAATTATCATTCATATCACCGGATTGTAAACACTCAGGAATCATCACATTTTAGGGAAATTCAGTAATAAAGAAGGCTATAAATTAAGAAAAAATCGAGAATTTTGTATTCATAATGACAAAAAGTCCATGTCACAGACTTGAAGAATGAAGTGTTTGTTTAGGATAATCCTCAATGACTTTGAGTATTTAAAAAAAAAAACAAGAAAAACAGATTTTGTATACCAAGGTTAGTGCTCACTGAATTTTTCGTCAATTTTTGAGATTTATATTTATATTATATTTGTATATCTTCGTATAGAGAACAGTAACAAATATATATTTGTGAAGGACTATTGTATTCAACTTCTTAGAATTCAGAAAAGGTTAGCCTACTGAAAATCCTGAAATGCAGAATAAGAACGTAATTTGAATTTCGCGCCAAGCCTGCCGGAAATAGTGATAAAGCAGTAACCTGTACTATACTAGTTGAGACAACAACCGCTTGGGGTTTGAAAAAAGTTGTTTTCATTATAGAACGTCAGTGTCCGATCTATTTTACTTTACTATTTCTGTGGATGCACGCGTCGTGGTGCGGTACGCCATTAGGAGCATGTCTGTACGCACCTTTATGTCTCGGAATTGAGAATGAAGATGAAGACCTGAATGGAACTCGCATATACAACCACTTTGTAATAAGCTGGGAACTTTAGTCTACACTCTGAAGGTTATTTAAAATATGTTGTCTCCATAACGCTGAGATCTGCATATTATGGAACAATTGAATCACAACTGAGATTCGGAATTACATTCTCTGGCAGTAAACATTTTTTTAATCCCCATTTGTCCTGAAGGAAGGCAATCAGAATAATGGGTCACCTGAGTTTCAGAAATCTTGTAAGCGTCATTTCGATTGAAGATGTGTTTTGACGATTCCTGAAACATATATACAGTAATGCCTCCTATTCTTTCATAAAAAGCAAGAAGTATTTTTTCACATAAATCCTCAGGAAGAAAGTGATAACAAAACCTCACTTTATAATATTTTCAAATAATTGTTGAAAATGAGTCAAAACCAAATGCAACGTAGATTCCTGAAACTAATCAATTTTCTACTTTGGCTAATACTAGGATGAAGCAACATCGAATGATTTAAGAGTAAAATGTTTAGAGTTTTCCTGAACCCAGAGTTTTATGATCTTGATGATTCTCATTTATTGAAATCTTTTGTAACACTATTACATATAATTAATCATAAGTATTGCGAATGCGTCATTGTTACCGTTGATTCTAGATAAAGACTGTTTTTATTTGTGTTTACGGTGTCTTCTATAACGGGAATGAAGAAGAACCTCTTTCAGAATATCTCGAAAAAGAGCAATTCTTGTAGAATTTTAGATGTTTCCCAGTTTCAAATTTGGATCTATTCCAATGTTGTTAAAGCCTCGCGTTAATTATGAAGCTCAATGAGAGTAAACACACGACTCATAATTTTTGGGTGGTTAAAGTTTTCGTTGAGTAGTATATCTCGCCATTCAATTTGTTTCCTATAGCACCTACCGCGAATACACATATGCAAAAGAATGGGAACATTTTCTCGCTGCTCTGCATACGAAGAAGTGACTTTGAAAATTCTCTGCAAGTGCTAGAAATTCTCTTGAGAAAATCATTCGGTGCCACCCCTAACCAAATAGATACAGTGCATACCCCCGGGAATGAATAATAGCTACCCTCTGGAAGCACGGCAAGACATTCGTTGACGATTTACCATGTAGGTGCGAAACCAAACACTTTTTTATTAGTGATCATATTCATTCTCTTTCAAATAGTGTGAAGTCAACATTCAATAACCCCTAGATTTTCACATGAATAATAGCTACACTCTGGAAGCACGGCAAGACATTCGTTGACGATTTACCATGTAGGTGCGAAACCAAACACTTTTTTATTAGTGATCATATTCATTCTCTTTCAAATAGTGTGAAGTCAACATTTAATAACACCTAGATTTTCACATGAAAGTTTGAAATTTTTTGCTCTATCGAATATAATTTCAATACCTTCATTTTTTCATATTTGCAATTTTCAATTAACAGAATGACAATTCTCGTAATATGTCTTAGTTTTTGCTCCTGAAAAATATTCTGTTTTCTTATGTTATAACATGTTTGGTTCATCTATGAGAGATGATTGCCTTTCATTGGGGTCCCGTAGCGGTCTTCAAACATCTGAAGTGCCGAAAAATCATCATCTGGAAGGTCGTATCTGGTTTGAAAACACCCTCACGACCAGAGAGTAACAATTTGTGGATTTTGAATTCGAATATCGAAGGAATTTCGAAAGGAAAGTGTGATTACATCTCCAAATTAGCTGATGAACATGGTATCAAAGAGATTCTTGTGCAAGAAACCCACACGGAAACAGAAAAAAAAATCCTCGTAAAAGAGGACAGTTGAAAGGTTATGTATTTATTGATTTTTTACAAGTTTAGCTTGTTATGTTGAAAAATTATCAGTTTCGTAATTTTCAACAGATTCGGAAAAGGGAAATTGATGGAGTTTTTTTTTCATTTCTTTCAAATTTTGTGACATTTCTGTCATAAATATTTATGAACCTCCGAACATTATTTGGCCAAGAAATCTTAAAGTTGATGTTTTTTAAAGTAGCAAATGCATTTCCAAAATGCATTCGATGTATTCTGAATAATCTGTTTCTTTTCTGCTTTTGTCTTTTTTCATTTCAGATTAAGAATTACGAGTCGTTTTGGGAAGAATCTGTGTATCCGAGCCCATCGACGGATAACATGAAGATGATCACACTGATGTCTTCCAAGATTTTCCTGATATTTTATATTTTATGTTATTTTGTTTACGGGGAGGCAGGTCTTTTCGGCTGAGGTTTTTTCCCCTGGCTGTATAGTATCGTATGATACTAGTGTTGATAGTATCGTATGATTCTATAGTATCATACAAAGAATGTTATGATGATGTTCTTTTTTTACCTCAGCTTACTGTACAGTAACTTTTTGTTTCAACATTCAATGTATTATATATAATTACCAGAAAGTCGGGAAATGAAGATAATTCGAAAGATGCATGTTCAACACATCTGATTCACCAATCTACTCTTGAAGAATATACATTCTTGTGTTATACTAACGGAATCAATTTCAATCTTGTCATTGAATCATAATTTTGATTCATGCGAAAAACTGATGCCAGCACTCATTGATTTATGCATAAACCTTTGTCTAATCATTGTTCAGCTAACGATTTTGATACGATTCAACTTCTATGTTTGCAATCATTGAGACGAAAAAAAATAATGAATCAATGGTGTTCAGACGGAATTTTGAATTATGGGTGGTCGATAGTTCCATTCCATATTTGTCTATATTTTGAGTTATTTGAAACACTCATAATAAACCAAAGTCATCTTCTTATTCGTGAAGCAAAAAACTGCTGGACAGACAAATTGTTGATTAAGGAGGCGAGCAAAAATATGGCCCACGCAATCATGTACTTTCGATGTTCGTCGGATTCAATTCCAATTCATTACCTTGATTCCGGTAATATCCAATCAGCTGCAACCGGAAACTGACATCAGCGTATGCTGATCCATTCATTATCCAGACGAGCGCAGACTGTTCAAAAATGACCTGGATGTATATTGATTAGTTCATCGGTGATCAGAATGAAATCTTTTGATATGTGAACCGTTAAAATCGATTACTCTCTGCAACGGCATCCGGAATATATTTCGCTTCATATCAATCAACATGTTATGTCATGTCTCGCAGATTTTTTTGCACAGGCTGCAGCGAATTGGACACGAAGATGTACAAAAATGTGGTCGACATCCGTTCGTTAAAAGATACAAAAAGAATGTGAACCAATCAAGTCTACTGCACGTTGTAGGATTGTGAAATACCTACATATCATGATTTCAATTTCGTTATTTCCGACTGTCTGTAATAATATTACAGGTGAAAGGAAGTGGAGTCGAAATTTTTTACTCTGAATATATCGTGTTGAACAATTATACTCTTTGTTAGAATACTCCCAACTCCAATTTGATAATGTGGATATGTAGTACTTCTTTTATACACTCAGTCATATCATAATACACCAGGGCTTTTTCAATTTGACTAGGCATATTGCAATATAACCGAAATAATGGACGATCTCACAATTTGACTGGTGATTTGAGGGTTATTAAAATAAGCATGCATGGTATCAAAACTCGAAAGCGCGCTATTTCTCTGAATTCTGACGGAGGTTTTACTCGTCGTATTGTAATTGGACCGACGGCTCTTCATTGCTGTGGTTACTTAGGTATCTACTCTTCAGATTCTCTATAAATTATTCTTGTATATTATTGCGCTGAGAATAAGCGATGAATATCAAGCTGTATTTGTTCGAAATGAAAAATTTTATAAAAAACTTGAAAAGTTTTTCGAAATTGAGAATTTGTTATGAAGTATATTAAACCATTCTTTGCTTAGTTTAATTTCCTATTGGGTATAGGGCGTTCCGAGATATTTTGCTATGAACGTATTTCATTTTAGTACACGAAAGAGTTGCAAAAAGCCTTGGACCCTGGAACAAAAATTTTACTCATATGTCGATTAGTTCACGAGATAAAAAAAATAAAGAAAGGAACAATAATTACTTGTATTTCTCACGAGAAATAAATAATACTGACAGCCGCATAATACTTCATAATTGATAAGAAGAAAAGATGCTGATGGCATGGAGTCTAATTCTGGTAAACAACTATTATAAAAGTATATGTGATGTGATGCTACGATGTAATTCGAGAAGGAAGTTCCTGGAACATCGCAGCAGAAACCTGTTAGTTCTGAGAAGCAATATATTGCTGATTATGTATGTAGTGAATATGAACGACATGCATAAGGTTCTTCAAATTTCGCCTGTGAAGAAGTAGTCGAGAACCAATGAAAAGAATGTGTAGAGGAAGAGAGAGAAGCTGCAGAAAAAATGCTGAACGTCAGTTATAAAAAAATTGAACCTCTTGAGATTGGCCAAACTTTTGCTATTGCTATTGAAGTTCCTAAATGATAAAACCTTTGGATTCCAAAAATATCATAGGATCATAGTAAAAGTTCTCAATTATGTTCACCAAATTTATTCTATTCATAGAGTCTTGAGCAGATGGTTCTCGAAAGATTGATTGTCGAAGAAATGCGGTCACTAATATTTCAAAAAATAGTGTTATTTACCTGAGAGAAGCTCATTTTCAAAATTCGGAGGACAGGAATTCAAAAAGTGTTCTTGCGAACAAAGCAAGTCATAGAGTCGACATAATCTATGCTTATGTTTCGGATCCCATGTGAAATGCATAACTTAATGTCACAATAGTGGACCATGTTGTGAAAGGTAATTCAAATCTGAAATAACCTATTTTTCAACTCTAAACCAGGAAGGTAGTCTATGTGAACCACAAATAGCTGGGGACCTAGAATCGAGCCGTGAAAAACTCCTCCCTGTCATGATTGAAAATGAATGTTAGCACGATCCAACACCTCTATTTGTTTCAGGTTTTCCAAGTAGCTTTCCAGGAGCTTTATAGGAACGCCTCAAATACCGCACCTTTCGAGCTTTGTCAATAATCTTTCGTGGTGAGGATGATCAAAGCTTTAGAAAGTCCTACTGGACTTCTGCAGAGTTTGATTGATCTTCCAGAGTGACATAGAGCTATAGTCCATCCAACGAGACGCGATAGCTACAGTAAATAACTAAGTGTACGCCCATAGGGATATGAATATTTTCATTGGCTGCCGTTTAGTGCTATCTCCGTCTTCTTCAGATCAGTATTACGACAATCAAGTGATTCTTTTGAAATTCTTAGTTGATTGCGACGGCATCAGTTGCGAGATCGGTTCGGATTATCAAATTCTGTTGAGTTGAATATTTCAAATTATATAGTATAGCTCGCCTTCCAGTCGCAGAGATCGTATGATCTCTGAATGTTGTATTTATTGAATTATTTTCTGATTCATAAAATGGATGTAGAAAAATATTGTTCTCTTATTGTATACTAAGTATCTTTTCTATACTCGATAGCAAACTCATACGGAAAAGTACCGAACAACTCACTTCATATTGAAATAACTCTTTTGGCATTGTCCAATATTAGATTGTTTCGAGCTGTTACCAATTCCGCTCATTTATTTTCACTGACTGATTAAACTTTGAGCAGGTTATTCGAAAATGTAAGTCATTTTCATTCATATTCATTTTATCTGCTGACAGAGGTTTTCTTTTATCATTTATCTGTTGTTAACTTACATCAATACAGTTTGCTTGTGCCCCTCGTTATTATTGTCAGTCACCGTTTCGGAGATTTTTGTTATTGTTGTTAATATTAATCAATATCGACTTATATGAATACATTTGAAGAACTTTGAAATGAATTTCGGTTTTTGAAGTGAAAAGCAATTTTCCGGATCATTCCACATTAAATGAAGTTCACATTCGATGAACGTCAAAAAAAGAAGGCGTAAATTAACCGGATAAGGTCTTTTTTTTTCTCATGTGTTCGAGATTCCAGACACATTTTGAATATAAAAAGTTCCAGAAATTTTCGTCGACACAAATTTCCTGTTCACTTACCCTCTCAATGGTTCAAGGGGAAAACTTTCCCTCCTTATGAATTAATTGGTTTATTTTCTCTGTTATGAATAAAATTGGATCTAATCGAGAATCCAGTTCACTCAGAGTTGTGAAGAGTTAGTAGATTTTATCTGACCTGTTTGGAAATAGTGATTTCAGATTTTGATGAGTTGATCACCGGCAGCAGGTATAGAATAGCTTTTTATTTTCTTTCGTTTCAAGATTTTGTGTACTGCTAGAACCGCGATTACTCAGGAGAGCAAAAGTTACTCAACAGGAACTGTAAGTTTATTCAGACTTCAATACTGTTTCTGGTCCAACTTTGTCGGTAGGCTGGAAATGGCCCTGTTCGTTATTCCATTTTTACTGTCCTACTGACTTCAGGTCTCTTTCCGGCCACCTTACAGTACCATCATAGTAAAAAGCTCATCAGTTGCTCTACTTCTGACTTCTAAATTTTCGCTACCAGCTTAAATAAAAACGACCTCTGTCTCCGAGCAGAAGCTGTTCAGGTGGATTCGCTATAGCTGGCACCTTCATTTGATCTCACCGAGAGGAACTCCCAGCACAAAATGGCACCAAGACCCATGACACAATGGGGCACCAAAAACTAGTAGCATTACGAGATGGCGACAAATACCATCACAATTTGCAATGTGTTGTAGTTTTTGTTTCAATTGCGGGTGGGTTTATTCAACCTATTTACATATTGAATGGAATTTCGAAAGCTAACGATGGATGCTGAAATATGCAAAATCTGTATCTTCCCGAATATTTATTCAGAAAAATATGAAGCATTCTTCAATTTCGAACTTATCGAAAATAATCGGCATCGGTGAACATCTTCCCTCAATATTAATCTCGGCCATATTATTTTGCATCTTCTCCAGGATAATCCTTGACGAATTCCTCGAAAGCTCCCGTTCCAGGGTTACAACCCTATATTGGTGATCGCTGGCAGACAACAACACGATGGAGGGATTTCTATTCCTTTTCCTGATTCTCTTGCGATTATTGTTCTTATAGCTCCCATTGTATAGGAGTTTTGAAAGCACTAAATCGATGGAGATTACAGTGTTGCTTCCATTCTCCAATTCATTTACTGCGCTAAAAGAACTGATTTCATAAGCAAGCAAAAATGTCACTGTTGAAATGCTTATTTTCTTGTGACGAGTACATATGCTATAGATAGAAAAAAGTGAATTAAAATAATTTATAATTAATATTTTCAATTTTTTTGCAGGAATGATTCAATCAGCTTCAACCTGAACAATAATGATCCACCATGTGATAATATTTCTGATGATTCTGGGTGAGTTTATGTCTCTTTATCCTATTTTTGGGACTAATGGGAACATTTCAAAATATGTTATATTCTACGGTTGTCATTCATTTGTTAGATTTTCTCAATTTCCGCTCAATTTCGATGAAGTTTTTTTCAAATTTTTAATATTCATGGAGACAAACATAATACCTTTATATCTTCCTATGAATGTGAAATTTTGCTTTTTTGGGGACCTTATAATTTTGTTAATATCATTTGGCTCGTTCTAGTTGAGCTATAATGTGGGTGGTTTTCAAGGTAAACCATTAACATAGTTGCAATCAAATAGTTGCAAGAACGCGCATGGAACATTTTCGAATAGGTTTTTTTGCGATTGCGAGAGTATTCAGTCGCGCTACAAAAAATCTCAGTGAGCCCCTGGGCTAAAGGATGTTCATTTGAATATTCCATTAATTTCGATAAAAATTTAACGAATTTGAAAAAATTATGTATTATCAATACCTGTTCATTTAACTGCTCCATTAATTTCGATAAAAATTTAACGATTTTGGACAAATTATGTATTATCAAAACCTTCAGCACTATCGTGAATATTCATTCTCTAATTCGGTGTCTCGAATATATTTTCTCTATTTCAGTATCGTAGAGTTCATTACGGAACAAAAAGTAGTGCTGTACTGAAAATCATTACAGCCTTGTTTTCAGTTATATTTTTCGTTTTGTGTTTGTCAGTACTGATCTCCGATCCTCTCAATTTTCAAATCAAATTAATTCAAATTCCGCAAACTGTCAAATTTCATAAGTCACATCAACTGCTATGATATAATACAAAAGTCACTAATCTGAATTTCTATTTGAATTTCGAGAGTATTTCACAAAACTTGCCTGAAATAGGAAAAATATCGTCTAATACCTGTTGCAGAAGGCAATTCCAACACTCATACTATCGAAAACTCGCTCCTTCGTCGTTCGTTTTCGAACTTCCATTCGTGTTGGAATAGGAGCTCATTGTGCAACTTGTTTAAGCATATACTATTTCAAGCTCGGTTTTCAAGGTGATAATCGTTGTATATAACGTGGTATAAACGTGGTATACCTACCTAATACTCGTGTATTAGGTATGAGGTATGAGGTTAATTGAGGTGTGACGGGGATCGTTATGTTCTTCAATTTATTCTTAATCAACGGTTCTGCTGCAGGCCGCACTCCTTTCTCAGTATTCTACAAAAATTACAATACGGATTAACATTTTCACACAAATAAGTTGTCAACAAGACATCGCGCATATAACTAACGAATATTTGAAAAAATTTTGGTAACTCCTCGTTGATATTCAGTTTGAGCTCTATATCTATCCTTTCATATTTATTATGTATTTCATAATGTGGCAATATCACTCACGGCATGTGCAAAATGGAACAGGCTGAAAGAACTAGTCTATGTTTTCATGTTTGTGAATCTGTGATAGTTTTTTTTAGGTTATCAAGTGGTTTTGGATGTTATATGAAATCAAAATAGAGTAAAAGATCCTGATGATGTTGATATCTGATCTTTAATCCATTGTGTTCTGAAAATTGTAATAATCGTTTGTTTTACCTTTTTTAGTTCATTACACATATGGCTTTTTTTGGCAGTGTTGTGATTGAGATTAATCTTTTTCATTGTGTCTTATTTTGCTTTTATGTTGTACATACGTTTGCGTTCCTGTTGTGAAGTTTGTCCGATGTAGGATAGATGATTAAATGAAGGTTATCTTGTATACAACTTTTGACATTTCCTCTGTTCAAATTCGCTCTTTTAATGATGAGAATATGGTTCCAATCTCAAATTCGTAGCTTATCGAGATTTTTATTCCATCATAATTTCATTATGGAGTTGGTGAATTGAGGTATCAGTGGAAATGAATTGGTTATTTATTTATATATCGTTTTATAGTCTCGTTTTGGTTATGGGTGTTTTTTTTTTCATATCTGCTGTCGTAATTTCTCTAGTGGCGTTCAGCCTATTATTCTGATCGATACATATTCTCTCGAAAGGTCTCTCCCATGATCTAAAATTTTTCACCAGTATGTTATTCAGGAAAACATAAACAATCCATTGTCTGAAAGATAATGTGCTCAGGAACTAAAAAAAAAAATTGTTCGATATTCGTTCCGGAAGCCCGTTATTTATCATTAACTCCTTTAGTTTTTTGAAACTATCATTAATGAGAGATGGGTGTGAATTTTTTCGGATTCGACTATCCCGACTCATCAACAAATTTGGGTTCTGTTGCAACGACTTGATTATTTCAAAACAAAAAAAAAAACAACCACAGATTCACAAATAAACAAACATAGACGCGTCGTTTCAGCCTGCTTCATTTGGCTCATGTTCGTAAATGAGATTGCCAAATTATGAATTATAAAACGATAGATGAAGATTTCACAGCTGCCATCATTTTTCACTTATTCGGTAGTTACATGTGCGATGTTTTGTTTGTATGAAAATATGATCTCATTTCTATGAAAATATTCTGTATTGTAATTTTTCTAGAATCCTGAGGAGGGCCTGCGACCTGTAGCTGAAACGTTTATCAAGAACATAACGATTCTTAGGCTTCATTCTATAGCTCGAATTCATATTCGAATATTGAAATATTTTGAATATTTGACAATTCGAATTCTTCATCATCAGGTATATTCGAATTATTCGAATATTCAAATTTTTCGAATATACGAATATACAGATTTTTCGAATCCCTCGAATATTGGTATTATTTCAGATCCTGCTAGAATGTCCAATTGCGTTACACATGTGAAAAAAATAGGCTGAAAAAATGCTCTCAGCTGTGATGTTTGTTGCTATTCGTAAAAAGTCTCAGCAATCTTTGGATAGAAGAGGAAGTAGGAAAGCGAATGAATGTAATAATTTATCAAATGTAGTTATGAACAGAAGAAGTTACAAAAAATAAGCATAGACTTTATTGGTTATAGTATTTGTGGATATTTCAATTGATTTCATTCATTCGAATACTCGAATTTGTTCGGGTAAGAGGTCAAACGAATTTTCGAATAACATCTCTATAATTCCGAGCCTTAGAAACTTCATTCCTGTCACATTTCATGAAACTAACCTCACAAAGAACTTACGGATTTAACCTTACAACAAATATCTTATTTTTACACTCTTGAACTCGTGAATGATTAACACAGTTTGAAGCCGCATAATAAGGTCAATGAAAATTTAAAGGGAACTGTAGAAATAATCCTTCATATGGCATCAAAGGTACCAAAAAATGTCTATGATAGCGGGTTATAGAAGAATTAAATTCAACAAAAACAGTTATCGTTCTGATTGAAATATGGTTATCTGCAATGAAAACTCGTTTTTGATAGAGGATTAAACTTTGAAATGGGACAATAAGTCTGAATGAACGCTTATATTCTTGCTAACTATGGCTTCTCAGCGCAGAAATTTCAAATGACACTTTTAGGGATGCGAAAAATCGTCTCACAAAAATATGAAATAAATTCACCACAATTTCATCATCTGGATTCAATCTCCTGGAGATGAGAAGGGTAAATAAAGATTGTTTTTCTTCACTCTACGCTATACATCCTTATACGTCCGTGGTATTCAAGAAAATCATATTCTGCGACATTGAATTTTTCTAGGGGAATTTTTGACACACAACGTAGAAATATCTTTTCATACAATTATTCATCAGCGAAACAAAGATTTTTCGAATTCAATATGAAAATTTGATATTCTTGCTGAGTGCATTCCCATTAAATCTTCCCTTGTAACTTTGGATAGGTGGAAGTATTTGAGAGATAATGAAATCAAGAATGACCTATTAAAAAGTATCTGCTTTTCTGAAATATCTCGATCGTATTCAAATCTCTAATGCATCATTCAGCCCTCAGCTTCTGACAATTCCCATGATCCAATTTTTTTTCTTAGTTTAATGATGGACCCGATCCTATAGAGCATTCGCTCAAGTATCTATCGACTGTACAGGCTAGTTCAAAGAATGAAAGAAATTGAAAATTCGTGTGAACACATGAATCAACTTGTATCTGGGCTATGGAGATGATGAGATCTATTGGTCAGGTCTAGAGTATTTCAGATTTTGTCGTTAAGTATTTCCCAGTTATAACAATCATTTTGAATGATTGTTCCTTATTATTTATCATAATCATGTATTCATCATGTACAACAAATTCGGGGATGTTCTGATTTTGGAAAATAAAGTTGAGGACTGTATCCAGATAATTGAGTTAGAGATGGTATTGTAAAAACATTTATTGACATCATTCACAATCATAAAATGAATAGGTCACCCGCATGAAGTTAATACAGTAAAAAATACAATATTAAAGTCATCTTTAAAACTCAGAGTGAATTATCCAACTAAAGACAGAGGTAATCTAGAGGAGTTCAAAATGAGATGTCAGATGAAGTCAGACTCAGACTTTGAGAGAGTTCCATTAATTCAAAATTAAACACAGAGTTTACAGTGATGATGCAAATGAAATTTATTGCGAGAGCCTCTTTATCTCATCAGAAAAACAAAAGGTTCAATAATGAATTGTTAAAGTAGACTGAGTTGTAATAAAGTGAGATTAGGCCTTAGAGGAGTACGTGTATTGAAAACTTAATAGTCTAAGTCTGGTCTTCATTGAGATCATTATAATATGAGAATATCAAGGTTGAGAAATCAATAATCATGATCTATAACGTAGTTCTGTAACGAGAAGGCTAATTAATCAATTGAGACAAAATTTACAGTGACAAACTACTTTTAGCAAGCAGGGTTGGTGTTCATCAGAAAAATAAATGTTACAATTGATAATTATGAGAATGACATTATGAGAGTACATTGTATGAGTGCAAAAATCACCAACCCTTTGAGTTGTTTGAAGCTGAAGGCTTGAAGTTCCTCTTGCTAAGAGTTTCCGATGAATGAACTTGAGAATTTCTTAGTTATAATGAGGAGATCATACCAATTTAATCATGTGAGCAATATTTGAGGAGACTGCTCAAGGTGAAGCAGGGATTGAGACTGTCAATCAGGTTCAATGTGTGAATTACTTGATCGTTCAAATATTTCAGAAAAGTTCACTTGATTTTATTGAGAGAGAAGACTGATTCCATGATTCACCCTTACGCTTGAGATCGTTCAGTCATCTGAAACTCGAGAACAATAATTAGCAAGCGTAATGAGAAGTGCATAATTGAGAAATGAGATGATTACATCGAGATAATGAGGTGCACATGAGAATATAATGAATCAAAATTCATTATCACAAATAATGTTCATTTCTGGAGCAATCAATTATTATTTCCAATGTGAAAAGTCTAGAGAAATCTGAAAAATCATGAGAACAGCAAAATATATCAAAATATATATGTTAGAGGAGTCAATTCCATTAGTTAAATGCAATAGAGATTTTCTGAGAGTAAAGTGAGAGAGGATTACCAGTATTTTTAAAGATTTTTATGATCTAAAACTTGGACACATTTTCAAACTTTATAAAAAGCAGGAAAATAACATTAAATATGCATTAATGAGAGATGACTTTGAGAAATGCTCACTTACCTAATTGATTGCTTCCAAAAATGAACGAGATGTACAATTAATTTGCGAGGTGACTTTTTGAAAACTCTAATTTCACAAGAGAAGTACAAGAGAGGTCTGATCTTCAGAGAGATTCGATACAGAAAAGGAATTGATTAATTGTTACAATTAATAATGAGCATGAGTCGATCTGTCAACTGATTAACATAGAATTAGGTTAAATTGACTGTTCATAGAGATGAGAAATCGTCTTGACGTTTCGGTGCGTTCGGACCATAGGCGTAGTTGAGGATGACGTCTGAGGGGCTCAATTTTTAACACATCATAATCGGTATATATTTTTCACATTATTCTCTAAAATACTCATTTTTCTCTCGCTCTCAAGCACTTCAACATGATTCATGGCGGTGTTCTGATTTCTTCTGGTAGCAAATCTGTATCTTTTCTTAATCTCACAGGAAAGTTCTGATTTTCGAAGATTTCTTAAAATGGGTAGCTCACAGGTGATCGGAAGCATATCGAAACGTATATTGTGAGGTTATGTTGAATGTGGTTTGTTTTTGTCACAGAACATGAAATACTTCTCTAAACTGTGATTCATTTTCGCATCACGGTGGTGAATTGTGAATTTCTCGTTCTCGTTGCAGCGAACATAAATATATTCAGTAATCAATACTTACGATTCAATATTATAGAGAAATAAATTCTATTCTATGATTTTATTACGAAGTATTTCTGTATCTATCTATTTCCATGCATTCTGTGTTTCTGTGAAACCCCTCATGATCAACTCAAAGCTCAAAGCTTGAAGTAGGTTAAAATCGACCATTCTAATACTGCACTTATAGAGAAACTTCCAAAATTTCATTATTTCGGATACAGACGAGGATACAGATCAATCGTAGGTATGCTACCCATTTATAGGCATGCATAGCTCACAGAGAAATAGTTTTTTGGAGAGATTATTGCCGACAATATAAATCCGACAAATATTTGTTCATTTGTCTATCTACCTATTTACGCTAACTTCAAGCCAGTCAATATGGTCGCATTCACCGGACGACGATTCCGCTTCCGCTACCTAGCATAAATTGAAAGTACTCCCAAAAATGTCCATTGCTCCAGTTAATGTTGAGTTTTGTCTATATCCCTGATGGACATATCTATGGATGAAACTGAATGGGCTTATATTCAGCTATT
Organism: Hippodamia convergens; assembly: GCA_038502775.1. NCBI lineage: Eukaryota > Metazoa > Arthropoda > Insecta > Coleoptera > Coccinellidae > Hippodamia > Hippodamia convergens. The sequence continues at coordinate 65,137,763 of CM076608.1, forward strand.
TTCCTCATTCAATTTGATTTAAATTTCATTGTAATAACTGCATATAGATTTAATCTTCAACAAACATATCATGATTTTTAAGAATGATATTCATGATTTCTGTAACAGGATATCTATCGTACATTCTCTGTAGGACGAAGACCACACGTTGTCACTTTGATTTGGAAAGTACAAGTAGAAAAATAGAAACAGATGTCCCAAGATATGTCATGACCTTCTAGTAATAAAAAAAACATAAGACTCAAAGCGGCTCTGTCAGCGTTCCATCTGAAAGTGCATTCGTGAAATATTCACGGGCCGAAGTGCACTGCGAAACGAAAGTTTGCACGTAATTTAACATTCGGAATAATGCGTTTCAGTTGAATGGATTATCCGAATTTTTGATTTTGCGAATGCAGTTTCAAATCAAGAATAAATTGATTTTTGTAATTAGTATCAAATAATTTCGAAAGATTCTCTATATGGCAAATGTGATTATCCACTAGGGGAATATTTCCTGAAGAAGAATTTGGACGCGTTATGAAACAAAACCGGTATGAAGCTTTGTAAGGTATATTTTTTTCTATTTGTGAAACAATCTTTACCTTTAAGTATTTGTGAGTAGAGTTATAAAAAAAGTTCTATCTATCATAATGGATTGTCCAAAGTTATCTGCCTATGCGCACACACGAGGAATTTTTTTTTGGCATTTTTTCTTCAATAATATGGAAGATTTATCTGCAGATAACTTCACCGTCAATTTACCTGAAACTATTAAACCTACATTCAGAATATTTAAAAACATGAATTCAACCAAATCTTTTACCCATACACAGTTATATATACCTATTTCAAACCAAATTCGAAAAAAAGATGAAATAACCATTTAAATCAATTCATCATGAAGCATCAGATTTTTTAGAAAAACAATCCAAAAGATAATTTAAGGCTTTCACGACCGGATATACTGGTATGAAAAGAGTCTTCCGGGCTTATTGGCCGTGGTCTATTAGGAATAATTTCACCTAACGTTTCGCCTACAACTTCGGTAGGCATCTTCAGAGGATTCTCGGTCTAAGGTTGTACCTCGAACGCTGAATTTCTGACACTGGCGCGTTCGAACCGGAAAACGTCATCTGCGCGCCGGTTTATGGCGGGAAAAAGTGGCGCGTCTACGTGCGCGATGCTGATTGGCCCATCGCTCCCGCTTCGTGTCGGCTTGATCTTTGTTTTTTCTAAGGTCGGTAACCAGGCGCTATGCAAGAAAGGGGTCTCTTCTTTTCTATTGATGTTATTTTTGTGTTTATAAATCTCAATGGCTTCCATGTTCAGCCTGGGATAGTAACTTCTAATATTGGAAATAATCTCCGCTTTTGAGAAATCTATGTTGTGTCCATCTATTAGCGCATGTTCTGCTAGTGCTGATTTTTCTGTCTGATTCAGTCGACAGCACCGTTCGTGTTCCTTAATTCTAGTGTTAATACGCTTTGTTGTGCCAATATAGACTTTGCCGCAGTCACAAGGTATTCTGTAAATTCCAGCTTGTGAAAGTGGGTCAACTTTGTCTTTGGTTGTTTTGATCATTTGCCCAAGTTTTTGTGTCGGCTTATAAATGGTCTCGATGTTGTGCCTTTTCAGTATTTTTCCAATTCTATCTGTGACCTTGGGGATGTATGGTAAGATGGCTCTCCCGTTAGGTGTGATTTGTGATGTGTTATCATCACGGGTGGGAGTTTTTGTTCTTATTGCCCTCTGAATTTCTTTGGTATTATAGCCATTGGCGATGAATGCATTCTGTAAATGTTCAAGTTCATCCTCCAGAAATTCCGGCTCGCATAATCGTCGGGCTCTTTCTACGAGTGTTTTGATAACTCCTCGTTTCTGTTTGGGGTGATGATTAGACTCCTTATGTAGATATCTGTCAGTGTGGGTTGGTTTTCTATAAACCCTGTGTTTACCGGCCGATTTGATAATCATTCATGAAGACCTCATGTATTCGAGAGATACCTCGGAGAGAGAAACAATGAGCTCAACAATAGCTTTATATTTGCCCTCATTCGAAATGGAACACAGCCAAATATCCGCTATTCGAATGGAATATACGAATACACGTTATTTGTGTTTTGCTACTCTGTGTTGTTTTGGCGATGCGAGGGCTGTTAAGGGCGACATTGACGTATTAGCAGGCAGAATGAATGACATAATTATTGATGTTTTGTTTGTATAATTTTTTACAGGTCATTCTCAGAAGTGCCATCAGGTTTGATAAAATGGTGTGTGCAATCTTGATTAACAGTCTTTCAATAGACGTGTACATCCTTTGAAAAACTCAAACTATGCAGGGAAATAACACAAATCATTTTTGTGTATTATTTAATTTATTCAATCCAAGTTCGTTCGATTTTACAAAAGTGTACGGATATATGTCAAATGTGTGGTTCCTTCCTTTTGAGTGAATGTGTCATACTTTTTGATAAAAGAAGATGGGTAATGGGTATGTTGTTTGAATTAGACCAAGTCCTTTCAAATTATGCGATATAAAAGTTCAGAATCACATAGACATGAGATTTCTTGACCTCATAACTGCACGATTGTGAAATACCTGGTAACCCTGCGGATTCTTCATTGGAGCAGGAAAGCATTTTTGGGAATTATTGAATTCCTGTTTCTACCACACCTGAAATATACTTATCGTACCTTTTGAAGTATTTCTGCTTCAGAAGAACACTTTTCAACTGGTTTTTTGAGTTTTTCGACAATTCAGAGGTGACTGAGTCGCGAAATCTCCTCTAGGCTCATTGAGTTAATTCTGAGCAATTGTTTCTGATTTCGCTTGGGAGTGGGGTTTACTTTTCATTTTGAGACTAAAGGGACAAAAAATTTAATTATTTATGAAGTTGCGTAAAGTTCGTGACTCACTAGTGGAATTATATTGAATATATATATAAATTTTATTTTGTTCCCTGAATGTTTTCTGGTTTAACCAAATGAATCGTACGCCTGCAAAAGAAAAATGTAAGTGACGCGAACGTCGCCACATATATGAAAATCCTTCAATATTTTTTTTCCTGGTCCTATTTCCTGCAATCAGAGTAAATTTTACTAGTTTCGTGTATTCAAAGTCTAGTTTTGCCAGTGTTCTAGAAAATTTTCACTTAAATTTGCGAAATCTTCACATTGATATCTTGTGCTTAGGATATTTTATTATTATTTCTTCAATGACGGTCGTTCGTTGAAAAATAGTTCTCATCCTCTCTTCTAGTGAAACACTATCTAAGATGAAGTGGAATCAGAAATTCATAGGTTCATCTGCGACATGGCGTTGAAAAAATAATTCATTAAATGAATGAGTGCAAGAATCCATTGCCTACTTTCAGAAAAAAAAAAACAAACAAATATGGATTCTTTTGATTTTCGAAACTAAAATCTATTGGGAGTTAGGTTGTGATACATCTGACTCAGATATACGGAGTGTTCCATCTTACGAGCTTCTCTTTTGTTTGGGAACAAATGCATTCAATATAAATTAATGCGTTTTTCATTATCAAAACCATTGACTATTAAGAAATGGAAATGATGAATGGGTTCGCTAAGTGATGTTATAAATATTTGAAATTGAAAAATAAACCAGAATCTTCAAGAATTCAGTTCGGACGCTGTGTTTCTTGCTCCGAAACAAGTGACTTTCGTCTTCGTTCCCAGCCTTACTACCGCAACTGAAGGTTAGACTGCTTCCAGGTGTCATAAGTCCACTGCGAAATCGAACGAGCAGTGTAGCCAACTGGAATAAATCGGTTTCAACCGATAGTTGGTCAATCAACAACTCAAATTTTTTTTATAATACGCGACGAGTTTCAACTTCTAGATTATCAATTGGCAGTTCGACTATCTGTTCGACCGTACTTTCATGAAACCCTTAGCAGGTTAGCGAACTACGCAGACGATATTCTAAAGGTGGCTACAGACGACTTGTCAAGCCTCGGCCAACATCCTCTCGTTTTATATAACTTCGGCGCATCGAGGGCATCCAAAACATAAGGGTTACCCCCTTATGTTTTGACAGTTGACAGGTGACATGACCAGCGTTTAAGCGAACATTTTTTGAAACGATGGATCCATAGAGATAGATCGGTTCATTCTCAATAAACGTCAAGTCATGACATATTCATCAAAGATTATAGAGTTAGAAGGATAGGAAACGCCCTTACATCTGTGGTACTAAAATCCGACTACGATTTTTGGCTAATTTATTACTTGTGACACCTAGATGGCGCTGATAACATAATTCAGTACAGAAAACTATTTTAATTATACTTCTCATAAATTTCCATTGAGTATTCCTTGTCGAGCTTTTAAAGAAACATCCTGATCGCCAAAACAAAAGCAGAGCTCCGTTTTTTGATCAGGATGATATTTTCAATCTACATATTGTTTTGAATCAAATGAAATACGCTTCTGGATTCTTTATATTTTTATTTGAAATGATTGTGTAAAATTAACTACAATACAATAATTATGAAATTGAGAACATTTCGTAAATCTGTTCACATATTAGAGAATTATAATAACAATTTCAAGAGTTTATTCATACAGTGAACTCTCGATAAATCGAACATCGATAAGTCAAACAGTTGTTCTGGACCCGATTCATACATATCTTACCCAGTGTATTTTCACCTCAGTGAGTCTAGGGGATCTAGTAGATGAGTCGAACTGCTGGGGTCGTCAAGAGAACCACCACCTCTATAAGTCGTTCTGCTGACCACCATTGCCTCTATGAGTGGAACTTTTTGATCTAATGAATTAGACCGAATAAAATTCGGTTCGCAAACAAATTATCCAGAACAATATATTTTTGCCCCGAAACCTCTATCCATTTGACAACACTGAAAATAAAAAGCAATGAACAAGACAGTTACATGATACGAGTTTCAAACTTACATTTCCATTCTCTTTGGTAATGAAAAAAATTCACATTCAAGATTATTCTTTCTATTATTTCTGCAATTAATCACCATGCATTTCGAATGTCGGCCCGTTTTTAACACAAAATTTATAACAGAAAAACGAACAAACCAAGATTATGGAGTGAGCTGGGTGCTACTCTTGTAGATTTCGAGTTGTTTCAGTGGAAAATACGCGAGAAAATACAATCATCATTCAGCAAAAATTTTTATTCAAGTATTTCTTTCAAAATTGAAAACAGCCTACTAATAATCTCTATATAATCTATGCCAAATGGACCCTAATTAAATATTTTAACCATAGACCGATTACTTCTGAAAAACAGATGTCGCTGACATCACTGTAGTCGCTTCGTTTCCCATCTTTATACTCTATAATCTTTGATATTCATCTCGTGAATATTTCCGAGGCAAGTGAACGCGAACGCTGAACAAGCGTTTCACAGAGTGAAAGCACCATTATTGAAAACCGTTCCACGATATCTTCAATTGTTTTGAAGATATAACAACATTTCGAAATTTTATCGATTCAGAAGATGAGCCATAACTTTTTGATTTTCGATAATATCTGACAAAGATGAAAACTTTCAACACGCACTCCTTCACTCGAAATAAGACATTATTCTGAATTTTTTCATCTTAGATATCGTGAAACGGTTCTCACTAATTATGTTTTCACGAGAATAGAGCCCAGAACACTTTTTGAAGTTTTCATCTTTCCGGTCTCGAAGTACCTAAACCACTCAGAATAAAGCAATGTAAAATACCCTGTACATCCATATAAACGTGACATGAGAGGAAAATTATGTTCTCGTTTAGTTCATCTTAATTATTTATGACAGACAGACTTAACATTTTCATGAGTAATTTCTAATATGCCCAGGTTTCTCATTCAATAACTTGATTTCAATCACTTTCGAGTGATATACGTTCAATGTGGTATCTATTGGAATATCTTCGGCAGGTCCTTGAAATTTTATTACTTTTTTTCATTCTCTGAAACAAGAATCATTCAGAAAAAAAATTCGAATAATAGAACTTATGCAGTAATTTCTCAGTTCCTTACACCACAGTACTACCAGTACTCAAAAACACAAAACCACTTCCCTATAATAATAACCGGGTTCATAAAGTGAATGAAGATCCGGAACCGGTTGTGAACCGGTCGGACACCGGCGCGCGTTCGGTATCGGGACGAGACCGGTCAAGCGCAGCCACGCCCCCCGACCGAGGTCATAAAAGGAAGTACAATCTGCGTCCCCGTCACACTCAGGCAGTTCAGTCCAGTGAGAAAATCTCCTGAAATATAACTCCTGAAGATGCCAGACACTCGAACTGGCGAAACGTCGAGAACTAATATACGACGACGGCCTAAATGCCCGAAAGAACATGTCACATTGAACGATGGCCGCGAAAGCCTCAACCAATTAATTTTTCATCTCGTAAAACTGTTTTCACGAGAATCGAGACAGTGGCCCCATTCTGCAATTTTCGTTATCATAGCGAACGAAGTCGAAGACGAAACTAATCGAAATTTACGCAGTATTCTGTAACCGGCATTCGCTTTATCGTTTCGTCATCGTTACGCTCTTGATTTCGTTTTCGGAGTTTACCGAGTACGTACGAAGAAACATCGACAACGTTGCATATCAGTAGTCATTTGAACTATTGGGATGTTTTGAAGGTTTCTTAATAACATTTTCTGTAGTTTACATTGTTGATCATAGACAACTTTTGACACTTTATTTGTTCGTACCTCATATTTATTTTGGTTTAATTTCAAGAAAGTATCTAAAATTCAACATGTTTTCGATGCTTTTGATTATCGATAATGAAATAGAAAGGAGAGCTCGTCTAACTCTAACAAGAGAGGAGAATAGATTTCTACGGGATAGAAGTGATCCATTTGGCTTGACCAATGAAAGGTTCAAAGACTTATTTCGTTTATCGAAACAATTAGTGTGGATTTTATTTGATGAACTGAAACCTTTCATGGATAATGCATGTAGGAGAACCAGGCTACGATTTGAAAAAAGAATACTGATAGCTCTGAGATTTTTTGCTAGCGGCAATTACCAACGCGGTATTGGGCAAGAATATTTACTTGCAGTCAGTCAACCGATGGTCAGTCGATGTGTTAATGAAGTGACCAAATTGATAAATGAGGTATTCCAACAAAAAATTAAATTCCCTAATGATTCGGAGAAGGCCCAAAATAAGATGAAGTTTTATGATAAATGTGGGATACCAGGAATTATAGGAGCAATCGACTGTACGCACATCAAAATCTTGATGCCATCAGAAGAAGAACATTCTTTCTTGAACAGGAAAGGATATCATTCGATTAATGTGCAGTTGATCTGTGATTCCGAACTCCTAATATTGAACGCAAATGCTCGATTTCCTGGAAGTTGTCACGATTCATTTATATGGCGACAATCAGCAATCAAGACTCACCTAGAAAATCAACATCAAAGAGGGGAAATAAATAGCTGGTTATTAGGATTCTGGATATCCTTTGGAACCATGGTTGATGACTCCTGTACAAGGTGCTGCCCAAAATTCACCTGAAGCTCGCTTCAATCTGGCCCATGCTTCAGGACGTAATTGTATTGAAAGGACAAATGGTCTTTTGAAAACACGATTTAGGTGCCTGCTTTCTGAAAGAGGGCTCCGGTATTCCCCTCAAAATGCTGTAGGAATCATATATGCATGTTGCATTTTACACAACATGTGCATCTTAGGAGGGGTGGGATTCCATGAGGAGGAATTTCGAATTGAAGATATAAATGAAGGACATAGTTTTATACCAATATCACGAGAAGGAATTCAAATTCGCAATTCTCTTATTCGTCGATATTTTCATTAGCATTTGAAATATTTATTTCTTGTAGTTTCTTCATTAAATAAAAAAATAAATAATGGATTTTCATCATCAGTGAAGGTACGCGCAGATCGAAACGGGACTGCGGGAGCGAGTAAGAAACTTGTGCGGAATGGAAGTCGAGCCCTAAAGCAGTAGAGATTCTTCATCCGAATAACTGTTTTTTTCACACATAATTTTAGACCCCTACAAATTATCGTGTGGTGCTACAATCGCGTTTGTGTGGATGCTATGCAAGATGTCCGTTGTCCGTTGCCGCATCTAACGCTTCGCTCCTATTTCTTCTCCCGCAGTCCCGCATCGGTCTGCGCAATTATATATAGACTGCTGTGTGTTATACTTCAACACTATCTTAATATTTCTGAAACAAAAATCAAAGTTGACGCACTGTAACTTTGGATATTTTTTAGTTAAAACTAGAATTTTTTTTTTCAATTATGTACAGATTCGTTCATTTGTTTTTATTTTGTAATAATTCCACAAGTCGCATATTCACTTCTGCTAGAAGTTTGGTACTCTCTGCCAGAGCTCCAATATTTCTAGAAATTTCTTTCATGCTCTCTAAAGTTTCTGCATGAATTTTTTGCAAACTGATATTTTCATAGTTCTCGTTTTCCCTCCTTCTTTTCTTGTTGCGGCATTTGATTGGCCCATCCTCTGTCAATGTTCTCTTTTCTGCAGATCCACTGGTGGAGAAAGGTATAAGTGGTGGTGGAGAATTTTTTTTTGCTAATTCTGGAGTGTCCGTCACTTCTTCAATCTACGACAAAAAGAGGTTTCGATTGAAATATTTTATAGGAGTTCTTTGCATTTTAGTGAAAATTTCTTTAGGGTTTTTTCTCCCAGTCTCTGAAACAGAAAAAACTTAGGAAAAGTTTTCCGATCGAATTAAAGAAGAGAGACCCCTGCGTAAGATCAAAAAGACAGTTCATTTGTCCATTATTTGGTATGAAACAATGACAATATATTGGAAATGAATCTAATGTCACTTATTATCAAAAAAAAATATTCAGATTTTTTTCACTCACAATTCCACTTTCTTCCTCTCTTATTCCTGAAAGTGGTGGTGGAGACAACGGAGCATTTTTTTCCGATGACGTAGTCGGTACATCGTTAGGAATCTATAACAAAAAAATTTAGGATTTAATATTAATGAAAGATGATAACGAAATGGATATTATAACACTTACAATATTCAGATTAATACTTTTTAACTTACAATTCCACCTTCAACCTCTGTAATTCCTTGTATCGATTTGGTGCCAATTATGGACAACAACCTCGACTCATTTTCGTTTAAAAAACGAGTTGGGCTACCTCCACCTGTCTGTGAGAGCCTGTTTTAATTGCTATTAAAGGAAAGAGTGTAAAATCATCGGATTCGCTAGTTCGTGATGGTATTCAATGAAATTCACAATCGAAACAGTTTGTACCAGGAATCACAAGACTTAGTATACGCTGACAAAACACTATAAGTATGATATAGACTTACCATTACCGGTAGGACAACGTGGCAAAATCGTGGTACTGTGTATCTATGAACTGACTCTGCTGGATGGTATATGATACTGGTGGTCAGAGGACTGGTCTCGTTGTTGAAGTGCTAGAGAGAGTCTCTATGATCCGCCCTTAGTGTGGAAGGGGGGTGGCCCTTGTCTTCTTCTTCTTCCTTTTTAACTGGCCTCAGTATAAGCCATATCGACTTCTAGCGCATGACAGCAAGACAAAGTTGAAACAAAGCTCAATATCGAGACCACCATCCAAGTATAACAATTGCATCGTGACAATTAAGATAATGAATTAAGGGGGAATAAACATATATACATATATACAAAATGAAAACAGAACATCCTCCCCCCCTTGAAGAAAGGAAGATATTCTTCAATCGCTCAATTCGTGGGCAGGGGGCAAAGTTTGACCAATGGTCTACGTATTACCCCTTTCATAGTGGTGACTGAAGCAACCCGTGCGATACCATCTATGCCGTAATTCAACTGGCTGATCCTTCCTAAGGTCCATTCTAGGGGTGGCTCGTTATCCGAATAGACATTTTTACAAAGTCCGCGCCTACCAATGAACCGTCTGAAACCCGCAAGAAAAGCCTCTGAAGAGAGTTCGGATATTAATTCTATATGAATCGCTTTTGTTGCGCAACATACAAATAAACATATCCACGCTTTAAATGTCTTGTTGGTCCGAATTTTACCCATTTTGATTGTGAAAGGACCGGCTAAGTCGACTCCAGTGTTAACGAAGGGTCGTGCTTGTTTTACCCGAAAATCTGGAAGATTGCCCATTGACGGGAGAAAATTTGTGGGATGGATTTTCCAACACCGAATGCACTTATTAACGATTCGTCTGGTTAATCCTTTGGCCCCGAGTATCCAATAATTTCTCTTTAGTAAGGATAGTGTCGTTTCGATTCCAGCATGCATATTCTTAACATGTATTTCGGTGATGAGTAACGTGGCCAAGACTGACTTTCTTGGTATAAGTATCGGAAACTTTTCGTTGTACAACATATCCGCGTTACGTAGTCTACCACCTACCCTCAATACGTCGTTCTCCATAAAGGGGTTCAAAACTCTTAACGATTTAGGTAATCTCTCGTTATTTTTTAAACATAATATTTCATCACCGAAATACTTCTGTTGCTCGTGCCTTATGATCAAAAGAAGGGCGCTGTGCAACTCCTCCTCTGTGAGGCAGTCGACCGATTCACGGATGACACGTTGGCGTTTCATGCATCTATTCTTGAAACGGATAATGTAAGCAAGAACACGTTTAATTTTATTTAGGGTTGAATATTTGTCAAGAAACGTATCCAAAATATTCGGTTGTGACACTTGCACGTTTAACGTTATTTTTCGTCGCTCAGTTTCAATCGTATCTGGATCGTGCTCAGGAACTTTCTTGACCCAGGATGTTGGTTCTTCTAAAAGGAACCGAGGTCCAGTCCACCATAAAGAGTGTGACAGCAATTCAGAAGGAAAAATGCCTCTGGAACCGCAATCCGCTGCGTTTTCTCTGGAGGATACATGATGCCATTTGTTAGGCGGTACTCTTTCTTGAATAAAAGCTACTCTATTCGTGACATATGTTTTCCATAAATGTGGTGAGTTTTTAATCCAGGAAAGAGCCACGGAACTGTCGCTGAAGGCGTGAATGTCTGTTAAACATATCTTGTCTATGAGTACCTTTTCCACATATCTAATCAATTTTGATAGAAGAACTGCAGCCTCCAATTCCAGTCTGGGTAAAGAAACCGATTGTAATGGGGCGACTTTCGATTTCGCGAACAAGAAATGACATTTCACCACCGAATCTTTGTGTTTGATTCTTAAATACGTGACCGCACATGTTCCCTCGACTGAAGCATCACAGAATCCAATAAGATGACATGAATCCATATTACGAAGATCGAAATGCCGTGGCAGCGCGAAAGAAGAAAGCACTGTGAGATCTCTCTTAAAATGTAACCACTTATCAACAACATCTTTCGGCGGTATTTCATCCCAGCCCAAACCTAAGGTCCACAACCGTTGAATCAGTACTTTAGTGAAAAAGGTGATGGGCGTCAAGATTCCCAACGGATCGAAGGTGCGCGCCAATTCCGAGAGCATTGTTCTTTTAGTACAGTTAGATTCGAGATATTTGAATGTGAAGAAAAAATTATCTTTAACTGGCGACCACTTCAAACCTAGAATTTTCAAGGAAGCATTGTTTTCGGAATCGAAAGAAAAGTCAATATTCTGTACATTTTCTTTAGGCAATCCTTCCAAAAGTGATTCTGTATTGGATGCCCACTTTCTGAGTTCGAATTTACCTTTACTTAGTAGTTCGACAAGTTGATCACGCATGCCTTTAATCGAATCAAGATCATCGCTACCGAAAGTGATATCATCAACGAATGTTTGCGTTCGTAAAATTTGTGATGCTAACGGAAAATCACGATATTTATCGGCAAGATACAAAAGCGTCCGGATAGCTAGAAACGGGGATGACGTAATGCCAAAGACGAGGACGTTCAATTGGTAACCCACGATCGGCCCATCTGAATTGGGACGCCACAGAATCCGTTGATATTTTCTTTGATTGGGATCTACTTGTATCATTCTGAACATTTGTTTGATATCCGTGAGCATTACATGTTTATGGAGTCTAAAGTTTATTAGAATTTCAACTAGATCGCGTTGTAATTTAGGACCGCTGTACAGCGCCTGGTTGAGCGAAACCTTGTCAGGAGAGTGACTGCTCGCGTCCATGACTACCCTAAGCGGTGTCGATGTGGAATCGGTCTTTAGGACAGCATGATGCGGTATATAGAAAAAACCGTTCAGTTCAGCAAGTGCGGGAGGTTCCACCCTCGTCATATGACCCTTACTCAGATATTCGTTGATTACATTACATTACATCTGTATAGGCAATCCGACTCTGTGGATTTTGCATTAATCGTCTTTCTAATGACAAATATCGCCGCATTGCTAGAGAACGTGTATCTCCGAAATCGGGAGCGTTTATTTTAAAAGGTAGAGAGACCGTAAAACCGATACGTTCGTCGTGTTTAATGTTTCGAATGAAATGACTCTCACAAAATTCGTCCTCAGGATTTTTTACACTCACATCTGGAACTTCTTCGGTTTTCCAAAATAGTCGTAGTGTATCGTTCAGTTGATCATTCGTTGTATATTTCGCGAAAAAGGTCTTAATCGGACGTGGCGCGTTGTATTGAACTTTTTGAAGAGAGGAGAGTTTTCCCATAACGACCCAACCGAATGCAGTATGTATACAAACCGGCGAATTTTCATTTAGCACGATTTTTCCCTCTCTAAGGATGAGAGGATATATTTCGGCGCCTAAAAGCATGTCCACTTTATCGCTCTTGTTGAAGTTCGGATCAGCTAATTTCAAGTTACGCACATATGGAATTTTGTTTAGATCGAATCCGGTGATAGGCAATGGGTCACAAATCTGTTCTAGGATTATGAAATCTGCTTGAAATTCTGCGGAATCTTCGCCGGAGATCACGCAATGTATACCCGATTTAGCCGGCATATGCATTCTGTCGAGGCCGTGAAGAGTCGCAGCTATATTAATTTTCTTGAGGCCTAATTTATTAGCAAACCCTTTTGTTACAAAACATGATTGCGAACCTGAATCTAAAACAGCTCTCGCGGTTTGAATATTGCCGAAAGCATCGCGAACGCCCACTAGAGCTGTAGACAACAGTACCTCGTGTTCACCTTTCGTAAACATAGCAACCGTTGGATTTGTATTAACTTGTGGAGTATCATTTTCTGACGGTTCTGAATTCTCCGTGAAATGCAATAACGTGTGATGCGTCCTTTTGCATTGTCTACAGCGGTATTTAGAAACGCAGTTGAGGGTACTATGTTTATCGGATAAACAATTTACACATAATTTTTTCTGTTTTGTAACTTGGAAACGTTCTGATGCATTTTTATTCAAAAAATCCGAACAATTTTGTATGAGATGTTCACCTTCGCAAAAATTGCATCGGGTGACTTTGGGAGATTTATCTACGACGCGTTTTGTTTTCGCGAGCAATGTGTTTGCGTTGGGTTGTTCTAGGTGCATCCCTTTGGGTTCTATTTGTTTCGCTAGAAGACCTTGTGCATAATGAAAATGTTTCTAATGCTTTGCACTGGGTTGAAATGAAATCTCTTACTTCCGTATATTTCGGCATTTCGTTCGACGCATGATTTTTCTCAAACTCTCGCCTTGTATTCGGGTCCAAACGATCCAGCAGCATATTTGACAAAATGAAACACCAACCGTCAACATCGTACCGCATAGTTCTTAGAACTTCTAAATTTTTCGAGAAGGTATCCAATAAATGGCGCAAAGATTTACAATCGCCCCTTTGCATCTTGGGACAGCCTTCTAATTCCTTCCAGGAATTTACCGCTCTGAGCCTTTTATTGTCGTACCTATCTTTTAAAGAATTGTACGCGATGGAATAGTTTGCCGACACAATTGGTAAATTTCTAATTAAAGCATGAGGAGGACCACGTACTTTCGAAATCAGGTAGGTAAATTTTTCGATGTCTGAAAGTTTACCGTTGTTATGTACCAGGGTGTCGAAGAGTTCAATAAAAGACGGAAATTCCTGGATGTTGCCCGAAAATTCTTGTAGTTCAATGCGCGGTAAGCGGATACAATCGTTTGTATTACTGAATGTTGTATTTTGAAACGTGGTTGTGTTAATTCTGGAACGTTGATCTATCTGCTTTTCAGCTATGAGTGTATGATGAATTGTTTCTAGTTCCAGACATCTAGCACAGAATTCGTTCATGATTTCGGACTGAGCATTTAATTTCTCGGAATCCCCGGCTAAAGCGACCACAATTGACAAATGATGTTTTTCAAAGTCCTTTTGCAACTTCTTAAGGCCCTTGAAAGCCATCGCGAATTTGGTAATATTATTTTCTTCCGTTGGGCATTTATCGCGCATGTTTCGATCAGCACTAATTGGTTTATAGTTATTTCTCTAAGGGCATCAGCGCGAGCGATTTTTTCTTCCATTGTGAGAGGCATATTGAAGGTGCCTATTAAATGAATTGAAAGAACTAATGGAAAAAAAAAACGGAGAAAATAAAAACTAAAGTAAAGTCTTTCGAGCGGTACACACCACTATATGATCATAAACTTAAATCGGCTCAATGGATGGAATTTCAGAAAAGAAAGAGAAATACTGGAAATTCCCGAGCGCGCGAAGTTGCTCCAAGGTGATAAGCACGCAGAATGGAGCAGATCGGTGAGAGGGGTACTTAAATCGATGTAAGATATCCTTTAGAGAATTGAGTCGTTCTGATATGTATATATATATATATTATGAGCAATAATTAGAGTCAGTTATATGAAAAAAAGAGAAAGAGAGATATATCACGATACAACTGAAATACCTAAATAGAAGACTAGACAAAGCAAATATTTCAACACTGTTACTTCAGAATTGGTATTCCCAGACAAAATATCTCAATTTGAATAGAAAGATATGAATAACAAAGTAAAACTTCCTAGCAGAATCCGGCTCGAAGGACCATGTTTTAATTGCTATTAAAGGAAAGAGTGTAAAATCATCGGATTCGCTAGTTCGTGATGGTATTCAATGAAATTCACAATCGAAACAGTTTGTACCAGGAATCACAAGACTTAGTATACGCTGACAAAACACTATAAGTATGATATAGACTTACCATTACCGGTAGGACAACGTGGCAAAATCGTGGTACTGTGTATCTATGAACTGACTCTGCTGGATGGTATATGATACTGGTGGTCAGAGGACTGGTCTCGTTGTTGAAGTGCTAGAGAGAGTCTCTATGATCCGCCCTTAGTGTGGAAGGGGGGTGGCCCTTGTCTTCTTCTTCTTCCTTTTTAACTGGCCTCAGTATAAGCCATATCGACTTCTAGCGCATGACAGCAAGACAAAGTTGAAACAAAGCTCAATATCGAGACCACCATCCAAGTATAACAATTGCATCGTGACAATTAAGATAATGAATTAAGGGGAATAAACATATATACATATATACAAAATGAAAACAGAACAGAGCCCCTTTCTGATGGAGGCTGCTTTGGCTTTTACTTTCGACCTCCAATCCGCTACAGCCTTGAACCAAGTTTTGGTAAATTGAACAATTATATGACCATTCATTAGAAATATGTTTACTATTTGACTTCAATATATTAAATGTAATATAGTAGTTAGTAAATATTTTATATGGAACTTGAAATAGAACTTTCAACTACCTTTTGCCATTTTTCGACCGTTTTTTTTTGGTATCCCATGCTATTTAATATTTTGCAAACTTCTACCCATTTTTCGTCGAACAATTTTTTTTCATTGAAGGAACTGAATTTCCTGGTCAAAATTTCTGGATTTGCTTGGGCATAATCCAAAAATGCTGACCACTGCAGCGGATTTGTCTTCGTTCTTCTGTCCGATTCCATTCTAAGATTCAAAAAATCACAACATATAACAATGATTGTAGAGTGGTACTGTTGAAGTTCACATAGAAAATATTGTTTCAAACTTACTTTCAGAGCTTTATTTAAATGTTGAACACCACGAGAAGTTTTTTCGCCACTATAAAAGTCTTCGATACAACTGACAGAGATTAATTAAATTTCTGACAGTTGAGTTTATCATGAGGTGAAAATCAACCAATAGGGATCGTCGTCAGGCCATTCGTAATTATGACGAGGCCCTTATATCGTTCGTAATTACCAGGAGTTCTCGTGCAGCTTCGGCAAACACGGCATTTGCCGAATCGCGCTACAGAATTGCAAACCGAGCAAAACTATCGTTTCGACACGTTTTCGTTTCGTTTTGCTCTTACAGAATTCCACCACAGAACACCTTTTAAAGTTTTCATCTTTCAGTTCCACAAGTACCTAAAATAGTCAAAATGAAGCAATTTAGTATACCCTGTACATCCACAAACTCCTTCGAATTACTGCTTTTGACGATCATGCTTTTAACGTTGAATTTTCTCATTAGAACCGAGACTTCCAGAGCATTGGTTTATTTTTGGCTTTATGTGGCAAATGTATTTTAATTGAAATTATTGTTTTGCTAAGGGTTACAAAAAAAATTTCGATTTATATAGCACAAACAGACAAGGCTATTTTTGCCTCTGTGAGTTTTTTTGCTGTTTGTTCGGAAATTCAATCTAATTACAACTTTTATTTTGAAATTCTAACTGAATAAACATTATTATTATTTTGGAATAATGTAACGACCTTTGTGATAATTTGGTTTAGTAATGAGAGGGTTTTTTCAGGTCTTGATTACAGAGATTTAATTTGACAGAATGCCGACGTTTCGATTTATTGTAAATCTTCATCAGGGCTCTACAATAAACGATACATATAAGTGTGGAAATTCCCTCAGAACATATAAAAAAGTATATATGATGGCTATACACTAAAACAAGAAATAGGAACACAAAAAAATACTTGGACATTCAAAAGAGAAAAGCATATATGATCATCTTATTTTAACTATTTTTACAACAAAAATTTTTTCATTTTTTCTATATACTCTTCAATCAAGCTACTCACATTGCCAGTTGGTCTCTATTGTCTTCTCATAAAATAAAACCGAGGATGAAACAACAACATACATCATGCGGATTGAAACTCGTGTAACCTTGGCTGGTTATTCATATTGTTTCGTTTTTTCCTTCATGATACCAGATATTCAACACTGAATATAAACCGTCCAGTTCATTTCCATTCTACATATTCAAGTACACAAGTTTCAATCCGCATGATGTATGTTGTTGTTTCATCCTCAGTTTTATTTTATGAGAAGACAATAGAGACCAACTGGCAATGTGAGTAGCTTGATTGAAGAGTATATAGAAAAAATGAAAGAATTTTTGTTGTAAAAATAGTTAAAATAAGATGATCATATATGCTTTTCTCTTTTGAATGTCCAAGTATTTTTTTGTGTTCCTATTTCTTGTTTTAGTGTATAGCCATCATATATACTTTTTTATATGTTCTGAGGGAATTTCCACACTTATATGTATCGTTTATTGTAGAGCCCTGATGAAGATTTAAAATAAATCGAAACGTCGGCATTCTGTCAAATTAAATCTCTGTAATCAAGACCTAAAAGAACCCTCTCATTACTAAACCAAATTATTATTATAATCATTATTATGTTTGTTTGATAATGTAAAAATAGAATGTAGATGAAACTACGTTGATCCTGGATCTGTAAATGTTCAGGATTTGAAACCTGAATTCAACGGCCGGAAATTTGATGTGACCATGGTGAATTGAATTGATGAAATCAATAATTCGGATCAGGGCTCAGGATGGTAATTCGATATGCCTCTTCAGGAATAACATACCTATCCCAGGTCATCTCGGAGCGATGATTCACGGAACCCTATTCAGGCACTTGCGGTTTCACTAAACCCTTTCTATAATTTCCAACGTACTGGTGATAGAGACCATTACGAGTTACATGCAATTACAAATCGGGAGCTTTTCACGATGTTCATATGATTCCGCATATGATGTGGTGGAAGGTAATAAATAATACCTCCCATACCATTTAACTTGCTTTGAACATGATATGTCCACTCCTCCTTTGGCTTACTTGCTTATACCTAGCTAGCTTTGTAACAGAGGCCATTTCAGTGGAGCAGAAGTGGATGCGATCGCAGATATTTTTTAGAAGTTGGCTCTCCACTTTTTGATTTTCGAGAAAATTCTGGTTCTACTTAATTTATTTTTCTCCAATTAAAACAAGTTAATAAAATTGTGCTACTTGTAAGCAACGTTGTGTCCTGCTAAATAAAAGTGTCAGTAAATTGTAAGAAAAGAAGCATACCTTGGAACATTGTGTGAAAAGTTGTCCTCGTACCATAAACTGTTTTTTTCCAAAGTTTTCTCATTGAAAATCTGACCAGCACTAGTTTGTACTGTTGTGCGAATATCATATGAAACAATTTCAGTCGAAAAATAAAGAATTACTCAATTCTAGTCAAAAAATAAAAAATAAGTTCTTGTTGAATTAGCGTGAAAAACTTTTGAAAGTTCCAATAACCAACGAAATTTCGCCATTTGGTATCATATGAAAAATTTCACCCAATCATGTCACGATGAAAACACACCATGGACTATTTTGAACGTTGCTATGAACACATGTTGACTTAAGTCGATTTTGAAGTTTCGTATATTTAAAAAAAAACACCACTTACAGCAAGGAGTTTGTATGGAAATCATTCATGAATTTTTGTGAAGATTGAAAGTATGAATTTGATGAAAATCGTACGGCTGAAAAATTGGCGTTAATTTTGAAGGATTGAGCTGTGTACATGAGGAACAAAGATTGATTGGAGTTAAAAGAGAGCACTGTTCAAACCATGTGAAATTTAAAAAGTAAGCAGTTACAAGCATGGGCGATTGCAGAATTTTTTCTCAGAGGGGGCCAAATCAAAATTTGATAGCGCGAAGGTGATATCAGTTACACCCGTTTTACTCAAAAACAATAGTGGGATCAAAATCTAAGGGGGGCCACGGCCACGGCTCCATGGCTGTAGAATTAGCTTGGCGAGGTGGGGAAGCTACTGAATTTTTTCATATCGAATCAAACAACGATAGTTCTGTGTCCCATCCAGTTGAATATAACCTCATATTTAGCAAGACTTGACAGGGCGGTTCAAGAATGTGTACTGGAAGCAAGTTTTCAATAGAAATGTTAAATGGTCAGAAGTGATTTGACTTTCATTTAATTTCGGTGATTTCCTGAGAAATCAGTACTGAAAGTTAAAATGATCAGTCTTTGTGACAAGCCAGTAGACTGAATAGTTCAAAAGCATTTACAGTCCATTGCGACTTTATGATCTGTCTGTGGACTTGAAAAAATACCAATTCATACTCAGACGTTTCAGATCATCTGATTTAACTACTGAATTCTCATGAAAGTCTTATTTATCCCATTCACAATATCACTTTATACTTTTCAGCACTCTATTCGAGGTGACAAAAATTTACAGACTATACTACTTGAATAGCAAAGTAAAATAATCTCAAAATAACTAGAATTCTAGAGACTGCTTCCCATATATCAGTGAAGATTTGTCAGTGTTATGTGCAAATGTTTTTGTATAAACTGATCCAGGAAATTCAATCCTCAGGAATTCCTTAGAACTAGAAGAATAAGCCATATTTGTTAACGTCAAATACTCAAGTTGCATTTATCGACTGCAAAAGCATTATATAATTATCCAATGGTTTCATGGGATTATAAAGATTGAAAATAATATTCGATATAGCATTATCATGATCAAAATTAGTGTAGTCATTCAGCTTCTTGTGAATCCATAAAAACCGGACGATGTTAATGCCGTGAGTTGCAGTTTCCACATTGAAAAATAGTATTGACGAATTCGTTAGCACGCTAATTTAAATTAAACTATCATGGGTTCAATCTGGGAAGAGATTCCTATGAAAATGCCTGCGGCAGTTTCAGGCTGCACACCTAATAGAGTCCGCCGGATATCTTTAGCCAATTCTCTAACGACCTCAGCTTAATTGATCCACAAATCAGCGTAAATGAGTTAGGGTTTAAAAATTACAATTTTTTCTTGACATTCGGGAATACATGTATTAATTATATATTTCCGAACATTGAGCTAAAATAGTTATTTTCATACTAGTGCAGAAGGCATCGAGATATTAGCACATTGCGAATCTTTGCAGGACCGAGTATTGAAAAGAATTAAACTTATTTACGAGTATAAGGGGGGCTTGCTGCTACACTAAATTCAGAACTAGATTGATTATTGAGTCAGAAATCAATTTCGGTTGCATAATGATATTATATCACATTTATTATGCGTGCGTATCGGATTTAGAACTCAGGACTTGAATTTCTTTCGAATTTGGCGTAGATACTAACTTACACATTATTTTCTTCTTGACAACTCTGTCAATTCTACTCTATGTTGTAGAACGAAATCGCACAAGAACTTTTCAAATTGGAACATTGTCCTTGTCGTGGTCGTATTAGTAGGGGAGCCCACTCGAGCGTCATAGAGACCTAATAAGTTGCAGAGTTCAGATGAGATGAAAACAAGAATTTTTCAGCATGCAGTTAACTCACACTCGAAAATGTCAGATGATCAATTTATTCTACTCCCTTATTCCGGACGTGCTGCCACATATTTGGCGATCATATTTAGTGGAGCCAGGTACAGGGTGATTCATTTATCTTGGTAACCCCAATTTTGTCGTAAACGTCCCAATATTTTTTCATACTGTGAATGGCGTTTTGAACAAGTCAATGTCGACTTGAGATGCGCATATAAATATACGGAATAAATTAAGACGGGAGGCGTCACAACGCTATCAAAAATTTTTTCTCCAGGGCCATACCTTTTTTATCTTGTCATTCGAAAGATAATTTCATTCTGAACTTTTTTTCGAATAAAATTTTCATCCATTCCTAACCGTCAGCGATCTGCAGGGTGTTTAATGTTAATTTTATTTCATTTATTTTGTTCTGTATTGTGACGGTATAACTTCATTTGGAGACGTAGATATGATTTTCTGCCTTGAAATCAAGAAGGCTGGTTTTCTAGTCAATGCGCCTCTCCAAATAAAATGAAATATGTGACTACAGCAAGATGGGGCTCTATGTCACAATGCTGCCATTGGAAAGAGATATTTAGATCAAGAATTCGAAAATGAATGGGTAGGAACCAATGGACCCATCAGGTATCGCCAGACCTTAAGCTCATGGATTACTTTCTGAGGGGTACCCTCAAAAATATGGTATACCAAACTGATTCTAATAACTTGGACCATTCGAAAATTAAGATAAGAAACGCATGTGTCCAAGTAGACCCTTATATTCTGACCAAAGTAACTTATAATGAAATAGGGGAATGAGATAACTTATGTATGGATCATAATGGCTGGTATATAGAAATGTTTCTTTTGTTATTAAAAAAAATGTTCATTGTTATGAGATATAATATTCAATGAATATAATAAAAGAGAAATAGTTTGTTACAGAACCTCCGTCATTTTACGAAACAAAATCATATCTAGATCATCTAGCCATCATGATCAATACATAAGTTATTTCATTTCCCCATATCATTATAAAATACTCTGGTCAAAATATGAGGGTCCAATAGATATCTTGATCTCAATATCTCTTCACAATGGCAGCGTTGTGACATAGAGCCCCATCTTGCTGTATCCACATATTTATGTCGGTATTCTGCTTTCATCTGTAAGAAAATCTGTAACTTTTCATAAATTTACAGGACACTTACGATTTTCGATGCTATAAATCTGTAGCTTACAGGTGATCGGAAACATATCGAAAGGGATATTGAAGGTTATGCTGAATGATTTGTTTTAATCACAAAATATGAAATACTTTCCTAAACGCAACTACTTTAGTAATTCATCTTTGTAATTCAGTTGTTAATTTCTCTTTCTCGTTGTAACGAACACGAATTGAACATAAATATGTCCAATAATCAATACTTACGCGCCAGAATGATAGGAAAATAAATTCTGTTCTATGATCTTATGACGAAGTAGTTACGTTCTTATCAGGAAGTAGTTCAAAATTGACACTTCCAATACGAGAGTTACAGAAAAACTTCCAGAATGTCATAATTCACGAATCTGTAGGTCAGCCAAATACAAATCAATCGTATGCTACAGATTCGTAGCTTTCAGAGAAAAAGCAGAATACCGCCATTAATCTCATTTGAGGAGGCAGATTGTTCAAAAAACTAGTCATCTTGAATTCGAGGCACAAAAGCATATCTATGTCTCCAAATGAAGACATTCTACCACAATACAGAAAAGAATAAATGGAATAGAATTAACATAAAACAGGCTGCAGATAGCTGATGGTTAGAAATGGATAAAAATTTTATTCGAAAAAGATAATTCTCTTTCGAATGACATGATAAAAAAGAAATGTCCCCAGAGAAAAAATTTTCGATAGCGCCGTGACGCTTGGCGTCTTTATTTATTCTGCAGATTTTCATGCTAGTCTCAAGTCAACATAAACTTGTTCAAAACGCCATTCACAGAATGAAAAAATATTCGGACGTTTTCGAGAAAATTGGGTGAATCACCCTGTACAAGGAATTCCCCTGTATATTAATCTGCCGCGCCTGAGTATATCCCGAATTCCGCGCTTGAGCTTCCCAACCTCGTTCCCTACTATATCAAATCATTTCATGGTGGCCTCCTGTTACTGATTCATCTAGTACCTGTCAAAGTATAATAGGAAAAACAATTGAGTGATCCAAAATTTTCAACTCAAAAGTCATGAAGATGCAAATATTTTATTCAGTCCGATGAAAAGTAAAATTATCAGAGAAAATAATGTATGAGGGTTTCATCAGTCAAGAACACGTAAATTCCAATGCTTTTTCTTTCATATGAACATCTAGAAATCATTTTCTGCAATTATTCCAACAATATGCTTCTTTCAGTATCTCTTGATCCCTATCCCTTTCATGATATATTGAAACATGTATCACATATTCATAATAAGAATCTAGTAAAAGCTTGCCTTATCGTGAAAATTTAATGACATTAGTTATCATTTTTATGCATTAATCTATTGCGCAAGCTAAAAATTTTGAAATTTCCTCAAAATATTGCTGATTCGGTAAGAAAAAAAAAGTTTCCTCAAAGCGTGTTCTTTCAGAATACCTACATGAGATTTTCTGTAGCTACTACTCAGTTCATGAATTCGAGCAATCACTCAACAATATTCACGAAGAAAAACTAATTAGAAAAGTATTTATTTGCATCTAAGTCATGCGAGAAGTGAAAACATTCAACATTTTCAAAAAATATCAAATATCTTGATAATTGTGAGACTATCAGGTAGAGCAGATTCTGATCTACATACCATTTTCGTTTAGACGTGGTCTTTTCGAGACACTCTGCAAATCAAAAACATTCTTATGGTGTAATTTTTTCAGATCGATATTCGAAGTGTAGTCATAATAACACACTGACTTTTCGAGAGAAGAAATTATTGCTCAGTAACAAGCGTCAGACATGAGAAAGGTGCTGTGAAATAATCTTTTCAATATTCACATAAGGTTTACTACCCAAGGTTTCCTCTAATCCATTCCTTGACCCGTAACAAGCTTAGAAAAATTTATCTTTGTGCACTCATCAATTACATTATGTTTCGCTTGAAGTGTTTTCAACTCAATAGTTTGTCATCTAATTCAGTGAAATGCAGAACTTGAGTGAATTGAAATATAAAAGGGGAATAATAAAAGCACAATTTGCCAGATTGGAACATTTCTTGAACGAAATTCACAAATATTTCCAGAACGAAATCGAAGATTCAAATAGTGCGGAAGAACTCCTTAGAGAAGACGTAGTGAACACTTATTTCAGTCTATTTAGACTAGATAAAAATATTATCAAATCATCAGGACGTTCAGCGATTTCAAACGTTGATCCGTTGAAACATGTTAATTCAAACCGTTTGAACCTCCCAGCGTTTTCCGGAAATTTCGATGGTTGGCTCGCTTTCCAGGATGAGTTCGTGAATTTAATACACAATAATAAAACTGAGAATGTGCATAACTTCTTTCATTTGAGATCATCTTTCAAGGACGGTCTAAGGCTAATTCAATATAACCAGGTCTCAAACGAAAATTACCTTATTGCTATGATCTTTTAGTAGAACGATATCAAAGAAACAGAAGAATTGTTGATAGACACATCAATGCTCTTCTGGAGATTCCGTGCGCTACAAAAGAATCGGCTCAAATGCTTCGAGTAATAATGACGATGGGTTCCATCGGAACGTTAACATTCTGAAGAACATGAATTTACGGGTAACAGAATGAGATGCATTTCTTGTGTGTTTGGAAACAAGTCAACTCGACAATACTACACAATGAGACTGGGATTACTCATCGAATGAGGAAAACAAAATTCCAGAATTCGAGGAAATGTTGAAATTCTTGAACAAAAAGTAGTGTAATTCAGAAACCACAAGAAAAACGACTCAATGCGCTATTCAGTAACCTGTGAAAGGGGAATATTGAGTTGCTCTGAAGTTGTCAACATCGGAAAAATATGAAAAGGCAAAATCAAAAGATTTATGTTTTCATTGTTCGAAAACAGGTCAGAATGTAGGTCTTTAGGTAGTTCTTCACATTGCAAAAATTGAAATAGAAAGCACAGTATACTTCTACAACTCAATGTTGAAACTTTCAAAAATTGTTCAGAAATTCCTCAAGCAATTGAATCTTGGACAATTTCAAGTTCCCAAGTCAATAACATAATAGCTCATTCCTCAATGTCAATGAGAGCATAAGTAATCGATCCCTTCGAGCCCTTAGTTCTGCAAAACTGATCATTCTCGACGCAGACAGAAATCCTTATATTTGTAAAACATTATTGGTTTCAAGTAATCAGAGTAACATCATATCCAGTAAACTATCGAAAATTTTGAAACTTCAATTAGAGAATCTTGTACTGCCTCTCATAGGAGTGAATTCACATGGTACAAAAATTACCCATAGAACCCGGGCAATAGTCATTTCGTGCCAAACATATCATTTCTCGTATTGCCTTACATTACTGAAAGACTTCAATCGATAACATCCGACAGGAAACTTATTTCCATTCCATCAAATTCAACTGGCAGATCAACATTTTTATATATCCGAGGAAATTGATCTTCTGCTAGGAGTTAACATCTTTTATGAATTGCTTCGTCCTAAACAGCTCAAACAGAATGAGTTCTTTCTTCTACGAGAGAGTGCATTAGGCTTGATATTGGTGGGGACACTAGCTGTGAGTTTTTCAAATAATCCAGAGAGATATCTCTTATCGGTGAATGAGATAGCAAATAACGAGTTGAACAATGAGTTGAGAAATTTTTGGGAACTTGAACTCCCAAAAGAGAAATGTATGTCGGACAAACAACAATCTGATGAAGTTCTCTTCACAAATACAACAAAACGAGACGAAAAATGGTCGATTTATAGTCAGTTTAACATTTCTGAAACAAATCCTTGATTATTTCGAAGTATGTTCTGAGTAGCGATATCAAAATGATGTTCAGACAAATATGGGTACACCCTGAAGATCAGAAATTCCAGCAAAGATTATGAAAACCTTCTCGACAAACATTTACATTTATTAGATACTGTAACATCTGATACAACTAATGATTTTTTCTTAGCTCCAAGATGTTTGAAGCAATTGCCTTTCGAAAATCAGGCAAATTTTGAGCGTACATGTGGAATCATTTTGAATAGGTTTCATATAGATGATCTCTTGGTTAGCCTGAAAACAAAACAAGAGGTACTTGAGGTATATGAGGAATTAACAAATATTTTGAAATATGGTGGCTCCGAATTGAGAAAATGGGCTTTAATTGATATATCAGTCTTAAATACGATTTAGGAGATTTCGGAAATAAAACAAGAAGCGCGTGTACGCTTGAAGCGCATATTCTATATACGTAGTAAGTAGTAAAATCCTTCACAGTAGAGAAATTTTTATGAAATTCGTTGGATATCGATCTTCCTCACGAATATATTCAATGAAATTAATTCCATAATATTTTTCCAGTTGAAAATTGAATTAAATGGTTTATGAAATCTTGATATTTTGTGTGATGAAAAGTCTGTGGTTCAATGCCTTAAGACTTGGTGACGTTATGTTGATGATGTTTTTGTGATTTGACAACATGGTGAAGTTGAGTCAAGTGCTTGAGAATACGAAGTTATTTAGAAATGTTCTTCGCTTTTCCGCATATTAATTCAAAAAACGCTCAGGATATTTTTCCCAATATTGATTGTGGAGATGTTTGAGTTCTCCCAACGATTTTCTAGCTCCGAATATGAGGTGCATCCAATAACATCAGGGCCACGCTCAGGACCCCCGTGTTTCCGTCGTCTTTTGACTAAATAACTCAACTCTAGAACGTACAAATCTTCCGGATTCATTATATATTCCACAAAATACTGAAAGAATACGAACATGGTCGTTTTCGAAGACAAACTATGGTAGTTGTATCAGAAAATCGCTTATATTACTGAACGCAAAAAGCTGCAACCGTCGCCGCTGCCTGTGGACGAACCCTACAGCATACTCCACTTGTGTTGTAGCAGCTACAAACGCTCGTTTCGCTTGAGTGCAAAGCCGCTTGAACACGACCGAGTTCAATATTGCTTGGTCTGCCTTTGGACATAAAACATACACCCCATCTACAAGCTATGAGTAGATTCTTAGGGGTTTCACGGAAAAACAGAAAGTCGTATGAAATAGAAACGACGTATATTTGCTAAATATTCTTAATTTTTTTTCAGAAAATATTCTGGTGCACAGGTTATATCAGGTTCATTAAAATTTTAGATTTATTTCTGAGAAATATGATAAAACACGCAATCTTATGGTTTAATATTCTCAAGTCACTCAACGACGACGTCAATTTGAACTTTGATGGATGTTGCAACTCTGTAATTTATTTGGTTTAATAAAAACGTGGGATCCATATATAAGTCATATATTCAGTAAACTCAACCAAGCATGCTACTTCCTCAGAATCCTCTCAAGTTACCTGAATGTTGGTGTTTTGAAGGCCGTTTATCACTCTACCATTGAGTCAGTGATGCGATATGATATAATTTTTCATGGAAGAGGAAGGAAATCCAATGCAGTGTTCAGGGTACAGAAGAGGGCATTGAGAGTTTTACTAAGATTAAGTACACGATAGTCTTGTAGAGGAAAATTTACCGCCAATAAAATTCTCACTTTCCATGCAATATACGTACAAGAATGTCTGTTGTATTTCTCCAAAAATAAATTCCTGTTTGAACATTTAGAGCCAAAATCAAATTATTCTACTTGAAATATGTGTTATAACCATCCTCAGCATAGACTTACATCCACGGAAAAAACTACATTTTATAACTGCAGGTATTTAATCACCTCTTGACAATTGAACCATACTCATATGATGAGTTCTTTCTGTAGGGCTCTCCTTTTTTGCTTTGTTTGCCTTTTTGACGATTGTTTCAGTTAATATTACTCATGTGATTTAATTTTGTATTTGTGATATTCTTTGAAATAAATTTTGTTTATTATTATAGATCTTTTCAAAATCGCCAACATTCTGGGTAGCAATTATTGCTATCTATGGCACATTCAGCCATAGGATGCACTATGTACTAGGTCATTCATTACCCGCGGTATGCGAAGTTGCGGACATCAAGCACTCTTCAGTAAGTACTTCTGGTCAGTTTTTAGATCCACATTGTCAAGTCTCATTTTCATGATGTGAATTCCACACAACTTTCCTGAGACCAGAATTCGTTAGCTGTGCAGAAAAACTCATGCAAGAGTTTTGTCCAATTCTTCTGAACGTAAACTATAAATGGAATGTTTTAATGCACCAGATTTCTTTTGGTTAGAACCTTCTACAAGAAATAACTTCAGAATTTTGGGATTCATCGTTCACATTCAAGAGAACACCGAAAACGTCGTCGAAGCACATATTAAAAAATAATAAATATGAAGAAGTATGATGAAATATTTGAAATTTGGATGATGTCTTGTCGAAGCAAATTGATTTGACGACTATGTGGTGCACATAATTTCGGCTACAGCAACGAAAGATTTCAGACTATAACAAATGTGGAGTTTTTAGGTTCAAAATAACATGTCAAGATAGAAAAAAAAAATTCTTTGCCTTTACGAAGGCAAATCGAGAACATTTTTGAAACATAGATGAATTCAAAATAGTAATCATCGAAATGAATACCATTTTCAATTCCCAGGCTCAGAAATCTTTTATGAAGATTTTGTCCTGAGATGTGCGGGATACTGATGAGGCCCAACAAGACCGAAACCGGTATATCTCTCATCTCAGTGACAAAATCTAATATCATTTCTCCAACCCCATGATAAAAGATCTCTGAGCCTGGTAATTGAAAATTGTATTCATTCCGATGATTACTATTTTGAATTCATCTATGTTTCAAAAATGTCAGGACAGCTTAGTCACTAAACTTATTTTCATATAATTACTACCATGAAATCATGCTCGATATGCGACGAATTGAGTGGTTAAACCCAGATGTTGCTGAACCGAATGGTTTTCTATTCTTTCAGTCCATATGAAAAAAATTATGTTTTGTTCAAACTAGCCACAAGATTCGAAGCGGCCTCATTAGACGGTTTCAAATTAGTTATCCGTGGTCTATAATTTTATTACTTATATTTCGAAATGTTCCATCATCTGCAAGACATTCTTCAATCGGATGGGTTAAACTTCAGTTTCAGAAAAGTGAAAGTCGTAAATGCAAGAATTTCCTGGGAGATCGTCTCATGAATATTCCAAGAAACTGATTCATTCATCGGATGGGTCGGATACGTGAGCCGTTCCCTTTTTCTATCTCGTTCAGGCGTATGCAAGGATGCGTCCTCCAGGACCATTTCTGGAGTTAACGTGCCAGATAGTCTCTGGTGGCGTAGGTAGTCGGCCAGCTCTGGGAAATGGGACCGAGCTCGGTCCGTAATTTTCCTCGAACTGTTATGATATCGCAGGCGGTAGTTCCTATGGAAAATTGGAAAATCGCGAATAGCACACTTCTGAAATTCCCACTTCGAATAGGTGTAGTAGTTGATTAATTTAGAGGAGTTTGAGGGAGTTTGGTTTTACCGGCGCATTCACCATTCTGTGTCAGGTCGACACCAATTATACGAATATTTTGTAGAGGTAAATGTATGTTGATGGACTTCTCTCGTTCTTTAATAACTTTAATTATTAGAACAGATCTCGGTATGGAAAACTGGATGAAAATACTGGAATTCTATGACGTTTGTTCGTTACATTCCGCCTTCCGAAGGTGACAATGAAAAACAAATAAGTAATGATTATGTTGTAGAAAATTAAAAATCGTTATCAACAAACGAAATGAACGGAAAATTTTCTTTAGAAGACTGACTAAATAACTTTTCTAAAAGTTTGCTCTGAATATACGTCCTGAAAATTCTTTTATTCTTCAAGAGAGGCATCGTCTACAATTAGTCATTTTCATTTTTTTTTTTATTTTATTGATCAAGAATACATACATAAGAATAAAATTAAAATGAATATGTGCTTGGGAGTTCACTTTGTAGGTACTCACTCAATTTTCTTGACTTCGACAAGAAAAACATAGTTTTTGTATCAAAATTTTACTATTGATGGAAAAAACCGGAATTAAACAAAACAGAGACTATCGCCAACTACATGTTAACAAAGTTTATATACAAACATAGTATTCAGGCTTTATATCGGTAAGAATATTGATATTGATTTTTTTTTTCAAATTGATCATTTCTTTAAGAATTTCGTCGAAGTTAATTCCTCTGGACAACATCTCAGGTTTTTCGAAATCGAAATTATGACCCGCATCTATATGACAACGAGATGGATCCGTAGAGAAATTGCATCTTTTCAAATAACTTTCAAGTTGTGTCAATTTACCCGGAGGAATTGTTTTTGTTACACAGATAAGATGACTTATGACTTTTACAATTCATTTACTATGTTGATTGAATTAGACTGTAACATTTTTGTGATATGGTCGTTCAACCTAAAAATGGGGGTTTTTCATATAATAACAAACAATACAGATTCTGTTGTTTGTTAAACATTGATGAGTTTCTTCGTTGGAGTTGGAACAGAAAAAAAGTTCAATATTTTTCTGAGCATAATTGTTTCTAGGAGCATTGTGTTAGATCATGTGTGGAATATATAATTGACCAATGTTTGAGGCCATTTAAGTGCAACCGTTATCATGTAACAAAAATGTGACGTTCAATTTGAGGTGACTAAGTTTGAAGAGTTCTTGTTTGATATTTTTAACTATTTATATTTTGTGTTTGAATTCATGGACATTTCTGTTATCCTGATAAATATCAAAGATAATTTTACGATCTTCTCTAATAAGCAATAAATACAATAAATGGATGGTGCCATCATTCTCCACGTATGTGAAATTCAAATCTCGATGCGACGAACTATATTCAGATTGCCCGGATCCATCTAAAAAATTATGTCTATATGGAATGTGAAAATATACTCTCCTACTCATCTCAGCCTAAAGAAGGAGAAATATTACTCCAAAACGTCACTCAAGGATTTTTATTCAGATTCGAGTCATTAATTCAATCCAGGTTATGCGTTGTGATAATTTAAGTGATGAATATCTCAACAAAGAATTGGGAATTTTCAAATTCACATTCTAATCAATAAGTATACAGAATATATTCCTCAAATCAATAATTCTGACTGAAATTTGAAACGATATTGATAGATGATTCTTCGGATGAATGATATGACACATTCGCATCAGAACTTCAATGCTCGTGAATTATCTACTGGATCCCGAATCAGACAAAAAATATCACATATAGAATGTCTCAATGTTTGACCAAAAATACACAATGTACCACAAAATTCATAGTCAGAAGCGATGAATATTCGGGAGATATCCTCCTATTCATTTAGATTCGATTAATTCTGTTTGGATATATGATGAATTCATTGTCAAACGGAAATGTTCATTTACATGGAATATCGTGTTATTTGAATTATTGATTCTGAACTCAGCAAAATTCTGAACGAATAATGAAAGATAAAATATTTCCAACTGAGATATATTTTGCATCTACCCCAGGGAATGTAATGCATCATGTAGGAGACACCGAAATGCATGTACTCCTCTAATAAAAAGCTCTTCGTCTTTATGATAGAAAGTATGAGTAAGAATCTCAGAAAATAAAATGCACTTTTTTCTTGTTATCTGATGAGTGTTATAACCGGTTACCGAGATATCTACTCAGATATCAGAAAGAAGTCTTGTTGGAGAATTTTTCTTGTTTTCTACCTCAAGTTGGTGGTCGAGTTTCGAGCAGATCCTCTGCTACTCGGTAGCGTTCTTCCTGTTGCAGCCGACTGTTCTCTTGCATCGAAAATGTATTTTAGTACCGTTCTTGGGGCCAACCTGGTCTTCGAACAAAAAGGCAAGGTGGAGAATTTTTTTAAACATGAACAAAATTTTGCTTCACCCTTTGATCCTGATCGATCTTGAAGAACCTGTAAGAAATGATTCGATATTCAATGGAAAGAGCTTTTAAAATCTGGGCTGCAACTTAAAATGCATTCAGTATTTTAGAAATTATGAGAAGTGAAAGTTGATGCCCAATTTGACTATTAACGTTTCAAGTGACGAGCAGTTTAGTCTGACCATTTCAATGGGAATGTATGCCCATTCGACTAAATAATAGCCGCGACCAAACAGTCGCATTTTTGAAACCACGAGATTGAATGTGTTAAAATTGCGTCAATTCAATCTCAATTCAGTCGCTGCGGAATTTCGAACTTCTTTGTGTTATTACTGATTGTAATAAGGCTTAGGCACTAAACGAGTATCGACCGTCTCGGAGGTCATTGTTGAGCGTAGATATGGTTTCTGAGGAAGTAGAGAGTTTGAATGTTGTCACGAACGTTAAAGTTCACGTTTGCGTCAGCTTCACCACAGACGTAAACCAACGTCCGCTGAGGTATTCTTTAAACGCCAACTCACCTTAAATCGCTCTGATAGTAGGCAAGCGTACACATGAGAGCACTTCAAGTCTCTTTTCGTTAACACACGTTAACTTTATATTTGACATTTTTTCTCAAGTTTACGTTCAGGATTACGTACTGTGAGCACTTCAACTATCTACACTGCGCAAAAAAATTGACGCACATTATGAAATTCTCAAATTTATTCTACAACTGATGGTGTTCTCAATAATAATTATTTTAATCAGAATTATGCATGCATATATGTTATACACTTTCAACGTTTTTCTTCAATACAGATGTTTTTTCTCAGCAAAAATAAAAAAACATGATATTATCAGATTTTGAATGTATTGGCTCCATTTCAAAATCAGTTGGTCTCGATCAATTCTAGTGATCAATGGTTTTTCTTTCGTTTGATTTTCTATACTCGATCGCTATGCAACGCGAAACCCGCAATTTGACCCAAGGGGAATGTGCTAAGCCAAGCTGTAGTTTTGAGGGAAGAAAGGTGGACATACACAACAATTGCAGAAAGATTTGTAGTTTCTTATACAAGTGTGTCCAATATGTTGCAGCGATTCAGGGAGACAGGTATGAATGTCCGAAGAACAGGACAGGGTAGACCACGGGTAACAACTGCCATTCAAGAACGTTACTTGAGAGTTTCTTCCTTGAGACAACGGTTTGCATCCGCTCGCCTTCTTCGAAATCAGCTTGAGTATGTTCATGGGGTGCAAATTAGCACTCAGACAATAAGAAATCGCCTCAGAGAAAATGATTTGAGTCCTCGTGTCGCGGCAAACAGCCCAGCTCTTACCCCAACCCATCGAAGGGCGCGTTTGGATTTTGCGAGAGAGCATATTCATTGGAAAGAGGACCATTGGGAAAGACTTCTCTTCACAGATGAGTCTGGATTCTGCCTCTACCATTGTTCCCTTGTATACAGACGTCCACATGAAAAATATGCTCAGTGCAATTTCCTAATTACAACTGGTTTCGGGGGAATATCGATTATAGCACAAACCTAGTTGTCATTGATAATGGAGCTATGAATCATCATAATTATATAAGGAACACTTCCGAAGAGCACGCAGTGCCATTTGCTCCATACATTGGTGAAAGTTTATTGTTATTTATGGACGATAATGCCAGACCCCATCGTGGGCGCATCGTTCAGGCTGGAATGGGCAGCAAGAGGTCCAGATCTACATCCGATCGAGCAGGGTTGGGACAACCTCAATAAAGGGCTGAGAAGTTTAGAAAATCACCCAACTACTGTTAATGACTTAGGAATCCAACTCGGAGAAATCTGGGAAGGATTAGATCAGAACATTCTAAGATCACTCAGTTGGAGAATGAACCGTCGTTGCCGAGCTGTAATTAACGAAAGGGGTGGAAATACCAAGTATCAAATTACTTATCAGCAATTCAGTATTTTGAAAATTGCTCATTTCTCTTCTTCACATAAGATTCGGTGAAATCCTGAATTTTTCTTTCATTCAATGTGTCTTGTTTCGTCCAAAACATTCCTGAGAGAAAAAAAAAATATGTAGAAATGTCAATGTAGAGTTAACTTTGATTAAAATTGAGATTTTCAGAATGTGCGTTAATTTTATTGCGCAGTGTATGATATGATGGATATATTATGTTCTGTAAAAATTTGTGAACTTCTTAACATCCCACTTTGGTACAAATATAAAGCCCTGATTTCACCTCTGTGTTGAATATTCGGACCAGTAATACAGAATTTTCTACAAGCTCTATGACAAACTTTGACAGATAGTAGCTGTGCTTATTCTGAATATTTTTTCTTATGAACATATATCTGATTCGTTTTTGTTTGGAAGATACAAGCATCTGAAAAATTATATTTTCATGTTCAAATCTACTATTATTTTATTTAGATTTTGAGGCCATTGAAATGGTTAAAAATGCCATCTTCGGCTTGAATACAAGCATGACATCGACAAAACTATAGATGCTGCAACTCAGCGAATCAGCTTTGGGTCGTTTCGTATTTGGTTTGTTTCATCTTGAATTCAATCAAGTAATTGTTGATGAGATTGAATTTCGACATGACAAATAAGCTGCTTGGGATGACCCCATGAATAAAAATCTGAGGGATTCAGATCAGGCGAACAAGGTGGCTATTGTTATGGTCCTAACTGACTTATCCATTTATTCGGAAAATGTTCATACAACAATCTGAGTACTTGTCTCCCTCTTTGTGGTAGTGCACTATAAAATTCTCGTAACTCCGAAACGAAAACGAATCGGACCTATGTTCATAGGAACAAAAATGTTCAAGAAGCTCAGCTCCCTTCTGTCAAAGTTTGTCATAGAGCTTGTAAAACACTGTTGATTGTTTTTCAATGTCCCAAGAACAGGTTAGAATTATTTTAGATCAACTGTACATGGTAATGAATGTTTCTTTCTGAGAGTTTTCTCTTATTTGCGATTATTTCAAATAGTTGCCTAGTTGATGACAAAGAAACTTGTATTGATATTCAAATCATCGTATTTCGAAAGAGGGATTTCATCTTCTAGAATTTTTGACGATGCCGATGAACCGAATTATGTAGAATCGATTCTTAAAAGATAGAAATCCATTTTTATATTTTCAACATAGATTTTTGCCGTGTAAATTCATACCTACTTGAAATTAGTAATTGACATTCTATTTTTATCAAACTGAATAATATTCATTTCTTTAATTTTGCCACGAATATCGCATCTTATGATAAGAATTTTACGTTTACAGTGAGCCGCATTTGAATATAGCGAAAATGGTAGAGACAGTTAATGGCCGTACGTCAATGTTATTTTGAATTGAAACAATGAAGAAAACAATACATGTACAATTAGGAAAAGGAATAGATTGAAAACCAAATTCATCCATTACTTCATATATTAATTCACAATGTGATTTAATATTTTTTTTGACTTTATTCTAAACTGTCGTTTTATTTCTCCTCATGAATAAATCTTTTTTCATTCATATTGTTTCAGTCGCGTCAACTTGAACCTATTTTGAAATTTTCATTTTGTCTTCAATTGGTATTCCTACATGTCGATGATTGGTTGTTCGTATTTTTCCGAGGGTTTTTTATTAGAACTTGGGACGTTCAAATCCACCAACTTAACTAGCAACAGAAATAATAAATCAATAAACTTCACAATAATTTTTAAATATTCAACATGTTTATGTTTATGAGCAAATTTGAATTGAAATATCGAAAGTAATTAAGGAACGAAGTTAATAGAATGAAATGATGAAAATGAATTTTTGTGATACGATTCTGGGTTCAGAATCAATATTCGGAAAATTTATGTGGTACCAATGGTTAAATCAAAATTTACTATGATACGAAATATTATGACTTAGGTGGGAGGTGACAATATGAAAATACAGGACCGGCTTGAAATTAATCTTAAGTGAAAATTTTAATGAATTTTGAATATGAAAATAATGATAAGAGTTATTTAAGAAAATCTGTAAATCTTTTGAAAACTGTTTGAAAAACGTTGAGAAATTGAAATTGAAATTTTATATCGTAACAAACTTCTGATTTATGTTTCATTCATTTAATTCAGATTTCACATTTCTCGAATAACTTTTTTATGTCTTTTCATTCAAATATAACAGACTCGGTCTTGGAAATACCCGAATGTGAAAAATTTCTACATAATATATTCCAACATAAAAATTATTTCTTCTTCCTGAGACTTTTGTGTCGATAGTTGGGATATTCCTTGTATTTTCAAATAATTTTGTGTGGTATAAACTAACGAGATCAGAATTGGGATGTTCGACGGTGCATCTAATTATATTCCGCCTGTAGTATTATCTTCATTATGTTTCCCAAAAACTTTCCCCTATTGTTTGATCCTTTTGTTGGTGTGTTGTTATATGTGAAGTATATCCCCTGAATATATGGAGATAGCTGCCAATTCATCAGCATCAGCGCTAAATAATAGCAGGCATTCTTTCCTGATGAAAGTACAATAGATTTCCATTATTACATTGTTCCAGTGAATGCACGTCGAAAGTTCTGTTAATTGGTTTTAGACAACACCTAGGGATTTATCTTTACGCATACGCTCCTGCCGATCATTGAGCATATTCCGACTGCACGATAAAATACATTTTTTCTACAAGAGTACGCTTTCCACCCTTTTCCCTCACGCATTTCAATTCAGAAAGAGTCACATTTCCAAACAGTGCACACTTTTCTGTGAGTGAATGGAAAAAAGGGGATTTTTCCCACACTTTCAATAAAGAATGAACTGAATTATGATATATCTCTATGCACGGACCATGAACGATGAGAGAACTTTGTCAACAACATGGAGAATTACGTTCAACATTCATGTGTACTATGATTTCATATAGGTTATCAAATTTGATCTGTGTGTTGAATTCAAATGGATATCATAAAGGCACTCGTGCTACAGTAGGAACAGAATTTATTGCCCGCGAGAAATCCCAAAACAGATATAAAGGTGTATCCAGAATTTTCAAGAATAATGTACGGTAGTAAGAATGTATATTATAAGTAGTTGTGGATAATGAATAGTATTCAACTTGCAGTGATGTTCATAACTCCCTTGATGAATTACAGCACTCGCCTGCGGCTCGCGCTGCAAACTTTATCTGCGGGAGTTATGACTTGCATTACTGCTCGTTAAATAATATTGTTAGAAACTTGAGAATTTGAAGAGCCGCTGTCGGTAGTGAAACAGTTTTTCCACCTTGATGAATAGTCACCGATGCTTGGTATCCAGGGCAACGGATGACGGACAGTCAGAAAAAAAGGTTTGAGGAATGTGCTCTGGTGGAAGCTGTGTCCACTCTCGGAGATCATGCTGCTCAGATTAATCGTTTTGGATTTTTGTAATCAGCGAAGTTCAGTAGAAATAACGATTCTGCAAAAGTTTTTGTATAATTTCTGATAATATACTATTTCATCTCAATCTGAGGAAATTTTAAAGGAGGGCAATCTTACATGGTGACTGTGGAGTTTTCGGTTGGTCGTAGTCGATGAGAATCTATGTTGCTTTCAATCAGAACGATATCTAGATCAAGCACATGTGGATATAATCCTTCTATTTCGTTAAATTTCAATTCTGGTTGTATTTAGGGAGGTTTGTGAAATCCCACCTCACGAATTACTCAGTAGACGGTTTCCAAAACTGGACTGAAAATGAAAATAGTTCATCTTCAGATGAAGATTCACCATTATGAAGAATTGAGATTTCAATCTAAGATATTTTGCATCATGAATGGAGACATCAAACACAAGGGAAGAAAATTATCGAAAGAATCTTTGACTTTTGTCAGGAACTCACAATGTCGATTTTTTTTATTATGACTAGGTGAAAGTGACAGACAAATTTCTCTCATTATAATGATCAGGTGGTATATTTTTCATGGAATCAATCTCTATTAGATATGAATAAATCAAACTGAGTCCTGAAATATCTTTTTCAGAGTTGATTGCATTTAAGTTTTGGGATATTCTTACCATTTCAAGAAATGTTTTTTTTTCATGTTTTCTTCTGTGTGTAAAATTTTTACATTATCGAAGTCAGGTTGGTGGTATTGAAAAATACTTATATCGAAAAAGTTCATTCGAAATGTCCTCCGTACCGTCAAATCCGAACATCCGAACATCTTTAATTGGTGATTGGCCCTGCAAATCATATTAGAACCTACTGCAGTCACAATTATCCGAGAAACCAAGATAAAAAGACAAGATAAACTCCTGTCTTCATTTTCACACGCCTATTTGCGATAGCTGTTCTGTGTAACACTCTCATTAGTGTGCCTGCTTGAGTTCTGTCGAAAACTGCCTTCCCAGAATTGTTTTTTATTTTTTATATTACTCCTATATACTTCTTGAAAGCGCAATGGCTCATAAGCCAAGTTTATATTTTTTCAATTAATCGAGTAGGAAATTGTATGAACTTGTCATTCTGTTCCATTTTTTTCAACACTTCGAAATTCAGTTGAAAAGAGAAACATTTTTCGTATTTCATTGAGATATTAATGATAAAATATTCATGAATGAAACATTCCACCTAAAGATGGCTTGCAATTTTTTATTTTTCATATGAATCCAAAACTACAGTGTTTTCTATTTGAGCTTTGTCAAACCTCGCCTCACCAGCTATGTGAGTTAAATTTCACCTCACCAGTAACGGGTTGAATAAGTATCATTACAAACTGTGAGAGTCAGCCTGAATGAGTAGAGGGAGGAAACGATCATCACTGTATATGGAATTTCTAGAAACTTATCCTAAA
Source organism: Hippodamia convergens (assembly GCA_038502775.1). Classification (NCBI taxonomy): domain Eukaryota; kingdom Metazoa; phylum Arthropoda; class Insecta; order Coleoptera; family Coccinellidae; genus Hippodamia; species Hippodamia convergens. The sequence continues at coordinate 65,176,027 of CM076608.1, forward strand.
TACTATTATTCAGGTTGTCTTAGGAAAATCAGTACAGGATGGTCAAGATTGGTGCTTGAAATACAACGTTTTAACCGAAAGCGATAGTGGAATATGACTGATATAATACGGGCGTCCTTTCGACAGAAACTGATAGTGCTGTCTACTGCATTCTTTATTAATTTTTTTTTCGAGCTATCGGCAAAAAGTCAAGTTGAGCGATTTTGACTTCAGTTTCTATTTGTGCCAGGATTTTTAGATGAAAACATTATATATACTTTTTTTTCAGGAATCTAGTAGGGTTTTATGTTCTTTCCGGAGAAGTTTACTTTCTGAGATTCAACATATGGTTATATTCATTCTTTTGGAAACAATAGTCCAGATATTTTGGATATTTTAGTGTATGTGAAATTTAATTTATTGAGTATTGAGTAGGCTGAATCACAAAATAATATGATTCCAAGCATGATATCATTATTATTATTATTTTACGGTTGATCAGTTAAAAATATTCTAGCACAATATTTCTCGTTACTTTCGAATATTTTCATAATACCTCTAATGAAGTTTTCGAATTCTAATAATTGACAGTTGTTCTAAACAAAGATCAAAGAATTCATTCAAGTATTGAGCTGCAAACTAATCAATACACCAATTATTCTATGAAACAGCTCACTTAATACGCAATGAAATTCACACACAAACTATAATTTTCATGATAACTGAATGAATCTGACGATTTATGATTTCTGAAGCAGGAAAAAATGACGACTCTTTCAAAGTGATTTCAAACTATTGTTCCAGAAAAACTCAACTATAGCAAACCTCTTGAAGAGAAATCTAGTCCTCCACTGCATGGCTATGAAAAAAGTTTCTACAGAATGTTTTCATTTCAACATCCTAGGATGAACAGAAACGGATATAATCACTAAAGTTGAAATCGCCTATTATTCAATATTGAGGAATGCACTTTATGGAACTATTAGTTTTCCTAAAAAGGATTAACTCAATGTGTCATTCATACCTCTCTTTCTGTTCCGGTTAAATAAGTGGTTGTAGTGGAGGTACACCCTGTACAACATATTTTTCCTCATCGAATATCAAAAAATAATAACAACTGGTTGATCGTTGTTGACAGAAAAATCCTACCCGATATATCTCCTCATAAAGAAGTGACTAAAGTTTCCTCGATTTTTTTATGTTGCTGAATTCTTGAAAGAAACTGAACAGAATATTTTTATGCTACATAAACATGTTAATCATTCTGCCTCGGTTGATGGACTCTAGGAGAATATGTCGGGTATAATCCCACTTCCAAGAACCGGAACTTTTATTCTGAATTCACGGGATGTTAGGCAAATGTGGTCGGAAATTATATCAAGTGAGCGTAGCAGCTGCAAATAACCCTAAGGTTTGCTGAACACAGTTTTTTGTTTCGGTCGAAATATCTGTTCTGAGACTCTCCTTTCTGCTATTTCGTTGAGGCCTATGACGCTACTTCGAATTTTAATGGGGAAATGGTTACAAAGCACAAGATATGAATAACTTTTGAAAAAAAACCAGTCCAGTTTATTCGAATCATAGTATCCTAGATGAGCCTGTCCGATGTTGTTCTATTTTACACATACGGTAGGGTCGTCTAGATGAACCTGCCATCTCAAAGGACAAGCTAATGTATATATATATATATATATATATATATATATATATATATATGTTTGGGTTGTGAAAACTATTAATGAATAAACATATTATTATTATTATTATTATTTATATAAATAGACTGGAGAGAGTTCTAAGGGAATTCCTCAGTTTCAATGCTTCAAAACAAATTTTACCTTCCCAGATGAAGATATAACACTGGCATTGAATCATTTTGGTATGAGGTGTTTGGAAGGCAGAAGGATGATCTCCGACGTACATTCTGTTTTTAAATTATGTGAGGGTTTAATCTATTGTGTGAATCAGCTTTCTTCGGTCTCATTGAATGTTCCGCAGAGGCATCTTCGTAATAGTTATTTTTTTCTTGTTCAGTTCAGGAGAATCAACTGTTCGTAGAATTCACCAATCTGTAGGTCTCTGAGCAGTTGTAACGAACTATCCTATTTATTCGACATATTCTTGGTATCGGCAGTACTTTGTTGGCCGCTAGTTGATGTTCTTCAATTTTTTTCGATGTCACGTTTGTATTTTTTATTGGAATTTTTGTTTTATATCGCGTTCTGTGCAGCTTTCTAAGTTAGAGGATAATGTAGTGGGTTCTTCTGAACCTGTTTGTATCCCAGTTTGAAAATAAATAAATAAACGAATGAATCTTTGGTATCGCAAAATCTACCAACTCATTTTTATTTGTTCCAGCTGTTTCAGTTTGTTTCGTAGTAAGTGATTTAAACCTTTCGGTAAATATGAAATGAGAGGTTTATAGAAAAGTGTTCATTCAAGAGATGAATTTGAAGTTAGAATGCGGGTTGCACTGCAGTAATATTCACCTGAATACCAAAAATAGTTGATGGAATTCGTAGAAGAATCAATAAATGTATGGAGAATAGGGGCATACATTTTTAAAATTCAGGTATTGAATTTCTCTCCCATGTGAAAGTTTCGAATTGATTTTATTTTTCTATTTGTTCAAAATGAAAACATTAGAATGACAGCTTTTAACATGGCGTACTGAAAATACGCCAGTATTTTCTGTGGGCTGAATTCGATTGACCGAAGCCTGGCCTTTGTTGTGAATTTTGGATTTCATTCAATAACGGCAAAACTACTCATTTCGAATGTTGGGCATAGCTCACTAGTTTTTGACTAGCAATCGATTAGGTGTACAAAATTATATGGTAGCCATTTGAGAAAAATTAGTTTTCGTGGATTCATAAAGGCTCACTTGGGGGCCCTTTTTGAGGCACACTGTAGAAAATTTTCTCATGAGGTATGACATCAAAAGCATCATCGCACTTTCTCTTCATTTCACTGTTGAAAAAAAAATTACAATGCGGGATTTCGGAGATATATACAGTGTGAATCATAATTATTGGGACAGAGGCTAAGGGCAGATTTTTTGGACCAAAATATGACTATAGGACCAAATATACTTCAATCAATTTTCTTTTCTGTAATATTCACATGTGGATATATTTTCCTTTCTCGTGAAAAAATTTATTATCATTATCCAATATTGCTGTGGAAAAATATATAGGGCGTGGAAGATTTATTTGTCGTTTTTTTGCTAATAATTTGACTGTATATTTCTTCATTCGTCTTCAAGAAAGATACAATCCGAAGCATCGGAAGGGAACTTGAAGTTACGATTTATTTATTTCATTTATTTATTTCTGAGATAAAGCATAATTGAAAAGAATGTAACATAAAGAGAATAAACTAAGATTAAATGTTCTAAGTGGCCGTTCTCGAATTTTATGTCTTTTCTGATTCTTTCAATGAAGGACTTCGAAAAATATATTATTCTGTTCCATGATACAGTTAGCCGAGAAATTTATTAGCAGTGCAATTGTTATAAAAAAATTAAGAAAAAATTCAACTTTAACGCCTTCTATCTTTTTCCACAGCAATATTCAATTGAGGTAAATTCGGTCCTATCGTCATATTTTGGTCCAAACAATCTGCCCTCAGCCTATGCCCCAATAGTTATGACTCATGCAAGAGAATCTTTCTGACAAACAATTTGTCAATCAGGCAATAACTCCTGATATACTAATATAAGTGTCTTCTGAGCTTATTGGCCGTGGTCCATTGGAAATAATATCACCTGACGTTTCGCCTACAACTGCCGTGGACATCTTCAGAGGATTCTTGGTCTAAGATTGTACCTCGAACGCTGATTTTCTGACGCTGACAGTGCCTTCAAAAATAATTGTTATGATAGCATCCAGGTTCCAAGTATTTTCAATTTCTGTTATCTATGTCAGCAGATTGCGTCTATTCATGACAAGTAAGTAAGTAAATAAATACTGTGAGTAAGTAGAGACTGTTTGAAAAAAAAAGGATACTGACGACTTACGAATTATATGAGCTTTCTATAGCCTGTGTATCAATGAATTGGATGCTATTGAAAAATAATTCATTGAGTTTGGCATATTCGATTTTCAATGAAAAAGTGAAAATATTTCAAGAAATCACTTTACAACGCATGATCAGTATTATCTTTAGTGAAATTTATTTCGGAGCAGACTTAATGAATATAATTCACTGCGCTGAAGTTTCCTGAAATACTGGAACTTTTCGGCAATATATTCATGACATGAACATTTTGTATGGGTATTGATACATAGAGGGTGGCCATTTGAAAACGAAACAGACGAGATTACAGACGAAATAAATTTTTTCGATAGAAATGCTCGGACAGGTCGATTTTTGTTTCAAGGGGGACAACTTAAGATGTAGCTTACGGACGCATAGCGCTTCAACCCTTGCTTCTACAACCCTCACCCCCAATTTTTGAAAAGGGAAGATGGGGTGAGTGATACCTCATTTAAAAGGTATTTTTATACTGATTTCAGCACAGTACTTGTTTTTTCAGTTTATGCATTAGATCCCGAAATACAGGGTGGCCAAATGAAAACGGAGCACACGAGAGTACAGACGAAATAAATTTTTTCGATAGAAATGCTCAGACAGGTCGATTCTGTTTCGACGGGGACAACTTAAGATCACTCACCCTATCTTCCCTATTCAAAAATTGGGGGTGAGGGTTGTAGTAGCAAGGGTATAAACGCTATGCGTCCGGAACCTACATCTTAAGTTGTCCCCCTCGAAACAGAAATCGTTCTGTCCGAGCATTTCTATCGAAAAAATTTATTTCGTCTGTAATCTCGTCTGTTTCGTTTTTGAATGGCCACCCTGTATTTCTAGAACTAATGCATAAAATGAAAAACCAATTACTGTGCTGAAATCAGTATAAAAATACCTTTCAAATGAGGTATCACTCACCCCATCTTCCCTATTCAAAAATTGGGGGTGAGGGTTGTAGTAGCAAGGGTTGAAGCGCTATGCGTCCGTAACCTACATCTTAAGTTGTCCCCCTCGAAACAGAAATTGACCTGTCCGAGCATTTCTATCGAAAAAATTTATTTCGTCTGTAATCTCGTCTGTTTCGTTTTCAAATGGCCACCCTGTATATATTTTCCCAAATAACAGAGTGATCAGACAATGTAGAAGTTGAGCGAACAGTATGATTTCATTTACTTCAATAAAGTTGTTGATAACATTCGTTCATTATGTATGTAACAGCGAAATTGCAAATTCAACAGAGTTGACAATACACTGTCGTGAACAAACCATTACTCCTGAAGTTCTTCGGCCCTCAGATGCATAGTTGAAGCTTACTTACACTTCATTTGGCTATATATGATATAAATTGGACACAAAAACTTATTTAAAACTTGAGTTGAAAAACGAAAACCAAAACTTTTTTTCATTTATTTCGCTCTGCCATTTGAAGTACCCATACTAATATGCATGGATTATAGTTATCATTTTTTTATGATGCGAATAAATGACGTTAGGTTCAGTGCTCATCGGAGCATTCCCTTTTCTTCAAGACGCATGATGTCATTTGAAAAATCAAATTGTGGCAGTTTGCACTGCTTACAGGCCGAGTTACAGGCAGATTCAATTGAATAAACAAGATGCATGATGGTCAACGTACATTAGAACTAAAAATATTATTTTCTATGAATGACAAGTGTGCTTACTGGATGATAATATAAAAAAAATATTATCCGAATAGGTAAAATTAAATATTTTCTGGAGCATGCTCTATGAAACTGAAATACAGGAATGTATAGTGTTGTTTGATCTGTAACTCGAATATGAATTAATATTTTTTTTTATCATCGAGCATGAGGTAATACGAACACAAAATGTGTAGTGTTGGATTGAAAATGTAATATGAATGAATATGCAACTCTCTGAATCATGCGTAGGTTAACAGAAACAAAGAATTGGCGAACTGTGGAATTCAAATTTGAACTAGACGATATCTATTTCCATGCATATGGAGTCACTATACCTAAATAAATGGTGTAGTGTCCAATACTGTTCAACTGAAAACATTGAAATATAATGGGAATACACGAACACACAAAATGAAAATTTGTCGACTGCTGCTGTTCGACTGGATGAGAACAGCTCGGAGGGGCTGGACATATCCTGAGATTTTGATTCCTTTCTTGTTTTTGAGCTAAACTCAATACTGATTTAGTTTGCACCTCTTCGAATCATCATTTGGCCCCCCTGAGAAAAAATTTTGCGGTCGCCCATCGCCAAGAAGTTGAAACTGTTCGATCATCGGCTATATTTCATGATAAAATAAGTCTTTTCCATGTATCAACTAATAGTTTGACGCAGATGCGACTTTTCGTTGTACATCACTCAGATTATACAGTGATAACAAAAATATTAACAGCATCTTCGAATTCAGAGTGACATTATTCAACTAACATAGACTATAGGTACCAAGGAATCATAAAAGAATTTTATACTGGAACCAGAACAAGAATTAAAACTAAGGAAAGGCTCTCTGAAGAAGTTCAAATAAACGCTGGTATTCGACAGGGAGACAGTCTTAGCCCAACTCTATTCAACATCATAATGAACCAAATCATCGAGGAAGTCAACAGAGTCAATGCAGGTTACAGAATGGGTCACTGCTCCCAAAAGGTGCTGTTTTACGCAGACGACGTTGCTGCCGTAGCAGAAAATGAAGATGACCTACAACGTCTATTATATAATTCGGTCAACAAGAAACAATCAATGTTCATCTTTTAAGATCCGGTTAGATGCAAATTGGCAGTCGAGAGAGGAATAATACAGCAGGTATAAAGATTCAATTATCTGGGAGTGAATGTATCGAGACATGACAGAAGAGGCACGAACACAAGCAACAAAAGCATTGAGAGTCAGCTGCTACCTGAGAGATATAGTGTGGGAGAACAAAGCGATGAGCTCACAGAGTAAGACCAGAATATACAAAACCTATTCTCACATATGCCACAGAAACCAGAGCCGAGACATCAACAACGAAAAAGAATAATGAGAACTACAGGGATGAAAATATCAAGAACCATCAAGGGTGTCACCCTAAGGGACAGAATACGGAGTGATTACATAAAGGAAAAATTGGGCGTACAGGATGTGGTAAGGTGGGTAAGAGCACGCAAAAGATTCTGGAGAGACCATGTAGAAAGATTGCCAGAAGACAGATGGGCAATGTGGGCTAAAAATTAGAAACCAAAAGATGGTACGAGAGCTGGAGTTCAGTATCTCAGGAAAATTTCATAAGAGAGCCAAATGTACAGGTTTGAACAGGAACTGGTCCTATCACAAGAGGAAAAAGATTATTCAACTAAGAAGAGAGATAATCTAGCGCAGTTTTAGACAGTTCAACCAGAGCACTTTCAAACACATTGTTTACAGTGACAGATCCATAAATGAAATAAGTTCTTATGAGAAGACCTACTTGTTATAATAATGTAGGCCAAGAGAAGTACAAGCGTTGGAGGCTTCATTCGAGTATATAGTTTGAGGCTTTCACGACCAGATTCACTGGTATTAAAAGAGTCTTCCGAGCTTATTGGCCGTGGACCTCTGATCGATGGTTTCGAGAAGAGACAAAGGCTTGCGATCTAACTTATAGGTAGAGTCAGATTAATGAACTTGAGAGTTCAGGCTCATAATGAATAGATCATAGGGATTGATCGATTCCATCGCTATCCGAAGATATTTTCCAGGGTGAATCCAGGATGAGGGGCTGCAACCACTTTCATGTGTATTACAATTGACCGGTGAACTATATCAGATCCAGGATTCACCCTGTAGGTTTAAAGATTCAGCGTTTTCAATGTGAACATTAATGAGAAGTACATTAGTGATCAACTAGGTGCAATTTCAGAGAGAAAGGAAATTCAACTACAGCAAACCTCATGAGCAAAAACTAGGATGTGATTAGAAAAATTTTAGTTGTTAGACCCTTTCAGCTTGTGTTAAAATGTTTTGATATAGTCCCTAGTGTTTCCATGTCCAGTCCCAACTAAACCATATGATAGGTCGAAAATCTAACAATCTGAATTCCATTACCCGAATGATATCCACAGAACTCCGGTCTATTCAAACTCCGGGAAACTTCGAAACTTAATTTCGCTGGAAGCATCATAGCAGGATGCGATCTGATTTGTCCCTCCTTACGTTCAACGCCTGCTGCATAAAACATCGTGTTGTGGGGAAACGTTTCCATTTAAAAACTTGACACGTATGACTATTCCGCTTTCAGGAGAGGATAGACACTTGAAGACGGAAAAGCGGGTGTTCCTCATGATGTTCGTCATTCAAATTATGTTCCAGAATAGCAAAACACGCAAAAATATCACTTTTGCTTTCGTGAGAGGAAGTAGGAATTAGAAGGAAAGTGAAATCAGAGAGGGAAAGTTTCAATTTCCTTAGTCAATTATAAGTGATCTCATACATGGAAAAAACTTTTTGAACAATTATACGTGATATTCAAAACGACAATGATTTATTACTTGGTATGAAAAATGTTTGGATTTTTATATTTCATAAGCCTCCAAGATGTATTGGTTATCTAACGTTTTTGTTAATAACCTTATCTCTATTTCAGTTTCGTAATGAGTTCAATACAGTACTAAAAGTGGTGCTGTAATGAAACTCATTACATAACAGCATTGTTTTCAGTTATATTTTTCATTTTTTGGCTGTCAATACTGACCTCCAATCCAATCAAATCAATATGAATTCCGTGATCTGTCGAATTTCGTAAGTCACACCAACTGCCAAAAAACCAAATAGAATTCACTAACCTGAATTTTCATTTGAATTTCGAAAGTATTTCACAAAACTTGACTGAAAATAGGGTAAATAACGTCGAATTATCGTTGCAGAAGAAAATTTCAACACCTATTCGTAGATCGTTTTTGAATTTTGCATTCGTGTTGGAAATGGATCTCATCCTGCAATTAGTTTTAGAATATACAATTCTGAGCCTCCAAGGTGATCAGAAAATGATCAAAACGTCAGCAAAATTCAATCTAGTTGAGTTTCTTCGCCTTTGACCTGTACCAGTTGGTGTAATAAATGATAATAATAATGATGATATAACTTCATCTCACCCAGCAGGAAATTTCCAATCATAGGGTAACAATTATTGAATGTAACATTTTCCGAAAAGCAAAAAAACAAAACAATATTTTTTTTTGATAAGTCAGATGTTCTCCTTGTTCAAATATCCTAAAAACGATCCATTCCCAAGTCAACATGTGAGTTATAATGACACATTTGAGTGTCTCCGAGGAAAAGTAATACAACTCCACATAAGTTAAATGTTGGGCAATTAAGGTTTTATGTTGCAATTGATTGAAACATTTATTGATAGGTATCGAATAGATTGTTACATACTCGGTCAAAACGATGATTCAACTCATACCACTTATAGAAAGACTGATAGTCAACCTCCTGTACTCAAATATCAGTAGGTTGTGACTTATACCACTTCCGCTCTGATCGGCTCATTTCATTCATTCCATTCACAACAGCTATAGAATATAGCTCAACATCTAATTTGACCATAAAATGTCACTATTTCATAGTGTTGGGTAACTCTTGTAAGAGGCGGTTCATGTGTCCCGGACACGACGCGGAAATGTATGAACAGCTGGCTTTGGAAAACTGTGTCACCTCATTTTGAATGTCCCAGTAAGCGACTACGCATCGGTGGGGCAATCCAGGAGAGCTGAAAGATGCTAGACATCGGAGATCTCGATCATCTAGGCCGGATCGGAAGCGCAATTCGAGCAATCTGATAATGAGATGTATCTTGACTAACTCCTCCCCTTCTTTCAAAACGTTATAATCATTTGAAATCGATTTTTATTTATATTTTTGTCTCGAACCAGTAACCTAGAGAGGTAAATCGATTCTTCGGGTCGCAAAACCCCTGATTTATAATTTTCATGAAAATCGTTGTAGCTAGATCAGCTAAGATGAAACATATGGATAGATTCAGACGTGATCTCATTGATTCAATCATTTCACCTTAATTTATTTCGAAATTTCTGAATCAGGTGTTCTTAAACTTTCAGAATTCAATATGAGTTTTTTCTTTATATCTATTATTTGACCTTCCCCTATTTCCTCGAAATGAAAATAAAGTTTTGATTATTGTTTATTGTGAAGATTAGCTCAGTTCGTTCTCACATCTGCATCTATCTTGCAAATATTTCCCACTTTTCTATAACCGAGTACTCTTGAATGCTTTTGACGTTCCTGAACCTACTTCATGAAAGCTTCTGACCTATTCTGTCGTGTTTGCCTTCATGCATTAATGACAACATAATTATATCTCATTTTAGTATTCAGGACATTGCACAGCAATCCACATAAATCACCGTATTGGCTGGTATTTGAAAGGCATCTGGCGCCGTCGTCGTATAAAACCAGAGTCCGTGGATTTCCGTGGCATTTCCCGAGCTTTCCCAACGACCTAATAGCCAATTAAGGCAAAATAACACCCCAGAATTTCTTCGTTTAATTAAAAAAGGAATGATGGATACGGGATCGCAGTATCGTTTCCAATGTGCGCCAAATCGCCCACGATACAAAACATAGTCGTAACGAATATTGCAGCACCACTGAATACGATAGCACTGCAGAGATCAGCGGCTCAGTTTTATCGGGATGCAGCGAATCGAAACACTGAATTGCAGCTGAATCAGAGTTGTTCCATCAGGAGATCTGCATATGAGATGGCTGAATAGGTATGAACAGGTTTTCCTAATGCCGGAGTGGAAAGGCTATCGCAAGTTACCTTGAATTCGGATAAGAATGCGCGTTTCCTTCATGAGGATAAAAGCAAAGGAAGACAAATGATGAACGGATTTCTATATGAGTTACTCGCAATCGAATGGAATATTGGATTGAGGAAATTCCTATGATGTCATGACATACATAACATTACTTAATTTCGAATCTCGTGAAACTAGGCCGTTCTATAATATAAAAAAGTCATAACTTTTATGTGCGTATTTTTATGTATATGGATATGTACTCTTCTCGAGTTTTAACATTAAAATTATAATGTTACAGTTTATATCTTCTCTATGAAGAATTCATGGTCAAATTTGTTTCAGTAATCCTATCCGCCATATCGATTAAAATATACATTTTTCTGTATATTCACGGTTTTCTTTATCAGCTTCTGGATCACAAAATAATTCGAAAATACTCAGATAGAAACCTTAAAAGTTAAATAATAAAAAACATTGGAACCATGCATGAGAAGCAATTGCTGTGAATTGAAGAACATGTGAACCAACCTAATAATTGAAACAGAAAAATTAAGGGGTATTGCATTTTGTTGGATGGACTATTTTAGAATTCAGTATTAATTCATGGTCATCATGTCTTAACAAATGAGAATTGATAAATAAGGCAATCTTAACAGTTTCGAAGATTTAAAGAAAGTGAAGAATATGTGGGATGAGAAAATAGTTTGATATAGAATTTGAAAGGTTGAGAAGATTGAAAGTTGGAATTTTGATTTTTTTGTTTCATAGTTAGGAAAAAACTTCATTTAATTTGAGAAATTTCCATTTCATCTTTCAAGAGACTGGGAGAAAAAACCTTGAAGAATCAGAATTATTTCGATACGAACATGGACTATTTGAATATCTGCAACCGGTCTCAAATTTGAGGGGAAAATTCATGAACCTCTCTGTAATTGATTTAGCAACGGAAATGAATTCGTCAAGTTACTCTTTCGGTGAGCGCAAAAACGAAATAATTTGTCCTTTATAATGAGGACGAGCTCTTGCTCATTATGTTCCATAATCCAGTTTGTTCGAACTTTATAATTCATGTTCCACTTGTTTCAGGTGAATTAAAGTACTGTTATCCTTAACTTTCAATAACTTATTTTTTGTTCGAAATATCGCAGCAAATTTTTAATCTTCATCTAAAATCGGTATGGTAGAATATAAACAATTCGTTAGAATCTTATAGAGAAACAAATTCCAGTTTTGTTAGAAGCTACACAAAATAGATCACCAAGTTTGAGTGTTTTGAAGAATTTGAAAATATGTCACCACTGCAGCAGAAGTCACAAAATGAAATGATTTTTGTCGAAAAATGATGGTGTAATTAAAACTTCGTTTTGAGTTAGATTATGAAGAATGTAAGGAAAACTATCCAGCAAAAGTGTTGAGGGGGTTTCGCAAGATTTGAATTGTACCCCTTTTTCATGAACATGATATTTCCTTTTTAAAAAAGGTACGTAGTTATATGCCCTTCGATTATTTTTATAAGCATCCAAGCAAGCATCGAAAATCAATTCAAAGCTGACTTAATTCTAACTTAAAATTCCGAATTGAAAACATTTATGTATCGATGACAGATAAGAAATTTGAAAATTCAATACTCAAGAGCATTTATTATTTTTATCATAAAGAAATTCAAGTATTTCTCTCATTTCCACAATAAAAAAACCATGGTTATTCATGAATTTCTAATCTAATCTATCTTCAAGGTGCCTGAAACAAAAAAATAGTATGAACTTGATAGACATATGATTTTCTTTCGTTTCAATGAAAGAACGAATGGGTATGTCTCCTTCAGCCGGCGGCTGAAATAGAGGTCATGTAGAACATTTTCAGTAAAACATTGCAACGGCTAATCGACAGTTGCACATCAAGAAGAAACATCCTTTTCATTCCGTCTAAACCGTGGATCGATTCAAATATCTCCAAGCTGATTCGTCATAAAAAAGCATTGTGGCAGCGTTTTATTCGTCGTGGAGATCAAAGGGACTGCTATGCCCATAGAAGCTTCTCGAATGACCTATCCTCCACAATTGCCAAATCCAAAACAGATCATGTGGTCTAGTGATCGTGAGGCTTTCTTTAAATACGTCAGGTCTACATTAAACACCAAAGTTAACATTCCGTTGGGGTATAATCGAAGTAACAGGCTGTGCTCCGGTCCTGAAGAGTCTGCAGATGTTTCAGCTGATTATTTTTTCGGAATCCTTCACCCAAGAAACTGGTCGACTGGTCGACCTCCTGCTATAATCACCCCTCGTGTATCCGCCGAACTCAGAGACATCACTGAGTGTACAGTCTGCTCCTGGTACTGATGGAATTTTTGCTATGCTTCTGAAGGAATGTGCCCGTTCCCTGGCAATCCCCCTTTCTTTTATTTTCAATCGCTTATTCGAGACTTCCTTCCTCCCTTTCTCTTGGCGAAGTGTTTGTGTAACGCCTTTTTTCAAAAAGGGGTATAAGCGTTGTGCTGACAACTACAGCCTCATCAGCCTAGTCCCAGTAATTGCGAAGGTTTTTGCAAGGATCGTTCTGGATGAAATGATTCATTTCACGCTTGGTCACGGCATAGTTCCGGATTGCCAACATGGGTTTCTCCCGGGGCGCTCAGTCATCACAAACCTCCTCGAATGTGTCAACTTCTGGTCGTCGTCTCTTGATGTCATTTACCACGACTTCTCTCGTGCCTTCGACCGTGCTCCTCATAAACGTCTCGTCTTCAAGCTCGATCATATCGGAATTCGTAGCCACCTCCACTCATGGATCGAAGCATTTCTTTCGGACCTCTCCTTCCAGGTCCCTATTGGTGATTCTTTCTCTTCGCCGAGAGCCGTTTTGAGTGGAGTACCCCAGGGATCGGTGTTGGGACCAGATCTGTTCCTTCTTTACGTTTCTGACTTACCAGAACATGTCAGCTCCCACTGTTCGCAGTTCGCCGATAATACCAAAATATTTAGCCCAGCCAGTAGCTCCTCTATTATACTAAGTGACCTAGACTCCATCTCACGTTGGTGTGAAGACTGGCAGTTGCCTCTTAACGGTGAGAAGTGCGTTGTCGCACACATGGGTGCTCACAATCCGCGTCGGAGCTACTATCTCAATGGAAGTGTCATCCGTGTTTCCAGAAGTCATTGTGACTTGGGTGTTAAAGTGACGGATCTTTATTTCTAATACAGGAAGCATTTGGCAAGTGTGACCACATAACGTGCGCTGCTCTATACCGAACCTATGTACGGCCTATTATAGAATTCGCCGGTCCTGTTTGGCATCCGACGTTGTGCCGTGATTTAGCTTTGCTTGAAGGTCTTCAGCGTCATGCTACGCGTTTACCATGCGGTATTTTGCGCCCTTCATAAAGTGAAAGACTCTCAATAATGAATTTACCTACTTTTGTGGACCGCAGGACTTCACTTTTCGAGCTCTGAATGAAATGTTCGGTATAAGTTTGCGTAATTTGTTTACGCTGAATATCGATTGCGAGATTATGCTCTAAAGCACCGTAAGGAAGACTTCAAGACAGTGCAAAGACAACACTTTTTGACGAATCGTGTATTCGGTGTGTGGAATGCTCTACTTCTGTTGTAGTTGAGTCATTTTCAGTGAACTCATTCAAAAACAATTAGGACAATTGGCATCTATGTAGATGACTGATATTACTTTTCAGCTTGTTAATTTGTAATGAACTTCCACTTGTTAGACCACTTTTACCAACTCTTTCTTTTGTTTCTCTTTCTGATATTTATGTACCTATAATTTTTTGTTTTGTGAGTTTATAAGCATTGCCTAAACCGAGGCCTAAACTCTTCTCTCTGAATAATAATAATAATTATTATTATTATGACAACTATGGAGATTATCGTGAAACTGTCATCTTCAGTAGTTTTGCATAGTCCTATCAAAAATATGCTAATTCAACTTAACCTAAATAGACCTACCGTTCCGTATAAAGAACACCTATCTAAAAGTTTTCTATTCATGCTCAAAATGAAGAAACAAAGGAGGCGTCAATATAAACACATAAATTAATGCTTTCTTCAACACTGAATATAACCTACAAAGTGTTACAGTATTCAAATTCACTTTAAAGCCATATTAACTTCATAAATATATCAATTGTTGCAATACCTCTTTTTTTCCGGTGGTGTATTTTTTCATATGTATTTATTTCATCGCTTTTGCGAATAAAATAATTATATTTATGGTCGGATGAATAATATTAGAGGCGAATTCATCTTCTACATGATTTCAAATCCTGATTTTTGCTACGTAAATGAAGGCGTTCTTCTAACGGAACGGTAGGATTATCACCTACTATATTACCTAAATATATTGTCATAACTATTGAAAAATAAACTGACTTTGCATGAGATACTACATCATGCAGATTATCTGGATATGATTTCAGAACCACCTGATAGCAAAATTTTCTTCTGCACATAATTCAATAGTTTTCTAAGTGAAATAACAATAATATTGCTTATGCGCCTACTAATTTCTTATTCGTATTTCCATGCACCAAACAAAGTAATAATATATTCACCTTGAGAAAAAAAGATATCATTGACCAACCAAAACTCATGCAACATTAGAATATATGGGGGGCGTTAACTGATCCCGTAAAAACATGAGTTAGAATCGTATTTCGACAAGGACAAAAATTGTATTTCCCACTTCTTGCACACTGCTTTGACATGGTTGTTCAAAACGCAGCTGATTCGCAGAAATGGTTACAAACTATACTAGCTATCATCGCAACAAGATTGCTGGAAACTAATAGAAAAACAACAAAAAGAGGACCATCTAAGCAATCAAGAGTTTATACCAATCTTCAAGATAGGTCAGAGTAGACCACCTGATTGTTTACCAGAATAAAATGAAAAAATTGTGAAGTGTGGCATAAAAACTAATAATTTATAAGTATCAAATATATAATAGCATAACATCTAAATTGCTTCTATAATTACGACATATTTTAATTCAATGTTCATTTTTCATAGTATGAATTTTAGTAGGTCAAAACCTACCGTTCCTTTAAAAGAACACCACAAATTTTAACTTTTCGTGAATCAAATGAAGTACATCAAGATGAAAAATATGAAAAGGCCCCATTTAAACAATAATCTGACACAATTCTCATTGAAATGAAAGAAAAAAAAAATTAGGTCTATTTGGGTTAAATATTGATAACTGATAGCTCAACTGACAGATAAATTTTGTGATTTCCGAAATAGAATTATTTGAGTGGATTGAAATATACTATACTGTATTGAAGTGACTGTTCATGATTTTATTATACAAGAAGTTCATATCATTTTCACCCCTGTCATTATGGGGTTAATAGGATTGTCAATTAAATCTTGTTCAATTTGAAAGATGTGAACTGAATGAGGCCTATTCATATATCGTCGGTACAATGCCGAAGTCACGAATATGCTTTTCGTCTATGTGCACTATAACGCGATTATTGTCATGGTATCAATGCCAAAATCGCGAAAGAGTTCGCCTACGTCTTGACTAGTACCACAAAAGGAAATCTATAAGTATAGCGCTGTCTTCAATTCAAAAAACACCACTAATATAATGCTCTATATAAATATTAGATTCGAAATTTGTATTTCTATGTGAAAAAAATTTATCTTTCAGAACTACTGATGATGCCGATTAGGCGAAACATGTAGAATTGGTTAGTAATGAAAAAGTCATCAATCACGACCTGTTCTTTATTGTTCTGTTCTCAATATGAATTTTGGTTGTGATGTTCCAAACTTGACATATTGAGGTTTCCATCAGAGCCCTGTTACACAAACCCAACAAGTGTAACAAGTCAACAAGTGATCCGGACCACATATTTTGGAGCTTTTCACGTGTTCATAGTACGGAAATTCTCATAGATTATACTACAGTTGGACTTGTAGTTGCAAACAGATCACTGAAACGTGTAGTATTGTAACACTTGTAGGGTTTCTTTTACGGCCCCTGGTGTGAAATATGAAATAACAGGACTCGTTGATAGGACATAAAACACAATAAAAACTAAGAAAACTAATGAAAAACTGTCAGTTATATCTATACTACATTTCGCGTCTCTTGAAATTAGTGTGAATACTTGAAAAAAAGTTTATTTCTTCATCAACTCGAAGACATATACGTGAAATCAGAACTGAATTCTAGATATGTCAACTTTAAATATCTAAAATCATAGGTTTTTTTCAAATTCTAGTTCCGTTTTCCTGTTGTCACCAATAAGGTTATTCGAGGATAGATGGCCCTGGTTTTTGAAATTATGTATTAAAATACATACTCATTAGATAAATAAAAAGTACCATCCATCTTTTTACGATTCTTTATTGATCAACAGAGAGTCATAAAAATATAAGAACTTCAATGAATAGAAATGAAATTATCGACAGAAATCAGCCTCCCTAATACCAAGTTGAGAAAACGCATTTGAGAAAAAATTATTTTCCAAAATATAACACTGTTTTACATAAAATTATACCACATTCACGACAGAACTTTCAAATTTTGATCAAAGTCATGAGACAGTGTAAATACTTCACCCAATCATCTGATTTGGTTGTTTCCGAGTATCCCCCCACAACCAGCACATTTTCTTTTGCGTCGTCAATTTTATCTGAAGAGTCAATTCATATTGATGATTGAGGAGAGATCAAAAAAAACAGATCGTTATCGGAGATTTTCGTTATTTCGAGGTTATACTATGAAACTTTAATAATTTCACTTACCTACTCGGGAAGGTAGGATCACTAAAATAACCAATACACTACGAATAAATTGGGTTAATATATTTGACTTTATCATATGAAAAATTCAACAATATTCGAATCGTATG
Source organism: Hippodamia convergens (assembly GCA_038502775.1). Taxonomy (NCBI): domain Eukaryota; kingdom Metazoa; phylum Arthropoda; class Insecta; order Coleoptera; family Coccinellidae; genus Hippodamia; species Hippodamia convergens. The sequence goes on from CM076608.1 coordinate 65,193,700, forward strand.
CCAAAAAGTCAACATACAAGATAATGTAGTAAGTCTTCACTCATCTGGAACAATATCAGATACTGAAATATACCTTCTGCATTATCTATTTTCGAATTATTTTACTCAAGGGTACTTGACCTTATCATGTTACCTTTTATCCGATCGGCCTCTCAAATGGTCCTTTTCTGAGCAATTCGAGTTTCCAAGTTTGAGCTGTTAAATTTCAGTCTGTTGTGGAATCAGATACCTATGATGAAATCTGTCAGAATTATCTTGAGTTCATCTGTTGAGAGGATGGACTTGAAAAAAATAAAAGAAATTGAGCTAGGTTCATCTAATACTCATAAAACAAAGAATTTACCAGTATCAGGACAACCAGACAAATTAATTTAATAAAATTTTCAAGAGATCCCTCCAAATTTCAGTTCGTTCAGCGGTCGCCGAAATATCTGAATATTATTTTCTGAGGTTTGTCATTCTCAAATCAGGCTATATGCAGCTATGGTAAATATTCTTTCAAGATGAATACTTTGAGACCTAACGATTTCATTCACCTTTTATTTAACATATTAAACTTCGGTTTTTATGGTTCTTCAATTTTCGTAATAAGATCCTTATTGCCTATCCTTCAGCTGATTTTCTGGAGCGATCAATTGTTTAGTCCTTGTCAGCAGCTGTTTTATTTGATAAATAATTGTGATAGATTGGCGACTACTCATAGTTATTGTATTACGAGAATTGATCACCAATTACCCTGGATACACACTCGAAACGGAATCAATCAATGAGATAAAACAGCTAAAAAAAATTTCATTATGACCAATAATATATCCTTTTCATCCTGTCATACTATGTTAGACAAAATCCACCAGAGGATTTCTGTTTCAAATAGATTTCATTGGGCGAAATTAGTGATACTCGAACAACAATGACACGTTACGGTGGTCTTTTTGGAGAAATTGATAATGCCATCAACTGCTTTCCTCTATCTTCTTTCGTTTTCGAGTTGAAGGCCAAAATTGAAATTTGGGTGATTTTAACTTTGGCCATTATCTCCGTTTGTGATTGTCCTAGGATGTTGAAATGATAAAATTATACCGGCACTTTTTTCATAGCAATCCAGTAGCGTAATTTGTTCTTTTCTTAGAGGTTTCCTTGGTCATCTATAACATGAATTTGTGTTTTGTCTTATGGAAAACATAGTTTGAAGGAATCGCAATTTTTGTTCCGTTTCAGAAATAAATCATACATCGCCCTCAGATTCTTTGGGATATCATGAAAAAATAGAGTTTGTATGTGAAATTTGAATTTTTGAGTATTGACTAAGCTGAATCACAGAATAATATTTTTCTACGCATTGTCATTATTATTTTGCGCTTGAATCCTTGAATAAATTCTTCTTGGTTTGATCTCTGTTCATAAGAACTGTCAATTCGAAGGCACTATTTCCGCCGAAATTGAACATTTCAACATATCATATTTCTTTTTGTTCTCGAACATTTGCCGACAATAACGCTTCGAATTCTAATAATTCATTATTTTTCTGAACAGGGATAAAACCACAGCAAAATAAGAACAACAGACATATTATTCTGTCAACGTCTCAACGATATCTTCATTTGTTTTGAAGATATAAAAAAATTTTAAATTTTTCTATTTCAAAAATGTACCACAACTTTTTTATTTTCGAATATATCCTTCAACAAGCACTCTTTTACTGGGAATGATGTATTATTTCAAATTTTTCACATCTACATTTTTTTCATGATAAGAGATAAAAAAAGCGCTTGTAATTCTAATAAAAAATGTTTTTTTTTTCACAAAAAAATTTTTTAAAATAGTTTCTTAATTCTGTGGAAGAAAGCACAAACAAAAAGTTTCAATCGCTTTGAGATATTTTCGCGAATAAAAAAGTTATGACAAATCTCTGATATCAATAATTTTTCAAAATAAAAGAATTTAGATATAGTCAAACTGTTTCTCCTGATGGTGTTTTCACAAATATCGAGCCCAGGACATCCTCAGAAGTTTTTACCTATCTACCTAAAACAGTCAAAATTAAGCTATTTAGGATACTCTGTACACTCAACATAGTTTTCTGCTTAGCCTTTCATTAACTTTTGTTATCTTCGACTAGAAAATGTTCAACATTTTTTTCATCATTTTTCAGTAGAATGTTATCGAAATTTCACAATCTTCCCTTATATTTTCATTTTTGGAAGTCCAAAGTTAAAATTCACTTCTGACGAAAACAATCATATTTATATTCAGAATACTCTAGAATGTATCAACAATGAAAATGTTCACGTATCATTTGTTTTATGCGATGTTGACGAGATTTGTACATGGTATCTATTTATTCCACTCGTCACAATATTATAACGTCATTTACATCCAAAAATTACCAACCTTTGATTCCACTAAACTATTCGAAAGAGTGAAATCCCTTAACCGAAGTTCTCTGAACCGAATTCCCGTCATCTTGGAATCTTCAATACACAACATGAAATTGTTTCATTGCGGATCATATTTCATTGGGCGAAAATCGATATTTTCATTATCCGAGCAGTCATAACTGGTAGTGGGTCTTCCATTCGCTGCCTTTGAATACCACCGTCAGAACAGGCCGATATAAATCTCCATCCCGTATGTTTTCATCACGGCAGGCATCTTGTTTGGCATGTCGGCTTGGTGGAAGGTCATTTCGCCATGGCAGGAAATATATAGTCGTTCGTGAAAAAAATGTTATCACTCTCTTTTCCAGTAATGCGAACCCAAATATTCGCAGGAAAAAATTCGGATGGATTCCGGGAACTGGGAGATTTATGGGTTCCTTTTGTTGTCATTTAATTTGAATGATCCATTTTGCGTGATACGCGAATGACAATAACCCGACTGGAAAATTGAAGAATGTATTCAAACGAAATAATGCCGGGACTGATATAAACAACCATACCATTTCCAAGTGTAATTTAAAAATTGTCAAGTGTGTTTCAGATTAGTAACTTCAATTTCAGAAAGCGTCAATTGAACTTCAGATGAGTCAATTGAATTTCAGAAAACATCAAATGTAATTTAGATCACTCCAATAAATTTCATCTTATGCTTTCTGAAATTCATTGATGATTTCTGAATTACAATAGAAAATAGCGCAAAAGAGATAAAATATAACAGTAATGTAGTCAGCAAAATGAATTTTCAAAGTTGTAGTGGTTTTTACGTTGAATATTTTCACGTTGTAATGAATGTCACTATGTATTATGAAAATGATTATAGGTTTATTCTATACAAGATCATGCCCGCGACTCCGCTCGCGTTATATTTCAATTTAAAACGATACTGATAGGTTCGCAACCCCACATTCATAACCTCGTATCGAAGGAGAGATAGCACGTGTACTTATATATAACGAAACGATGTCGCCTATAGATCCAATAATTTCTTGCTCAAATTCACACTCGTGCACTCTACTGTTACTTTCAGACTAGTCATTAGAAAATGATACTGTAATAAGCATTTTTCATCTGGAATGAATGCCGCAGATATCACTCACATTCATTTTTATATTGATTCATTCCATGCCAGTCAAAAGCCCTCTTCAAATTGACCATTGTTTTGAATTGAATTGAAAATGTTAGAAATGGATATCGTGGGTTGTCTTCGGCAGCTGGACATATGCCGTCGCGAACATTTTTATAGAACTTTTCGAGCACTACCAAATTGTCTTCGACCATGTTTCTCTATCTCATATAGTTTACGCAGTGTCGCCCGTAAAAGCCGAAAAGTACCGGGTTTTTCATGAAGAATCAATATTTTTTCTTATTTCTTCGTTATATCGAGATGAATCCTACATAAACCGTCCGAAAAAATTCTCCACAATATAGTGAGAGTTTCATCAAAATCGGTCATCTGGTTCCTGAGTCTATAGAGGACAAACAAACACACGGACATTCACATTTATAATATTAAGTATGGACTAGTATGGATTGAAATTTGTCATGGAGAGAGGTCTTTGCATTTTACTAAATGTTTTTTCAGGTCTATGAGAAAAAAATCAATTTGAATTTTTTAAATAATGAAAGAGATACTCCTGAATGAAACTCATGTACCTACTCATTTGGAAGGTGCCTAAATCTTTTCAATAAGTTGTAGCTCAACAATGAAAGAAAAAAAATACTTCGAACCCTTACGGACGGTTTCACAAAATATTGATTGCACCGTCAAGTTAATTAGAACCAACACGATTCGTTGAAATTACAAACGAGTGACTCGATTGGTTCGAATTCAGGATTTTTGATAGCATGATTAGAGAGTTGAAGTGCTTTCACGAACGTAGACGTAGACGATAACATTTACATATACACATGCGCATTCGTTAGTTTTTAACGTCAAAGTTAGAGTCAGCTTAACGGCCGACGTAAACTATCGTCTCCTGACGTATACCTTAACCGGCAACGTATGTACCCAGGGACGGGCCCAAGGGGGGGGATGGGGGAAAATCCCCCCCCAATGTTGAATGAAGTTGGCAAATTTTCAAAGCAGTCGGAAGATTTTCAAATTAGTTGGAAAAATTTCAAAGCACTTGGGAAATTTTCAAAGCGGTTGGAAAAATTTCGAAGCAGTTGGAAAACATTTCAAAGCAGTTGGCAAAATTTCAAACCAGTGGGAAAAAATTCCAAAGCAGTTGGAAAATGTTCAAAGCAGTTGCGGTAAAATTTCAAAGCAGTTGAAATACATAATTCCGAGAGAGATATGAAATACGAAGGAATCTGAATTAGAAAAAACAAGTATGCAGTCAGTACTTGACAATATATTTATAGCCGGCAATAAATGGTATTCAACCCAATATTTTTACTATCAAGTATTGGGAGAGATGCGGCCCAAGAAGTAGGTACCTAGCGGTAAATTTTTCAGTTACGTCGCATGGACTGTGTCATAAAAAACCATCTGGTGTCATAAATGGAATCATCTTTATGTACGCTCTTCGTACATTGTGTTAGAGTTTTGCGAATAAACAATATGTATAAATAAATTTGAATATTGAACCAAAAAAGATTCAAAGTGAAGTTTGAGTTATGTGGTGCCTTATAAAAATTAAAAAAAAAATTTATGAACAGGAAATGCCTGAAAGACAACCAGTGTGAGAGAAAATTATGGGTAGTGACCACAGAATACCCTAAGTCACAACAAAAATCGTTCGAAACACTGAATACATCTCGATTCCAAACACTATTTGAAATAAACGCTGCAAAGAGATCGAAATCGCCAACTCAAATTAGCAAATTTTGTTCAAAATTGTTTCTTCAATATAACTGATTTAGGTCAAAATCGTTCCCCTCCTAAATTGGGAATCTGTTTTTTTTTAAGGAATTTTCTTGATTCATGAGACACACTTTGACATACATTTTCTGTTTTATTCCCTAGTTATGTTGCTTTTCTTTATTTCATGGAATGTGTTAGCAGAAGTAAGGCTCATTTTTTATCAAAACGAAATATATTTTCTGAAAATTTCGTTCCTTTTATTCTATAAAATGGACCCATGTTACACATGAGCAGTTTTAGTATTATGAATCTCATCAAAGTATTCAGTAACTATCATTGATTTTTCATCCACCCAACATTCTATCATGAATATTTCATTATTTTATGGAATCTGCTTTTTTCGTGAAAAAATATCTTGTTTTATTATGATGCTTGAAATTTTGAGATACACCAAAGAATGAATCTGAACTAAATGAAAGAATGAAACAAAAAGTGTGTCTCAAAGATTCAAACATACTTCAAGGTATTCCTCATAAAAAAAAGATTCCATAAAATAAAGAAACTCACATTATTGAATATTCGGTAATTGGAAAATTAACGTTGATTTCTCATAACTTTGATTCCCAATATTTACTCCTTTCTCGTAATAAAAAGAATATATTTAAAAAAAAAATTTCTCTGATGATGAAAATGAGCCTTGCCCTCGCTTTTAGATTTCATGAAATAAATAATTAAAGAAGGGCTACATAACTGAAGAAACAAACAAGTAGTGTTTCTCAAAGTTTCAAGCAACATCAAGATACTCTTCATGAAAAAACAAACTCCATAAAATCTACTTAATTAAATGTTCGGTAGATGGAAAAAAGTTAATTACTCCCCACTCTGTTGAAATTCATCATTTTGAATTTTTTTTACCGAAACAAATATTATACCATAATATGTATAACGGTGTCCTGTTAATTCAATGTCCAGTTGGAAAATTTTCGATGGATTTCCCCCCCCAAAAATTTGGCTTCGGCCCGTCCCTGTATGTACCGGAATGTTACAAGAATCTGCCGGATAAGTTACAAACGTTTGAATTCTGACATATCTTTCTCCTAACCTTAGAAATAGCCTGGTTAGCTTCGCTAGTTAGCAGCGTAGCTTTTACATGGCAGCACCTCAACTCTGTTTTCATTGCAGCACATGAACGTCACATTTGATGTTATTTCTCAAGTTGACGTTCACGTTAGGGCTTACTTGCTGTGCGCCCTTCAACTCTCTATTGAATTATCATGAGATCCACCTTCAAACTTCTTAACGTTTCGGACCCTATTTAAGACTCCCTTGTCGAACACACTCTGAACTTCATGAAACATTTCGGAATCGTGTGAATTTGTGATCTCTCGATTGACCTTTGTCAATATATGATAAACGTAGATTGATATGAATAAATACAATGGTGAAACCATCTGAAAATCATCTCAAATTAGTTCATTCCTCAACAAATTAATCCAAGCATGATCCACACCCACAGAAAAATTGGCCATATAAAGCCAATCCAACAAAATACAAGACGAATACTTGATTCTTTTTTAACTATCCGTCTTTAAAATTTTTAGAGTTGTTTCCGTTCATCATGTAATCGCCAGTATTGGAACCGTAAAATAAACAATATAAAGAAAGGAGCATATCGTCGATTCAGCGGTGAAAAACTTGCGATAGAAATGGGCCATATTGAATAACAATTTTCATACATCTGCGATCTACCAACATTTCTATCTTTCATGTTATTTTCATGCTCACTCTTTCCTATTTCTGAGTCTCTTTATACTTCTCCTGTGTAGGTATTTCCGGAAATTCAAGAATTTTTTAACTTATGTTTCTCATTTAAATGTTCAGTTTTTGTTTGTACCGAACTCAGATCAATTCGTGTATTGGAAAAGGTTCTTATGTTGAATTTTGAACCATTTCTTTTCATGTTTGCGAAAGTCCATGAACATAAGGAATCGAATTCAATGAAATTCATTGCTCTTGACGGTTTAATTTCGTAGCTGAGTTTTTTCTCTGAATTTGAAATGGTTTGATACCTGTTTTTCTATTTCTAAACCTGATAGTATCTTTTGTTCTCACTCCACTACATATCGAATTAATCGACTCTTTCTAATTGATGGTGCTTCAAGATTATGAACAAATCTGAAGAAAGTCATCATTATTCTGAGTATTTAAGGTGTGACTTTGGTTTTCGAAAAGGATTACCTACGTTCAAGATTCGAAAAATAAATTTCTGTAATTATGTGCCAAATCCGTTCAGAAATCATTTAACATCATTTGCGGAATATTTCTTCAATTTCGATGAAAATTCATTATTCTATAAATCGTTCATTTCAAAACTTGCCACTTCGTGACTCGTGTTTAAATTTTGAACTCGTGTAAGAATATCATTGCCTCCTACACTTGTATCATGAATAACTATTCAGAATTGCCAACGTGGACTGGCGAGGATCCATAATGAGAGATAGTATACCGAAATAGTATCGTTGTCTATTATCTTCTCGACAAGGACACTATTTCAGTGTGGTTTACTCTCATTATGGTTCTCTGCCGATCCATGGTCGCAGTTCGGAAATTAATTTTTCGAATTTTTCTTATATTCATTCATGTTATGCTTTGTCCATAAAGCTCCTAGCCCTATTTCGATTTGGATTTTATTTTTGATTTCACCTTGTACATATAAAAATATTCTCATATTATATTCTGCTTCCTCAACGAGATTTATGTCTGCTGTAAGCCACACGATATATAATTAGCTCATGATGAAAACTCAACTCGACCCTTTTTTGAAATGATTGAACAGATCATCAACTCACCCTATATATTTATTTCAGGGTTTAGTTGGCCCAGAACCTGATATTAAAAATATATTTTTCAAGGAGTATAATCCTAAAATACTCCGTTATCACAAAACTTTGCGTGTTCTTAAATTTCCCATCAATGAATTACTCCATATAATTTTAGGGTGAATCGATAAGGGATGGATACATATTCTACAGAAAAAATTATATATATTCAGGTAATAATTTTCGTCATGACAATTCTTCGAATAAATATTAAGTGCATTCTTTGGGCATTCGTATCTATTTCGATTGTCATTTTTGATGAAGAATCAGTAGGTTCATTAATTGGGTCTTCAAAATTACAATATAATCACTGTCGCTTCCACAGATATACTGAGCTACTTTGAATTTGTAAAAACTGGATCAGGAATTTATAAATTATTTTTCAAAACTTCAAAGTTTGAGAATATATCCTGGGACAGAGATTTTGAAATGTAGTGTACTTTGTACAGCACAATTGGTGCTTCTAGAGTTGATTCATGGTGGGAAATTCAGGCAATAGATTAAGGAAGTTTTTCAACAAAATTTTTTTCATTGCATTTTTCAATGTGTTTCCACGTCTGATCAATTTGGGGTTTCCCCAATCACTCATTAAGTGGATGTGTATTTTGGTCCTCTATATCTGTTGTGACGAAAGAATTAGCAATCCATTGTAGAAATATCATGTCAATATATTTCATAATTTTCTTATATGAGTGAGTACTTGTTCCAGCGTTCTAGTGAAAGTGGAGAAATCTTGAAGTTTCATATGTTTATATTTGATATTTCTAATAGTATATTTCAGTATTTCGATAGACTGTTTCATTCAACAATATTTCCTCTTGTTGCTTGAATCAAATTGTTCTTCCAATGCTTCAAGTTGAGTAATTTCAACTGGAAGGGTTGTTGCTCAGTACATTTTTTGAGCAAGCACAACTGCAATCATTAAATTTCATGTCGTTATATTGCTAGAGTTTGGGAATTCATGTAATTTAATATTCTGATAACGAAAAGAAGAAATACAAAATATATTCACAATATACAT
>CM076608.1:65202943-65259204 GCA_038502775.1 Hippodamia convergens
AAAAACGAAGAAGCGTAGGTCCGGACTTCGAAGGGGCACAAATGAAGTTCATGATCGACGTCTAAGACTGTACAGGGTATCCCAAATTGCTTGATTTTAACCGTTTCAAATACTTCTGGACCAGATGGGTAAAAACTTCGAAAGGTGTCCTGGGCTCAATTTTCGTGAAAACACTTTTTTATTAACGAAAATATCTGAAAAGGTTTCAAACTTTCTAGTAGCGCTTTTTCACCGGAAATAAGAAACAATATTCAAATTTGTTTTTCCCGTAGAAAAAAAAATATTTTTTTTATTTTCAATACGAACGCATTTTTTTTCATATTCTATCATAAAAAAATTAAAAGATAAAAAATTTAAAATAATGTCTTATTTCCAGTGAAAAGTGCCTGTTAAATTTTTATCTTTTTCAGATATTTTCGAAAATAAAAAATTATGGCACATCTTCTGAATAGAAACTTTCCAAATTTTGTTATTTCTTCAAAACAAATGAAGATAACGCGAAACGGTTTTCACTACTGGTGTTTTGACCATCCAGTCTAGAAGTACCAGAAACAGCCACAATCAAGCAGCCTTCACGGAGTTTGGCGGCTCTGAGATATAAATACAGGTAGCTCTGGACGGTATTCCTCAAGGAGAAATAAACCATCTTCTTGCATCAATGCCAAGAGGTGTTATTCAGTGTATAGATAACCGCGGTGGACAAACACATCATTAACAAATGTATTAAAAAAATATGAACCCTTCATTTCTTTTCTTCGAATTTCAATCATTTACTCTTTGTTTAACTATCTATGTTTTCACCAAAAAAAAAAAAAAAAAATTAAAACTTACACAGCTGCTTCTGGTTATTGCAGTTCCTTTTTCAGTTAAGTTATTTCAATTCAAACATTTTTTCTCGTTCATTCGAAAAGCTATTGTGTCGTGGATATTCCCATTGTAAAATAAACTCGCAATGAATGAGAGGAATGCATGTTCATTCAGAACCAAATTTCATTTCCAGTTTTTCACCCCTAGCAACGAGAAATTCACCAGTCTAATGGAAAATTTTTTATTTTCAGGTGACTTCATGAATCGTCGGTGATGCGTTGGATAAGCGAACGAAGTGATGTGAGTTTCCGTAATTTTTTTTCTCGTGAGATGGATGATTTTGCTAACTTCAAGTTCACTTGAATGTTAACATGGGAACAATTATTCCTTTGCTGTTGTTTTATTGGATAAACCTCTGGATGGAGTTCGTTTCTACAGCGCTCCCACCAGTCATCCGCATTGGTGAGTTCAACATCTTGTACCTTCTGTTATTTTTGTATACAATAATATATTTTGGGGATACTCACTAGAATTTCCCATTTTGATGCAATCTTTTGAGCGTCTTCGATGCAAATTCCATATACAGATTAACAGGAAAAGTCGTACTGAATATACGTTATTATTCAGTTCATTTCGGATGATTATTTATGACTTCATTTATTTGGTTTCCGAAACTTAGCCGTTAAAGAGATATTGCACTTTGAAGATTTTGAAAAAACCCCCATTTCTTCATCAATTTTTGTCGAATTAGAGCTTCTAGTGTCCGTCTTCTTGATGTACAGGTATCCCAAATTGCTTGATTTTGGCTGTTTCTGGTTCTTCTATGTTAGAAAGGTAAAAACGTTGAAAGGAGTTCTGGACTCGATTTTCTTGAAAATACCATTAGTGGAAAACGTTTCATGATATCTTCAGTTGTTTTGAAGATAAAACGAAATTTTGAAATTTTATCAATTTCCAATATGTGCCATAACTTTTTTCATTTTCGAAAATATCTGAAAGCGAATGAACCCCTTCACAACCACTTTTTCACTGGCAATAAGAGAATATGTTGAATTTTTTCTGTAAGTATTTTTGTATGATATAAGATAAAAAAGTATGCTTTCGTGTTTAATAATAAATATGGTTTTTTCACCTTTAATAAACGAGATAAAAAATTGCATAGTGTCATATTCGCAGTGAGAAAATGCCTGTAGATAGTTTCAATCGTTTTAAGATATTTTCGAAAATGAAAAAGTTATGGCACATTTACCAAAATCGATGAAATATGAATTTTCAGTTATATCTTGAAAAAAACACTAAGATATCCTGAAACGATTTTCACTAACGGTGTTTTCACGAAATTCGAGCCCAGACTCCTTCCAACTTTTAAACCTATCTAATATAGAACTATCAGAATGTTCTTATACTGTTGACAATTATTATCGTCATTAATTCGTTTTGCCAGTAGAGTATTATTTCTATTTTTGAAATTAATATATTTTTTCTGATCATTTAACAGTGGAAAAAAAAAATCTTGAACTGAATAAAACATGAAAAATTCCAGATTGAAGCAAAATAGTATTGTGCAAAAATATACAAATACAATTCATTCAATATTGGCAATGAAATCAAAACAGCAATCTTCATTCAAATTCTGCACAGATACACAATTAACGTAGGAGGCACACAATAATATTTTCGTCCAGGCCTCATCGGGACGAGCTGATGAAAGATATGTGATGTCCTCAAGCTATCTTAGACATTCAAGAAATACTTTGTGTACCATTTATGCTCTTGACTGTTTTGAATTTGTGTGCATCTTTGAATTGGTACACTTCCAAATAACACATCAGCGAAAATCCGAAAAGCATGAAAAAATTCCTGAAGAATTTGTTGCACTGCTTCTTCTTCTCCTTCGATAGAACCTCGAAGAAATTTATGTAGAGAATGTTTCCAGCTGATAATGCCTCCATGAATGCGTTTATTTTCTCCCTTTCTCGGAAATTCAAATCCGCCAGGCTTACCAGCATTCCTAATATTACCCCAAGTGGAGTTGTTAGAGCTAATATTGCGAAATGACCAAGAATGATCTTTCTAGGTGTCCTGTTTATGATGAAGTTTATTCCCAAGCAGGTGAGGGTTGTAATCGAGTGGATTGTCATACCAATGGACAAGTAGGCTATGTTCATCACTCTGCATTGGAGCCCTATGGCCAGACCTGTATAACAAAAAAGAAACTTAAACTATTTTAATAATCAATTTGAATACTGACAACAAGTATTTTCAGAACCAAGTTGATTTCGAATTCTCAAAGATATTTAATTTTTATTTTTTCAAACCAGTCTAATCAGGCAAATACATATAACTACATGGTATCCCAAATTTCTTTATTTTGGCTGTTTCTGGTAGGTACTTCTAGACTAGATGGTTAAAACCCAGAGAATTAAATCCAGTAAGTTTTCGTGTGGAAAAACGTATGAAAAAGTTACCACTAGCTTTTGACAATGAAATATTACTATTTGTATCAAGTAGCCCCAAAAAAATCGAAACATCTTCGAGCTATTCAATCGAATTTAATGAAGTTTGGCAAACTTCCTGATTCCGAAAACACCTAAGGCGCCATTATTTCAACTGATATGGAATAAGAAAATTTTTCTTTTCAATTCAAAAAAATTGTTGATTCGTTTACAGTGTGTCACATTTTGGTTGATACTACACTGCACTTCAGCTATCATAAAAATAGAGACATGCAGTTTTCGCGACCCTGCATCGTCTTTTCGTAAAACTGTTAAAGCCGTCCTCAGTCGATAACAGTTCCATTTTTGTTCTTGAAAACAGCGCGAAAACAAAAATATTCACTTTCGGAGATGTTATTTCTCAAACCCTGTATATTAAATAAAAGGTATTCAAACTGACCATAATAGATATCTTTACATAGAAGTCGGTGGTGTATTTAAAAAATTTGTTTAGAGCACCGTTTTTAAGATTGGGCTCAACCTTATTACTGAATAATTTCAGTGAATTCTTTCACACATTCATGCATTAAATGACTACATATTTTAAAAGTCATGTGATATGAATCCATTTATTTAATCAGTCTTCAACATAAAGTCAAAAATGTTGAAAACAAAAAAATATTAGTTTTTTTAATGCATGTTCAACTTTAATGAGTGTGTGAGAAATTTCATGGCCTTCTTAAAAAAAAAAACATAAATATGAATTTCTCAATTTTTCAAGATACAATTCATTCAAGATGAGGTTGTAATATCGTGGTTCCAATGCCAAAGTCACGAATGTGCTTTCTTGATTTCGGTATTGATACCATTATTATAATCGCGATATAGTGCACGTAGGCAAAAAGCACATTCGTGACTTAGGCATTGTACCGATTCTATATCGATGTATTAAAAAAAATTATGCAAATATTTTGACGTTGAAATATACAGGAATCGCATTTAAAAAATAACGAGTTTGTGCTCAATCTTATAAGCGATGCTCTAAAAAAATGTTTCAAATACGTCACAGACTTTTTTGTAAAATATAATGAGCAGTTTCAATTTTCTTCTATCTTATACAGGACCTGCGAAATAAAGATACTTCCAACAGTGAACATTTTCGTTTTCATCCTGTATTTCAGTTTTAAAAAAGTAGTTGTAATATTTCTGTTTTGTTTCACAAAACAGGCTGAGGCTCTTTTTATACCATAAGCACTGAAAATAGTGTACCTGGAACTGTGAAACTAATGAAGAAGTGGACATTGAAATGAGTTAGTAAACATTCAGATTTCTCATAGTTGAACAGAATTTCGACAAAGTTTACAATTTCCGAACTTCCTTCACTTTCGTTGAGTTGTATGTGTTAAACTTCTTCTCTGTAATTTCATTATCTTATTACAGATCTTCATTGTTCTCCAGGTTTTCCTTCAATATTTGAATTTTAATATTCATCACCACCCCTGACTTTATTTTTGACAGAAGGATTCAGATCTGAAATATTATATTTCTGGAGAGGTACAAGCAGGAAATATTTTCTTATCTCCTTTCGTGAAAATGACTTCCAAACTCGAGAATTAAATTAATATTCCGAAATCGACCAGAAAATTCTTTCATTACTTTCAGATGTTACTGAATGTCCTTTTTATACTTACCTTCGAATACTGCATGAACTCCAACAGCTACTTCTGTAAATAGGAATCTTACAAAATTTTTTGCATCTATAACTACAACTGGTGTTTTTGAATCAGATGACATTTCGACATCTATAGTTTGAGTGATTTCTATAGTTTAGACTTTTCGCAACGTTCCAAGTGATTGCTGATATGTGATATCACAGTTTCGCTTCTGGTACTAACCTGAAAAATGAACTTATCAATTGGGATAACAGAAATATAAAAAAAAGATGGGTGAAATATCCTCTATATTACTGAAGATTTGATGTTGATATCACTTAAAGATTATTGTCATATTATTATGCTCTTTGAACGATGTGTTAGTTATGTCCGAGGAAAGAAGGTCCTCTTTCATAAAGGTTGTGCTAGAAAGTTATGATAAACTTTGACAGATAATAACTGAACGCATCCTTCATTTTTTATTATTTCAATTGTTTTCATTCAGGAATATATCCAGGGCCGCCGCCAGACATTTTGCCGCCCCGGCAAAATAAAATTTCGCCGCCCCGTGAAAATTATATTTTGCCACCTTGCTGTGATATATTGAGTTTGGGATTCATAACAAACTCTTTTTACCATTTGATCAAGGGGGAAACAATTCAGAAACGAAGGAAATATATTTCGTTCGTTTCTGAATTTTTTCCCCTTGATCAAATTGTAAATAATTTTTATCGGAGATGACTTCTTTTTGTATAATCACATCAACTTGCTAAATCATAAATAAAACTCAACATATCATTTCAGGAACTGGAAAGTGTAAATAGAAAATATAACTATAAATATGTATCATACAAAGAATATATTAAATAAAAAATAAACAAAAAAAACATATATACCGGCTATCGTATGTATAAAAGTGAACTAGAACCATCACACCAAAATATTCGAACTCAAATAAATTTGTTCCTTCTCACCTTCATCTCGCAAAGTCATGAATTGATTGAAATATATCGAGATTATTGACTCTCTCATATTCAATGGGTATAATGACTAGATCAGATAATCTATCTTGGGCCATTGTTGATCGTAGAAAATTTTTTATTCGTTTCAACTCTGAAAAGCTTCTCTCGCCAAAAGTATCCCAAAAGTATTTTCCATATTTAATAAAATCATTATACGACAGTTTCTACGATACACGATACCGATAAATATAAATGCGTATGTAAAAAATCTCAATCAGGCGGTAAGGTATCATAATAAAAATAAAATAAATCAATCGATTCAAGTACGAATGCATTTGTATATGTCAAATACAAATTCATAATTTAAAAATGCATTCACATACAAAATATCGAAACAATGAAAACGCTCTCTGCTTTGAGTGTACGAAGCTAAATGATCTCATGTTGAAGGAAAAAAAATTACAATTTGGTTTTTGATTATTCTTTATTCCAAGGCAGCACAGCTCTCGTATGTAAGAAAAATTCCAGACAATGATATTCGGATCAGAATAAGGTACCTACATGACCCTATTTCATTCATTACCTGTTGCGAAGTTCTTAAACTCTGACATCTGATTAAGTAAATGAAAAGAGGTCAATATAAATCTTAGGTATTCACCTGTATCTTATAATGATTTTTATAATAATATTGATATATTTTTTCTACTATGACCATTATCCAATAAATCGAGAACACTAATCTGCCTCAAATTTCAGGGAGGCATATATCTTTTCATATTGTAAAAGATCCATTTCCTTTGAAGTAAAAAATATACTTTTAAGGTTGTATCATCAAGAATGAAAAATAAAAATTATGATAAATGATAATAAAGAAATTTTGTCATGAAAATTATTCGAAATTTCTATCCTTGGCTTGAATTCAAGCCTCAAATTCCTGATTTAGGTATGAACGAATTGTTATTTTACACAAAAAGTAAAATGAAATATCAAAATAACACAAGTTGCCATATCAACAGGTAATAACACAAGTTGCCATATCAACCGGTTTATCCGTTTTGTCGACATAGTTTCAATTCAAACATGACAATATTATTTCTACCACTGCGCAAATACAGCATGAGGATGTTCAACCATTGGCTTTCATCATTTTTCTTCGGAAAATCCAACGCAATCATAAAAAAACATGGTTCTAATTCGAAAAAAAAAGTTATGAGCCATTCTTGATCCCAATTTTTGACCCAATATTTGGAACACCTTGTGACGAGTTTTTCAAAATTCTAGAAATGTCCAATATTTTCACAGTCTTCGACTGTGAAATATTGTGAAAACGGTTTGTGCTTAAGTTATTTAAAATAGGAATAATTTTTATTATTTTTTTTGTTGCAAATTTTTCTTAAGTTTGTATAGAAATAAAGAATTCAAATTATATACTACTATATGAGTTATGAAATACATATTGCGCTATGCTCGCCTATTGCACATTGTTGATAACCCTGTTATATAAATTTTTATGCTATAAGGAGTTCTAATAATAAACAAAATAATGACTACTCTTATCTCCTTTTTTCCTCAGTTTTTTCTCGATATTTTGAAAACTATTTCGACGAATGCAACGATTTGAAAACGATTGTATTCAGAATTGAACGCTCTATCGAAACTGGCAAACAGAAAACAGAAAAAAAAGTTTTTTGAAATATTTTTTTCATTCCCTGTATAACTGAAAGTAGTCAGGCTTCAACAATATTTCAGATCGGTAGATAATCCCAATTTCCAGATTTTCAATAGGCCCAGTTTCTCCAGAAACAGCTGATAGCCCGTCGAACTTGGTACATCTTGTATAATATTTTCAGCAAATTTTTTTCCACGGGCGGGGTTAAGGTTTTTTCTACTGTGGTTTTTCCTTTTTTCATTTATCATACGCAGAACAGTATGCTACTCTTTGTTTCAATATGTACTTTTTGTTTCAATATGTATTGTCAGAGACTCTAAAGGAGAAAGATTGAAAACCATCGACTACACTTACGTCAGCGCCATCTAGTTTTTCCGAGTTTGCTTAGGAAATATCTTAATTCGCCAGATATAAATATGAGAATTAATGATGATTAGTACTCGTGGTGTAGCTCAGCTGTTAGAGTGGATGACTTGGGACCACGCGAGGTCCGGATTAAATTTCGGAATAGTGTAGAAATTTTTAAGTCCACAATACTTTGGTTTCATAGCGCAAGATGTTATTTTGTAGGCTTGACGAGGTAGTAATTTAATTTCAGTAAGCATGATTTCAGCGCCATCTAAACTTTCATAGTTCCTTACAACGGAAAATCGCAGTCGGTTTTTAGAATTACTGATATATGGCTCTTTCTTGTCTTAATGCTCTAAAGCAGTGTGTTCCAAACTGAGGGACGCGCCCCCTAGGGGGGCGCAAGACTGTTGCAGGGGGGGGGCACGCAGCTGATTCCAAAATATCATTTTCGAATACAAACCAAAAAAGTCGAATAGGCTTCAAAAAAATTAATCAAAAAAACGGTTATAAAAAAATTAAGGGTTGCACAACAAATTTTTTCTCCAAAGAGGGGGGGCAGGTAAAAAAAGTTTGGAAAGCACTGCCTGAAGTATTTGATCTATTGTCATATTTTAGCTGTATCGGTCAAAGAAATATATTAAGAATATATAAATTCGTAAAATGTAGCTTTTCAGCTTTCCAAGTGAAAAAAATTCATGTTTACGTTCTGTTATTGAACTTTTTTCACTGATAGGACTCGAAGCCACAGACACATCAGATATGTTAATTGGAATGTTATGGTTATTAATTTAAACATACAATTTTTCATCAATAACCTGTTATTTATGAAAATGTATTCATTTCATCTTTCAATGTATTCCCATTTTGGAATTTTCGGGAGAATACTTACTGACGCTGAATAATCCGGATTCGAAACGAAGGGTTTGGCTGGAACTTTGGTGATAATCCATTGCCCGAGTTCTTCTAAGAAGTATATCATGAAGAATCCGGAGCATATTAGGAACTGAGAATATTGACTGTTTGCCGCTACGTCTCCGTTAATCTCGTGCGAGATAGCAGAATGTACACTGGTTTACTAAATGTATCAGGCACGTACACAACATCACACCAGCCCCGAAGGAATGAAATATAGCGTTATAAAATCCGTATCTGAAACATGAAAGTACAATGTAGCATATTAGAGCTGCCTACGATATTATACTTTAATTAAGGATCACGGATAAACCGATACGTTTGAAAGAAGGTGCGTTCCACCAAGGGGATGTTCAATTAAATTAATGAATTATGAAGAAACAGTGTCAGGCTGTTGGAAATTTTGCGCAATTTTGAAATACTATACTCAGCTTGTCAGTGACTGAAAGCAACTTTTATGTCAATAAAGGAATATTTTTATGTCAATAAAGGAATATGTTGAACTGCCTGACGAAGAAGTCTGATAAAGACTCCGAAACGATACGAAGAACAATTTTCTTCAAATCATTTGGTCTCTAACAAATTAGTACACACAGGTTACCGCAGTTGCCTTTCTTTCATTATTCAAGAACATTGTCTCATTGATTTTGAAAGGAAAAATCCTGAAGAATTTTCAGAATAATGTTCATGTTGCTTGAACTTCTGACGTTGATTCTTTTCTTAGTTCATTTTTTCTTATGGTGATCAGTAGAGTTGCTCGAAACTGTTTGATTGTTCTGTATTGTAGTGGTGATCTTTTGTTGCAACTTTTGTTTCTTTAATTTATTTCAATCAGAGCATAATAATGATACATTTTATACTGGGATATGCATTCTGAATATGAGATGCTTATGGAGATCTTTTCAATTGTATTGCAAATTACCTTAATCAGTAAAGCTCACTCACACTACACCTTTTCCAACAGTATTTCAGAAAGCGTCAAATGTATTTTAGAAGGCGTCAAATGTAATTCAGATTAGTCAAATGTATATTTCAAAAAACGATAAATGAATTTCAGAAAGTATCAAATGTATTTTAGAATGCATCAGATGTATTTCAGAAAGTCAAATGAAATTCGGAAAGGCTACTTCAGGTTAACTTAATAATTTAGTTTCGACTGCCAATGTGTTTAATTTTGTAATGATAGTTGTCTTTTTATTAAATTGTATAATTTTTCATTGTCACGAATGAATTCTCCATCTGTACATGGAAATTCATGCAGGATATGTAGTTACTTTAGGAACATGTACTATTGGCACGTTATCTTTCGACTGGTATATTCACAGAGTAAATATTTTCATGTCTCTTAGGAAAATTCGATACAAAATTATGCTGAAATAAATTCAAAGCTTTATAAAATACATTTCGAAAAGGTGTAGTTTATGATGAGACTATAACATTGATTGCTATCACTTCATGTCAGGGAGAACGCACGGCACGGTTTTGATTTACTTCCACAAAATTTAAACTCCTTTAATTTTTTTTGAAGTCTTTGTTATCTTTATTTTTGTTATATATTGTAAAATGACAATGCCGTTTATTGTTCAATGAATAGAATGAGTGATACAAGTTCTGAAGAACTGCGGGATATGTGAAAAAGGCAGCAGGTAATGCTCTTTCTTCATATTGTGAAATATCAATGCCGTTTATTATTAAATAAACAAATAACAAGAACTGCCGAGTTATGTTAGAAGACAGCAGTTAATACTTTTTCATCAGGTATTCCTGAGACGTCAAAGGCAGTTCACAAAAGATTCAAAAGTATCCCCATACTCAATTGAATGTTAAGATTCGAATTAAATCTAAACAAGAATATTGACATCAACAAATACTCAACTTCGACAGCTTATATGAAAATGGCTTCAGTGCTGAGAAGACAAAAGTTTTTAGTAAAGGAGATTTTTTTTCTTTTTCATTTTAGTCTTGGTATGCCTCAATCAAAAACGAAGAACAATTTGCAACCTCAAACACAATAGATTTTTTGTTCAATTTGTAAAAGAGAAATGTTCCAAAATCCTGTGTGAAATTAACAAGCTTGGCAATTTGCCAAGGCATTGCATAATTTCTAAGACTTTCAAATCCTTCTCTATATACTGGCCATTGCTTCAAAAACTTTTGTCACTTTATAAGTTGGCATCAGTGGCGCTGATATTTCAAATAAAAAAGGACGGTGTTGGAAATCATGCACTGTTGCTGAGGGATATTTTGAGAATTATAAAAAATAAAAATCGTATTGCACAATACACAATATATACTTGGTAAAATTGTCAAATATTTAATGCAGTGCGATGCTCCACCTCACAAATAACAACCAGCATGAGCCATAAAACAAGTTTGTCGTCAAGTTTTGATTTAAACAAGTGCAATAATTGTGTTGTTGAAATTCATAATATCAAATTTAAGTTATTATATTGTGCTAGGTAACCAATTAAATAAATGAAATTTTTTTGTCACTTATTGTAACTAGTTGCATAATATTTCACTTCGTCAATTAGTTTTAAAATGTGTCTCTTTATACTTATGTCAAAAACTTTGATAATAATTTTAATTCAACTCGAATCGAATTAACATTGGTGTGTAAGTAAGGTCTGCTTAAATCTCGATATTGAATATAAATACGGGCTTGAATAGATCAACTAGAAGATTGTCAATATATTTTTAAAGAAACCTGTTGATACAATTTTTCGAGTGCTTCCCCATCATCATATTTTGATGATATTTCAGCGTAAGAAAATTCTCAAATAGTTTATTTTTCTATTTTATCTTAGATATCATTCCTGCTTCAAATAAATCTACATGAATGTTCGATGATGTGAGTCGTCTAAGATTACTTAGTATTATGTAATATGGTAAAATTGCAAATAATTACCTTCTTTGCCTTTTGGGATCCATGATACAGTCGTCGCTTACTTTGTCTCCCCCATGGATGACGTTGAATATCTTGATGGGGCAATAAACCATACTAAACCTCACAACACCTAGAGCTGCAGCAGCTGAAATTTTTGCCACCACGAGCCTCATTTTTGTACGATACTGAATGCTGAACTGCGAAGTCCCACCTTAATTATCTTCATTGTGTGATGTCTATTTGCTCTATCGATCCGTGTGTATAAGCAGTGACAATTTTCATTATCTTAAGGGATTGGATGCGCGTGAAATTTCGGTGAGCTTTTTCTGCAAATGGGGAGTGAACGGTTCAATCGGAATGTAAACAAATATACTTAGACACATCAGAGGAGCGCCATTGCGAGAAAGTAACTTTGCGAATTTCAATTTGTCATAGCAGAAAGACCGTAATTCAAGAAATCTTTGACATCGATAACAACGTTCAACAATCATTCGAGATGTATTTTTTCGCGATTACGACAAATCAGTTTGGTAGACAGAATAAGTAAGAAATTCTCAGTCGCATACCAAAGACATAAAATTTGTTTAAAGTATCGAAAGACGCAATTAAAAATAGTTTGGTTAATCATTAGAGACCCAGAAGAATATGAGATCATATATATTATTATTATAGGGAAAAATCCTGGGCAAGCGTTGTTCAGGAAGAAGGAGAAGTGAAGCCATAAAAAAATCATAATTGGAAAAAAATATGAACGATCAAGCATACTTTCTTTGTCATAATACAAAACATTAATGAATAAAAGAACGCAGAAAAAAAAAGACAAAATGTGTCATTCTATAACATGAAAATATATTTTGACATAATCGCAAAATCACATAACTGGAAATCAACATAAAATCAAATTGTCATACAAATCATCCATAGACATAACCGTACTTCATTCAAAAGAGAAAAACAGAAGAGGGGAATAACATAAAGAGATTTCGGCATCATTTGCCTCAAATCGGGACTTGTAGCGGTGGCGTAGCGAGGGTACGGCAAGGGGGGGCATCATGCCCCGGGCGCTACTCATATAGGGGCGCCAAAATGCCAGCTAAATGCAGCCAAACAAGACTCAATAGTTGTGACATATTTTGGAGCTAGAGAATATAGTAGAACTCTTAGAAAAACTAGCAGAAGATATCACTACAATACAAGTGACAATAGAAGTGAAGCTACAATTCTTTTACAAAATAGATTTACTTTTAATATCATAACTTAAGTTAATTTCTGATTTGAAATCTCAAGGGGAATTGATCGTATACAACTCAGATTACAAGGTTCTAGATCTTGAATCATTAACGACTGAACTAGCCGAAATTTGGGACAAGTTCTGTAAAGAGGTCACTCTGTGAAAAATGGGATATTAATTCAGAAAGTGAAATTTCTTGCGTTATGAAGAGCATTCTTAATCGCCTCCAACAAGAAATATGTTCACGATTGAGTGATCCTTATTTCAAATTAAGATTTTACTCGATATTGAAACTTTATAACAAAAATAATGTTGACAACGAAAATTGTAAAAATTTGGGTCAATCAGTAATACTGATTTCAACGGAATAGAAATTCTTCAACGAATTAGGTGATTGCAAAATGTAACTTCGAACTAGAAAAGAAATTGAATCTTGAACTCTTTTAGAATTTCTGAATTTTATAATCTCGTGTGGAAAAGATGTTAATCCAAATCTGTGAGTTTTACTTCAACTACTCTTTCAGCTTCAATTGCTAGCTGCAACGATCAATTAAAATTACTTCTGACATATCTATGATCAACGATGGGACAAGATAGCCTAAATGACCTGGCATTTTCAAGTGTGGAAAGAAAAAATTTTGAAATGATAAACTCTGATGACATAATTGATGAATTTGGTTCATCAAAAGCAAGGAAAATTCATACATAGTAATAAGTTCTATTAATGTACTACTCGTATATTCTTATTATTATTAAATTTTTATCTCTTTGAAGATAATGAATATTCACTTTTTTTTTAGTTTTTAAACTGCATTTCTATTAATATTTCTTCAGAAAATTGATAACTATATATCTTGGAGTAATCCTAGATGATCATAATATATACATTTCAAAATCTATTCTTGTTTTCTCTACTAGATTTTTGTCCAAAATTCAAAACCTTGCTTGGGCTTTGGACTTTTTTTATCTTTCTTCAATCATTCGGCAATTTGCAAGAATATTTCACATATAATATTATATGCCTTATAAATTTAAAAGATATCAAAGTGACTCATGAGACTGCTGAGCAACTTCAACAGCACTAGCTACGATTAAATGATCAGCATCCTCAGCAGGATGAGCTACTGCGCGATTTTATATTGTGGTTGGGAAGGGAAATGGTTTCGTTTTTATCACAATATGAGGGTCTACAACTCTCATTCCAAAACATTTCGTTCTAAAGCTCGTGGTTCGATAGATATTTTACGTTTTATAGTGAAAAATTGTGTTTTTCAATAAGTGTGAAAATTTTTTATATTTCGACGTGTGATTCTCATAGAACTACTTGTTCAAAAATGATGTAGTAGTACTTCTCAGAAGCAGAAGTTATTGCTGAACACTTTTGAATATAACAAAGTTCTCGATAAAGTGCTTAGTTTAGGAGGTATTCGAGAAAAACCTAGAATAGTCCGGAATATAGCATGAGTGTTGGAATTGCCTTCTGCAGTATTAGACGATATTTTCTCTATTTCAGTCAAGTTTTGTGAAATACTCTCGAAATTCAAATGAAAATTCAGGTTAGTGACTTTAAATTTCATCTTGACAGTTGGTTACAGATTACGGAATTTTAATTGATTTGATTCGAAACTTGATTCGATCGGAGGTTAGTACTGACAACTACAAAACGAAAAATATAACTGAAACAATGCTGTAATGAGGTTCATGACAGCACTACTTTTAGTACTGTAATGAACTCATTACGATACTGAAATAGAGAAAAGTCTATTTATTTGTAACATTTTCTGTTCAAGTACATTTTGCATTTGTTTTTGTCGAACTCTTCAAGTTGTGTCAGTGCCTTTTATGCATTTGTGTGGGCATTCAAAGAAGAAAATCGTGGTAAATGAATTTGAGGCCATAAAACGAGAAATCTATTTCAATATTATTGAACTCTGCGACGAACCATTCTCATCGAAAATATTTCATTCATCGTCAGGACCGATGAGCACGAAATTCAGAGGAGGAAAACTCCCTAATTTGTTTTCGAGAAAAAATTGCTCCGGAAAGACGACTGGAACTGAAAGAGTTTTTGCTTGTCGGAATTTGTTGGCGATCTAATTGTTTACAGTAACAAATAGCGGAAAACGCATCCGCCAATTAGTACAGTACATTAACTGCGATGGGAGGAATAAGGATTCGGAAAGTCGTTCCATCATCCCCCTGATGTTTTGAGCCCGCTCGTAGCTGGTGACCTTAATTAACTCGACATATCATTTCGTTCATTTCATTTCCGAGGAGCAAGTTTGGGAATGGAATTATTGCGAAAAATTGGGTTTACTGCTTAGAGTTCTAGTCAGCACAAAAACTTGAAATATAATTAACAGTTTAATTTTAATAATTTCATGTTCCGGATGGTACTACGAGAGGAAGTTGTCACAGTTGTAATCCTCGTGAATATTTTTCAAAACGAAAGAACTCACATATTCTAAACCGACTTACCCTGTTTTTTAGTGGTATATAATCAGAGCTTAACTTTTGTCAGCAATATATTATTTTGTATTCCATTCGCTATTACAGATGATAATTCGCATTAATTGATGGAAATTAATTCTCTTCTTGTTCAAGTACTATTTCCGCTGCCAGTGTTTAGCAATCATTATCGTTATTTTGACTTTTGAGGCAGTTGCTCTTGAAATAGCTTTGAACTGCATTCGAACCCTTTTTACTACGAAATTTTTCTTGTTTCTACTCTTTTTTTTTGCTCTCTATTTCCCTGGTATTATCAAACGTAATATCCTGTAACTCTCGCAACGCATTATATGCTCCAGATGATGCATGTTTCTCCTTTAAACCCCAGTTTAACTTACCTTTCTTCACCGATTCTACTGAGAACAATAATACAAAAAAATGAACAAATGAATGATCATCACTCTCTTCTGAAATATTCGTCAAAATCAAGAAAGAGTTATGGGTATTGATTTGTTCATGTTTTTGTTCGCGTTTTGTTTCACTCTTAAACATCATTAGCTTGGTCTATGATTCAACTATGAAGTTTAGGCAGTTCAGTCCAGTGAGAACATCTCCTGAAATATAACTCCTGAAGATGCCAGACACTCGAACTGGCGAAAACGTCGAGAACTAATCCACGACGACGGCCGAAATGCTCGAAGAAGGTTACATTGAACGATGGCCGCAAAAGTCCCAACAAATTCATCAAATTTACATTGTTTGACATTAAACCACCAACACGCTTTACTTACACTGCGAACTGAAGAAATATCGCAGCTGTATCAATTAGTGTTAGTGATCACCATCAATTCGATTCGGCGCCGTTCGTAGCAATTGGGCCTCTGTTACCCAAATATGTGAAAATTTTTGATTTAGGTGTGAATTCTTTCACAATTGCATGAAATAATCTTCTAAGATTGAATTATATGAACCGTACTATCGATTTCACTGAAGATTTCATGCATTTTTCTTGATTTTATGAGTTTTTTTCTTGGGAAGATTTCCCAGAGCTATGAAAAAATCACCTGTTACATTTCTGGCTTTTTCATATTTTTACTCACATTTCATGTAGAATAAAATGATAACGTGTATGAGATGTTTGTTTCGATGATGGTTCCAATGCAACAGAAATCGATCGCTAACAGAATGAATAATGAAAGTTAGTGTGTTCATCCTCATTCACATTCATTCTTCTATTTGTCTTAAAATGAGTCGAGGAATCAACACTTTTAACATTAGCATATCTTCAAAGAAAAAACAGTTTTAATATAATCTTCACAATAGATAGATAATAATAATAATAATAATAATCATTTATTGATCCCTTCGACATCACAAAACGAATGTATGGGATAGGTCAATTCAATATATAATAGTGAAATAGATTACTAGTAAAAGAAAATGAATGAAACTGAAAATGAATACAATAGAAAAATCAAAACATAGATTATGCAAAATCAACATCTGCTAAATATTCCCCTACACTATAATAAGCCCTCTCAACAAGTATACGTTTTATTATCTCTTTGAACTTGAACTCATTCAAAATCTTAATTGCATCAGGTAGGTTATTGAAAAGTTTAATGCCCTTTATAAGAAGATAGATAGACTTTTATTCGATCATGCATACAAATTACAATTTACCACATGGGTGTAGATCATGTCAGCAAATGAAGTAAATATACATAAAAATGTGTGGTTATCTATATCACAACTGTGATCGCCGCATTGTAGCATGTCGGAGGTTTTTCTGCTGATGGCCAGGAGACTACCGAACATACAGAATTGAATTCTTCAGTCAAATCGAATGAATCAGCCCCATTTTCTGATCGGAATAAAAAAGTATGTTCTTGTTCATAGAGAAAGTGAAATCGAAGAGCGCAAGAAATAAAACACGTATACATACTTTCCACCCCATAATATTTGGAAGTATATAGAATCGCTATGAAAAATAAACTGAAATGAAACAAATCTTTGAATTCGTTCATATCAACAAAGAACATGCATTCAAATGAGATTAACAAATATTCCTGAAAAAAAATGAAGAGATATTCAACCTGCTATATTCCGTGAATGAAAATTGAATCTAGACAATCATTTGTGATAAGTTTGATTCATCATTGATTTCAAATGCAAATACTGTCTGCTCCAAGTGGATTTTTCTAAGAAAATGAAATATTCCAGAACACACATTGCGGCGAATCCAGATATCATCGAAATACTTCTACAAATTCTCAGCACTCTCATTTGTTTTTCCCTCGATAGAGACTCGAAAAAAGTTATATAAAGAATCGTTCCTGTGGAGAGAGCTTCAAAATATCCATCAATTAATGTTTCTTGTAATTTTCCACCGACTAAGATAGAATATCCTATAAGAATTCCCACAGGACTAGCTAAAGCTTGAAAATATGAAGTGTTGAATTATCGATTTTCTGCTCGCTCTCATGGCTAAGAACTGCATCCCAACACAGAACAAGGAAGTAGCCGAATGGATGCACATCGCTATTGTAAGAAACCAGACTTTGGAGGGTGAATTGTGTTGCAATCCTATCGCTATTCCTGCAAAAAAATATAACTTAATATTTTATGAAAATGAGTGAAGATAATTTACTGAAAAAAATTATGGGAATGAATTTTTAATTCAATCAAGGAAAACATTCGAAGTGTACAGATTAAGCCAGAATGAAATTTCAATCTACTCGAGGAATGTCTAAAGAAACATATTCAAACTTTTCGATACTTTTAGAGGTCGTTTTTATACCAAAATATTTCACATTCATGAAATTTTCACCATATATGAAATTTATATGGTTTCATATGTTATTAAACATATAACTTTCTTTTTAGACATATAGGATGTCTCAGTTGATAACTCCGGGATCAATAATACGAGGGTGGTTCAAAATATGCTCTGACATGTTTAGTTACTGAGTCCCGTAAAAAAGTCGGAGAGGAGTGTGTAGTTAGTTCCTACTAAGATCGCATCGACCAAATTTTGAACAGGGTTCTTCATTATTTGTATCTAGTAGAAATCGGTTCAGCGAAATTTTAGGAATTTTTCAATTAAAAGATGCGAACACTCTGTATAATCATGAATTACTTTTATTTCCTTGATCAAGAATTAAACCTTTCATGAATAAATGAATGACGTTTTATTTCTATCTCCTGAAATATTAGTTTAATTTGATAGATGGTAACTGAGGCGATATTGTTTCAATCAGAATAGTATATTCTGAAAAAAGTTGCAGAATGGGCTCCTATTTCTATATCCTAGTGACTTTTGTATTGTATCTTGGAACTTGGTGTGACGGATTACGGAATTCGAATTGATTTGATTTGAAAATTAATAGGATCGGAAATCAGTATTGACAACCACAAAACGAAAAATTTAACTAGAACCAATGCTGTAATGAGTTCATTACAGCACTGCTTTCAAAACTGTAATGAACTCATCGAGATACTAAAATGGAGAATAGATATTTACAATAATAATGCGGAAGGCATTGATATTTTTCCATGAGTTCAAAATTTAAAAACCAGCCATGAAGTGGCCAGTTAGAATGAGCCTTCTGTACGAGTATTTTATGATATTTTCTCTAATTCACTGAATTTTTATTGAAAGTAATGGAATATATGTCGTTTAGTAAATTTTTGCATTAGAAAATATTGAAAAGCAGAACAGTTTTCACCTACCAAAATCTGACAGATAATGAATAAATCCGTAGCAGGAGGCGTTAGCCCTGTATGTCAATACAGAGTGTTCTACAAGCACTAGTACAAACTTCGACAGGAGGTAGCTGTGCTTCTTTTGAAGATTTTTGTTCCTATGAACATAGAGGTCCGATTCGTTTTTGTTTCGGAGTAACAAGCATATGATGTTGCACAACCACCAGATAAAGTGAGACCAGTAGTCAGTTGGCTGAATGAACATTTCCCGAATAAATGCATAAGTCAAGGAGGACCAAACACAATGGCCACTTCGTTCGCCTGATCTAAATCCCTTAGATTTTCATTTATGGAGACATATGGAGCAGCTTGTTTGTCATGTTGAATTCAAATCTCATCAGCGATTACTTAATAGAATTCAAGATGCAGGAACCAATACACACGAAACTAACCAAATCTGATCCCCCGAGTAACGGCATCTTCAGTCAAGCTTGTCAAGCTTGCATTCAAACCGGAGGTGGACATTTTGAACAATTTTTATAGTCTCCATTTCCATTTATTATTATGATTTGAACATAAAGATATAATTTTTTAAATGCTTGTATCTTCTATACAAAAACGAATCGGATATATGTTCACAGGAATAAGTACAGCTACCATCTGTCACAGTTTGTCATAGAGCTTGTAGAACACCCTGTATAATAAATATGAATGAATATTTCCTTGATTTTGTTCTACAAGATGTAGCAGAATGCACAGATTTGTCACAGGATTACAGAGCAACTTATTATATGCGATATATGAAGTTTATCGAAAGAAAATTACGACATGGAATTAAATTATGGTAACTTGATCTTCATTCCGCTCTGAACAGCAAGGAATTTGACTTCTCTTAAATTTATGCAGACTGATAAATTTAAACATAATATGGGCGAGAGTTTCACTTACAAATCTTCCAAATTATTAGGGTGATATGTAACCACTGAGTTTTCATACAACTGGAATAGTTAAAAAAAATACTCTGACAAATTTTGCCAATTTCTCCCGTAAGTGCAGTGTTCACCGATTGCGGATATAATAAAATTCAACGCATTTTTCTTTCACCCTATCTGTTTCAGCCAATTTTTGGGTCAATTTCAATACTTATATTGGAGCAGAATTGTTTTTCTGAAGAAATAGCAAAATTCTTCTTGGCCACTTTTAGATGATCTGTTTAGTATAATTTGATGAATAATGTGGCGTTATATTCGAACATACAAATACAAAGAAATTGTCATCCCAACGTGGCATTTTGACTTTGATCAAGAAAAAAGTCTTTAATATTCAATGTCAATACTTGAGAGTATGATTTCAACGGAATATAAACATTACTAGGTACTCACCTTCGAAAACTGCATGCAACGCAACACCAGTTCCACTGAAAAGGAAGCTCACCACTTGCCTCGGACTGACATTGCTTTTTTCCCTCACAAAAGTTTGTTTCGGGTCTTTCCAAGCATTTGTGTCGTTCTTGCTTTTTTTTAAATTGTTGATTACATCATCTATCCTTTCGGTTGTTGGTGAATCAATGTTCTTCTGAGTAAAATCGACGCAACTTATGACAGTTTCATGTGATGACCTACAGGTTCCAGTATCTTCTGAATTTGTATTATTTCCCTGAAGCTTATCAACGAACTGTTGGAATCTATCGGTACCAGATCTTGATATTCTGGAATTGACTGGAACTTTAGAGAGAATCCAATGGCAGAACTCCTCTATGAAATAGATGATGAAAAAACCAATGCATATGAAGAATTGGGCCAAGGAACTGATCAAACCATCCTTGTCAGATACTTCACCTTTACCATAACCGAGACATAAAATTTCTACAACTTCCGGCATGAGATGGACTAAGCAAACGCACAAATAAACTCCTGAACCAAAAGATCGTATTATTGTTCTGTGAAACTCGAACCTGTCCAGTTTTTTTTTGACTGCCCTCTCATCTGTTACGTTTTTATTTTTTCCATATATTATATCATGAAGTCTAAGAGGCACACGAGCCAGAGATAATCTGAAGAGAGTTAGTACAACTGCTGAGAAACACTTGGTTATACTAATATCCATTTCAACTCTGTTTCACCTATACAACCGATGGATACGATCAGAATGAACACGGGGTAGAACCTTCGGTTCTTGAAATCGCAACGTATTGATAAGTCTTCTGCTGATATGGGAAAACATGAAAATTGCGTTTATCATGATGAAATATACTCACATTATTTATTCTTTCCTCATTATCTTCATCGACATATGCCCGAGAATTCGGATTGCCGAAAAATATTGTATTAATTTGTTTTTCTCGCTCTCGCTGATTGACGACTGGATAGTGTAAAGCAATTGAGTATGAAATCTTATATTAATACTCAATGGCAGAGCTCATCTTCGAAAGAACTTCTACTGTTATAATATATTCAGTAACCATAGAACTATTAGGTACACCTAGAAAAACTACCTTCAGCAATGTGGTAATCTCACATCTAGAATATTTTCAGAAAAGCACCAACATTCAATGAAACAAACTATATTGCATTTGGCGAGCCTATAGCTGAATGAAAGCTTGTACAGTTTAGGCTAAGCATTGAGATGACCGATGCTTTGGACATCTAGTTCCACACAACTCGAACTTTGTGAGAAAACTATACCAGAGTCCAGAGTCTGTGAAGGTTGGTGCAACTTCTCCTCATATCCCACATAGTTATGATCAATGGCTTGTAAGTCCTATGCATGGAGTGAAGCCGCAGCAAAATCTCAACCCTAGCTTACGTTCGCGAGTGGTTCTAGGCTACCATAGACAATAGACACTCAAATCATTTCTAGACCACTTTCGTGAACCTTTCTTTCATATTCAACAGTAAACGAAATACTACTCTGACGTGACATGTTTCCACGTCATGTCAGACACCTTTAAACCACATTCCAGATAGCGTTAACCTATAGTCCCTTTGAGAATTATGGGCATCTCAGGCTGCTAAGAAACCTCGAAATTATGTTGGTAATATCCCATTAGTAACATTTTAGTTGCAGGATTTACGTTAGAATTAATGAAAAACACTGACTTTTGAATTTTTCAATTTTGAGTTCACCTTCTGAAAATATTTCGAATTTATTTCTTTACGCGTTTGTTTTCAATTCAATCGACAAATTAGTTTTCGATTTGAGTATTTCTTGAGTCTTTATTAAGAATTGACAATGGCTGAAATCAGAACTGTACTAAGCCCTAGTCTCACCTTGTCGTACCACGAATATATGCGATCGAGGCCGACGCCTTGAAACCTAAGATCTAGGATGTTCAGTCGAGTGATAAATATCTCACGTTTGTGTGTGACGTTAGTGCACAGTTGCAAAGATCTGGTAATAGAATAGTAATAGAATGGCCAAACCTGTTGCATGATAAACCTTCCATTCTCAAGTTTTCACTGAAATGAGTGTTGAGTCCCAGCTTTTGAGAAAATTTATGAGAAAAGTAAAATTTTCGAACAATTATTATTATTATAATTATTATAAACATCTATATAACAATTTTTTATAGAGAATAAACCATTATGATAAATGTTTCCAGATATTTGATTCAATTGCTTCTGAGAGGGGATAATCGACTTTACAATTCCCATCAACCTCACAAGGGAAAATCTTTTTTCTGAGATTTTTACGTAATTGGGAGCTGTTGTTTCAGAAGCCATATTTTCAACTGTTTTAAACTCTCCTGTAAGCTCAAAGTGAACATTTTATATTTATTTTACAAAACATTTTCCTTTATTTACATTTCAGTCCAGTTGAACTCATCACCCAAGAATTTCCAACCGATTTCAATCGTACTTCCGTCACTGGAAATAATACCGAGATTATCTGTTAAAGAGAATTTTCTCATATCTATAGAAAATTTAAAGTCGACGATATCCTCTTAGAAAAAGCAAAAGCATATATACTGAGACAATTTGTTAAACTCTGCTGTTTCCTCTAGAATCCGAAAAAATTGTTCTCCTGCTATTTCTTTTTTGGACCATTTTTTTGTCGAAAATTTTATTTTTGTCATAAATTTCTCGAAAGATGAAGCTCACTTCTCAAAAGAATTTCGAGCATATAAGGAATATCAAGCCCACTCTAGGGGTCCTCTATCAAAAGTTATTAGCTGAGGAAACACCCTATACATCCTTTCTAACCTGCCAATAATGTCACATAGTACAGCTTAGCTAAAGAGTTACAATACTCATTCCAAAGGAAATAACTTTACATACTAGACAAGTGCCTAGGCTAAGTGCTTGAAATATCGTATTACTTTCACAAAGAGGTTAGTAATCGCGAGCATTTTGTGGAAACCGGTGCTTCGTGCTCTCGACTCGGGAGCCCTTTTTCCCAGTGCTTAGTGCTTAGTGTTCGAAGCACTAATATTCAGTGCTCTGAACAGCTCTGGCTGAAATTCATCAAGATACTTCTCGCCTAACTACAAAGAAACGTGAGGTACTATATTGGTGTCACTGTGAGTTCTTCGAGGATTTAGCAGATATTTCTGCTAGTATTGATTCCGTTTCGCTAGTTTTTCACGGAAGCAACATTCACCTTTTGAAGGTGTTTTCAGATAAATAAATGAGTCCTGAAATTTCAGATTTCACTTAAACCTGTCAGAAGAATTTTGGGGAAAAAATAGCGAACTTGAAGGCCAGTTAATGTCAGCATATCTCTCATTTGAACATTTATTGGGAATTATTCTAAATCAACACTAAATCAGTAGGTACCGTTATTAGGGAAGAGATTGGTAAGTTGGGGTGAGATTGATCACAAATTTGAATTTTCATAAATTCAAATCCACCGCTCAAACCAATAGGTAGTTCCGTAAATAGCCCATGAGCTCATGTAGAGAAATGATGGCCGAATAACGTCTCGAATCGATCTCTCGTTTTTTGAATAATAAATATAGAGTTGAAGTTTGCGGATAGTTTAGCTGGTACTTCAAACTTCTAGAACTTTCAGTGATAAGTCTGCTAATGATCTAGTATTGAATGACTTAGCGTTATGGCCCTATTTATTGATGTTTCGGGTCGTTATATTCTGAGATTCAGTTCTTTGGAATAAAACATTGTGAGGTTATATTCAAATTAATCCGTTGGGTCGTTGGGGACAGATTGATCGTGCTTGTGGGGTGAGATTGATCATCAGAGATTTTCTGATCATGCTCACCCCGCAACGAATGAAGAAGCTTCGCAATGATTTAACGGCCCTACTGAGCACCTTATTATATTTCATAGCAAATAAATCATGCCAAGACTTTACCAGACAAAATTGGGTGCACGAAAAATATGCAGACCGTGGATGGTCAATACGCCTGCCCCGACTGAGTTCCAAATACCCTTTGGCACATTAGGCCAATCTACGGCCGTCGCCGTAGAATAATTCAGCTGATCAAGCAACCTAATTCATCAAGAATATTTCCTGGAGGAATCAATCCTGAAGATGCCAGACACTCGAAATGGCGAAATGTCGAGAATGAATCTACGACGACGGCCAAATGCTCGAAAAAACAAGTGAAATTAAACGAAGACCGCGAAAGCCTCAACCAATTCACAAATCAAATGAAAACTTGTATAACTTTTGAGTCGTACGTAAGAAACAAAGCTGGGTCAGATTGATCCGTTTGTATGTTCTTTCTTGCTTATGCAAGTGGGGTGTTATCAAACACACCCCACTCGGCGTATGAGATTGTTCACGATTTTTTTGCGTCTTCAGTATTTTTTTTTTTTGTGGTTTCTGATCATTGCACATTGTTCCTGATGATGATATCTATCGCAACAACATTTTGACAAGAAATATTTATTTAGCGATGCCAAGAACAATGCGAAAAACCCTTTTTTATGATCAATCTCACCTCAAACGACGGTAATTACAAAGGGGAAATTTCGAATACCTTATGAATTATCTAATTATCCTGTCAAATTGATGTGTGCCAATCTATTTTGATTACGAATTTATAATATATTCGCAGTGGTAAAAACTGGTCCAGTAGGAGGCAAAAATAGACTTTTATTTTTCACTTGTACATTATCTGTTTATTTTACCTTAGAAACGGTTCCTATAAATACACTCATAAAGCCCTAGGGCTTTTTCAGCGGGCGTTATGGATCATTATGCCCTCTCGTTGTGCGAGAAGGAAAAGCTGAAATGAAATTTCTCAGAATTTTGATACAACTACAAGTGACAACGCAACAAACTACAACAAACAACAATAAAGTCTAATTAAGATGAAATGTGCAGTTTTCGAATTTCCCGGAAAAATTAATTACTCGTGAATCTTCAGATTTTTTCGAAACCTCTGTAGCGAAAACTTGACTACAACTACTCGGAACTTCTCTCACAAGAGAACCACCTGAAAACTCATTAGACCAGTGTGTTCCAAACTGTGAGGCGTGCCCCCTAGGGGGGCGCGAGACTGTTGCAGGGGGGCACGCAGCTGATTCCAAAATATCATTTCCGAATTCAAACCAAAAAAGTCGAATAGGTGACAAAAAAATTAATCAGAAGAACGGTTATGGAAAAATTAAGGGGCACAACAAACTTTTTTTCAAAGAGGGGGGCGCAGGTACAAAAAGTTTGAAAAGCACTGCATTAGACTCTGTAACCGAATTCGCAATCATCGTCGACCAAGATTATAGAGTATACTTTATAATCTTTGATCGTCGATATACTTTGTTTTTGAGAAAAAGTTCTTCTCTATGATGTAACCTTCTGCCACAGATGCACTCTTTCATCTTCCGTGCATTTTTAAGGTTTCATACGATGCACCGGCCTCAGTTTAAAAGAGTTGCTGAAGTCCGTCTCAAACAATGTCCTGTATATATGCCTTGGTATTATCCAATTTCAGGTATTTGGCAATCATCGAAGGAACACTTCCTATTGTATTTTTGCCAACAGGTTGGGCAGTGCACCGACCATTTCGGAAAGTGAGGAAAAATCTGAGATTCTTCACTCCACTGGGTCTCAAGGTATATATTTTCTGACCAGCACCAAAGATCCTATTTTTCGTCCTCTACAATACTAAATCCCTTTGACATACCGGTTTTAGTTTCTGGTATTTTAACAAGTGAACAGCTACCCTTATCTTCTATAGACATTTTCACCAATTCATCTCTTCTTGGTCCTCCAAAAACATCTATTATTAAAACTACTTTATGTAATAGATAAATTTAATCAAGAGCTTCATTGATGAATGTATGAAGTTGATCTGCTGTCAAAACTTTGGATTTTTTTCGGAACATATCCTTCAGATTTCATTTTTAAGAACGCTACTAGCCGAGAGAATTGGGAAATATTGATATTTTCATTGACAATCAGTGTAGATCTCAAAATAGAATATTTCGTCCACAATGACACGCATGACAAAATTTTTCAGACTGGAATAAAAAAAAAATAAACACATAAACATAATGGAAAGTAAAATAGCATAAAAATTCTTGAAAATAAGCCAATAACACGGTCTCATCTATGAAAATAATTTTATTTTCAACTCCCATTGATAGAATATTCCGTAATCCTGTTCGTAAATCGTTCTAGATATTTCCGGTAATGAATTATTTATCGCTTTGGCTGCATTTTCAATTATATTGTTTTGGTACATAACTATTCATTTCCATTATTTCTTCTCAAAGAAAACAGTAATGACATTCACTTATATGATGACAGCAAAACAACTTCGAAATATTAACAAATGCCATGGTACAACTAGAAGTTAAATGGGAAGAGAATCAAAGAACTATCGATTTTTATTGTAATGAAATTTGTAATGTTGCAGTAAAATTCATCCCTCGGGCGTTATGATCTATATAACGTGCTTGGTACATAAATAACTATTAGACTACAGTCAGTGGACTGTGATCTCTTAATCATCTACTAATAAATTTATCATTCAAGAACGCTTAAAACAAGTTTTCAAAACTTTTTTATTCAAGTTGAAATTTTTTATCTAAAAATAATTGACAAAAATAAATGGATTTAATACTTTTGATAAATCACCATTAAAAATCACTTCAAACCACTTTCAGGAATCCAAAATCGTCACTTTCACGTTGAAATTTTGTTAATGTGTTGAATCACCATCAAAATTTACCAACATTTTTCATACAAAGTGGGTTATAAACTCGGAAAAAATTAACTTTTGAGTTTCTTTCCGTGAATAAACTGTCATTTATTAAATGAATAACTATGATATATTTTATACATTTACCGGAAAAACAAATATACAGTTTTTACTTTGCCCTAACCTTTCTGGAAGTGCAACCTATGGATCAACAAAAGAGTGTCGCAACCAAAACCTTGATTTTCCAAATCACTTACCCATACACTATCTTCATTGTGGTGTTCTAAATATGAACTTCCCGTAAATTCAACCAATAAATAATAAGCCACCGCTCAGAAAGTAGATGAAGAAAGAATCGCGAATCACGAAATTTTGTTTTCTTAGAAGAACCAAAGCAATTTAATATACAATAATTACATGTCAAATTCAGTTATTTCGATTTGATATCCTCCTTACTTCGAGGGCTTATATTTTTGCACTGGAAATTACTAGGTACTCGAAATATTTAGCGGAAACAGTTTAATCCGAATATTACATTCGAGTTATGAAATTAGCTCTCTCAAATTATCTTTGTCCGCCACTACTCTATAATCCGTACATTTCGACTAATAGAATATAGAAAATAAGGAAATAAGCATTTGCATTGTTTTTGTTGACCGTAATGGTTCTTGCGAATTATTCTTAGAAATGAAAATCGTTCAAAACACTTAATGAATCCTCAATTCTATATAACAATAACCAAAAAGGCTGCAAAAAGTACAGAATCGCCAACTCAAATTTGACAAATATGATCAAATGAATGAAATTTGTTTTTCATTATGTCCGATTTAGGACAAAACCGTTTTCCTGGTAAATCGACGATATGCTCTGTCCTTTTATATTTTTATTTCTAAATTCGACTGATCTCTCAGAAACGTAATG
This sequence comes from Hippodamia convergens, assembly GCA_038502775.1. Lineage (NCBI taxonomy): Eukaryota > Metazoa > Arthropoda > Insecta > Coleoptera > Coccinellidae > Hippodamia > Hippodamia convergens. The sequence continues at coordinate 65,231,031 of CM076608.1, forward strand.
ATAGTCATTTTTCACCGATGAATAATGACCAGTGGATGATGATTCATTATTTACTACTGACTCTTGCCGTGATAGACTGACTGGCTAATCACCAAGCTATCGGCTTGGGATTGAGAATAAAAATAATTGGAGAAGAATTACAGTTGTAGAATTTTTACTAGTTATACCACTAGAGGTAAAATTTACGGAAATTTTAAGAATTCACGAATATTTTGAAAATTTAAAATATACAGGAGCAAGAAAAAATTTTCTGATTTCATTCGACCTCGTGTAGTAGGTATTCAGTAAGCAAATTCCACACCAAATTGTGTTTGAATAATTAAAATTTATTTTTCGATTTCGAACAACGTCAATTTTCGTCTTCATGAAAAAATTTTCAGTATAATTCTTTCTGGTAACCCACGAGGAAAAATTTCTACTCAAATTCATCCGTTGCTATCGTGATCTGCCAAAAATAAACGTTTTGAATAAAATAAAGATTTGGAATTTTCATGGTAATTCAATCACAGCCAAATTAATTGCAACGTTATTTGCCTGAATATTGAAAATTTGCAAAATAAGAATTAAGTTTTGTCTAAAATCATTCTCTCGTGAATTTTGAATAATTGAGCTGCATTTATCATTTATTGTAAGTGATTAATATCTTCAGGCTCGAAACCAGGAGCCACGCCTTCATTCATTTCAAAAGCAATGTAGTGCAAAACATCGAAGGCTACAATTACGGTTAATCTCGTTTTTAATTTAACTCTCCTACCCTATGTTCTATTCCAAATGTCCAGGAAAGCCAAAATCAGTGATATGATAGTAAATGATCGTAGATATACTATGTCGAAAGCGTCCTCGTACATATATCATCGATTTCATTCAAAAAATTTAGATTGATGATAATTATTGATGTACGCTTACAAATCAAAAACAACACGTTCAAATTTGAAGTTCGTTTTTGACGTCTTGCTCAAGTCATGATAATTGATGACTTAGAGAATTCACAACTTTTGAAGTGTGATGCAAGATAAACGTCTTCTAAAAAACCTAACTTTAAATAAAGTGGGACTTAAGGCAGACTGACATTCGATGGTGCAAGTAGTCATAAATTATTTGGCATAATAATGAAATGAACCTTTGATTTTAAATAACAAGTTCGAGAAACGCTTTTGTCTTCAATAGGATTAAATAAAGAAATATTTTCATGAGAACTTATTTTCATTTCATACAGTCAATATTATTTTCGGAAAAAAATATTATTCAAGTTTGAATGTTCCACATCGTCATTCAGGTTAGTTTCACCGTCTATTGAAGCAGGGTGGTAATCATTTCAAAAAATATATGGCGCCACTTTGTGAATGACGTCATGATTGACTGTACTGTGATACTGGTGATTGTTTAACTATTATCTTTTGGCACCATTGATTTAGACAGTTTTCTTTTAGACACGTTTCGCGTTTTGTTTCACTGTCAAACATCATCAGTTTGATCTTTAATTTAACTATGATTCGTCTTAACAAATGAACAACGCTTGCAAATCATTAAATTTTATAATCAATAATAATAATAATAATAAAGGTCTTTATTCCACTCACAAAATGCGTGCTATGTTGAGAAAGTTGATTGCGCGCTTTTTCCATTTTATGGTCAGTTTAATCGACACACTAAAACGACTAGTCGGGCTATTGTCTCTAAATTTCTCACCAAATCTACTTTGTTGGAAATTAAACCACCAACACGCTCACTAACAGTGCTAACTGAAGAAAATATAGCAGCTGTATCAATTAGTGTTAGTGATGACCATAAATTATCGATTCGGCGCCATTCGTAGCAATTGGCCCTCTGTTACCCAACAATGTGAAAATCTTGGAAAAAGATTAAGCTTTTTCAAAATACAACTGGTGCCACATACCACACAGCAAGCCGAACAATAAACCAATTTGAGAGGCATGTTCGTTGATCAATTTATTTCACTTTTTGGTGCGGTCAATTGGCAGCCATTTAACGCATTTAGCGACTAACAAGCCCGCTTCCATTGACGTATTTTAAGACCACATTGGAGCATTTGTTCGTGAGATACCAGACGAAAAGTTGGAAAATGTACACCAAAATTGGATTGAGCGGATGGACCATTAACACACATCCTCGGTTCAAATTTGCATGGAATAATCTTCAAGCATTAAATTATATGGACCGTACTAGCGGTTCAAATCAAGATTTTATGCTTTTTTCTCGATTTTATGTGTTTTTACTTGAAAGGATTTCCTTTATCTATTTAAAATCACTCATTAGTTGAAGTTGATTGAAAACAGAAATATTACTCTTTCCAATCCAATACTGCATGAAATAGATCAAAATAAAAAAATGAGAAATGTCTAACTCTCGTGTGACTCTCTTAAACAGAGCCGTTTTCCAACTCAAAACTGAATAGTGATAAAATTGTACAGAACTTTACCCATTAAAAGAAAACATTTTTCTTTCTTGGTAGTTTCACTTAATACAATACCGTCGGTTGAATATAATAGCAGCATTGGAATTATGAGTAAAAATGCCATTCCATTCAGAAGGAGCATTCTAGCAGGCAACTCCTAATCTGAAATATTATTCTTGTGGTGATAACAGCGGCGAGCGTAATGAGAAGGAAATGATGGCCCCAAATTGGCCTGAATAGACCTCGATAATTCCATTACTCCTCAAGCCTTAAATTAGGAAAAGTTTCAGCCAGTGCAACTGGCCTTTTATCTGTGCAACATTAACTTTTTCACAAAGTCTCGAAGGTGAGCTTGAATAACCAGAAAGAGATTAACAATTGTCGAGTTCAAGACGGAATAATTTAATTCGACATCACTTCCGTTCAATTTTCCTAATTAGGATCCAACTTTCTAGCCGAGGGAAAATATTCGAGATATTAATGAACGATATTCTCACAAGAAAATTGGGCTTTTTGATGTCAACCTCTTCCGACCATACTCCTAGAGGAATAGTGAAGTAATGGAAATTTATTGATCCAACGATTGTTTGATACAATATGAAATAAGTCAAAAAAAAAGAAACAACATTCATTGTTTTTTAGTAAAGACTTCACAGCTTTCTTGAGAATGTATATATTAGGGTACCCACGCATATGCGATTTTCTGTCGCGGATTGTTTAGTCGCAAAAACGAAACACATATATTTAAATGGTAATGCATGCACATCGCCGCGACTGAACAGTCGCATTTTTGAAGCCACAGGATTGTCCCAAGCCGGAAAGAATGAGTCAAACTTGCGACAATTCAATCGCAATTCAGTTACTGCCGCAGCCGAACTTCTTTGTGTGAGTGTGAATATTTTTTTATTACTGAATGTAGTTGCGATTTATTAGTCGCAAGTGCGAGCAGGAAATATTTTCGAATTTCCTTCTTGGCGATTGCGATTATTCAGTCGCGGGACAAGAAATCGCAAGTGCGCGCCTAGGCTTATTCTGATTTATTGTGGCATCTGGTATCATACATTAGTATGATCTCATGTTTCATGGACCTATATTATTTTCGAGTCATCAGCCTGGAAATTTCGTTTTGGGAACCTGTTTTATACTTTTCATTTCATTTCTTATCACATGTGACTCTGTGCTTCTCTTAGTTCTAGGTGTGAAATTTATGAGGACTGTTTTATCCAAAGTTTGAGTATACTCGGTTATTTTCGAACCAGTTGACGAATTTTTTCAATATATCGTGTGCACTTCCTATGAGCTCTTACCGATTTACTTGACTACAAAGATAGCTGATATCATCTACAAACATTTTGATGATATTTTTGTCATTCACATCCGGTAGGTAATATCCTTGAGTGACTCCGTCCACTCATGTTATAGCAGAAAAATAGTCATCTTCTCATTTTTACACACACTTATGAATACTTGATGGAGTGAATCAATTTGCAGTAGCTTGGTATTCAACAATGTACAGTATGTAATGGGTATTAGAAAGGTAGTAAAATAAATAAGCAAATCATAGCTAATGCTAAAATGCAATACATTTTCTGGGTCATAGATACAAATTATATACGAACTCATATTTGAAATGCTGTTTTCAAAAACAGTTGTTCAGTAAATTACAATTTTTCACCCCATAAGAAGTTTACCGGGTGAATCTTTTACTTCTACATATATTTCAACATAATACTCTTGAGGTCAAAAAAAACACATTTTTCGTATAAAAATTTTTTCGATTGAGCCTTGATAAAAATATTTAGGCATTAAATAATTTCATACTGAGCTTTGCAATCTCTGGAAACATAACACAAATTTTTGTTTCCGAGCATTAGATAAACCGTTCACCCCTGCGACAAAATGTAGCAGAAATTTAATTGTGTTAATCCTTTGAACACAGTTGTATTCTTTCAAAGTAATCATTTTTTTCAATTAAGCTCATAAATTTTTTCAAATGATAAAGTACTCGAAAAATGCTGATTTCACAAGATTCTACGAAGAATTCTATTCATAGAATAGAATTCACCTTATTCAAGAATTGGGTCCAATGAATTTCTGGTATAATTATAGAATGTAATTGAATATCATGGTCATAAAATAATGAATCATTTGAGTGGAATTTTGTGTTCACAGACAATCAACTACACCAATAAAAACCTATATTTCGAAAATCATTTCATTGTATCAAATCATTCACATTTTTTCAATTATTTTAGGCAGAGCCGAGTCGGGAGAAACTGGTGAACACAAAAAGTGTTCTATTGGTCTCAAAATCTCCCGTTAAAATATATGTAGAAGTCAAAGTCTTACTCAGTATATTCTGGTACCCTAGGAGCATCTCAATGTGCATTGTCATAGTCACGTTGCCTGAAAATCTGTCCTGGATATAATCTAGATGCATATTCATACGCTTCTTCGGTGCTTTACGTAACATGAAATTCAAATTCAACACGCCAGACTGGGTTCTCCTCTTACCGTTAAAACCAGATAGATGTTCATAATTAAGATCACTCATTGTTGTAATTTGTCCTGTTGTCAACTCGCCGCCAATCAAATAATTTATTTACCCACAATAACATGAATCTCAGTCTGAAGATGAATACACTCTGGTGACAGAGGCACTTCCGTTCAATTAACAAAATTCAGCACAATTCAACTCGAGAAACTCGACTTTGTAAGTCGACGTTAATTGGAGTGAGTGCAGGAAGAACCAATAATTGGATCTGATACGCGTATGTCCGAAATGAGAATCGAGGTCTCAGCTGAAGGGGATTGCTTCTGGTAGATATATATCGATTCAAAAATCCGCCTCTCATATTGGCACACAGAAGTTCATGCTGCTTGATACAAGTGGGAGCTTATGATCTTCTAATATGAGCCTTGGACGAAAATTAAAAACTTTATATTTTTATCTCTTTCCTATGCACCTAGTTCATCGATTTCAGTACAAATTGGCCCGGCGGTTCAAGAAATTGTCTGAAATCTTTAACGAATTTGGTGAAAGAAAGTCAACTCACGTTGAATTATGTCACCAGTGACATGATGACCATGGTCATCAGTTATTGAAAAATGTCAATTGAAATTTCAAAAAATTCTTAAAAGTTCAATCAACTCCAGGAAATGTCTGATGAAGTAGTTTGATTCAGACTCCGAAACGTTACACAGCATTATAGTTCAAAGTGTTTTCTCTTTTTTCATTGTTAGGCAAAAACTTTTTGAAAATATTTGACTCATTAGTGCATTTCTTCTATTATACAATGTGTCCGGAAAGGTAAGGGGGTATTTGTATCTGCGCTGACCAAACAACGAAGATTTTTGTTGGAGTAGCGTATGCAAAAGTTGTTACTCTACTCTTCGAAGATTTTTTAACGATGGAAGCGCAGGGCCGCCGCCAGATATTTTGCCGCCCCGGTAAAATAAAATTTTTCCGCCCCGGGAAAATTATATTTTGCCAACTTGCAGTGATGTATTGAATTTGAGTCTCATAACAAACTCTTTCACAATTTGATCAAGGGGCAAAAAATTCAGAAACGAAGAAAATATAACTATAAATGTGTATTATACAAAAAATATATTAAATAAAAAATGACAAAAAGAAACATATTTATATACTGGCCATCGCATGTATAAAAGTGAACCAGAACCATCAGACTAGAATGTTTGAACTCGAATAAATTTCTTCCTTCTCTCCTTCATCTCGCAAGTCATGAATTGTTTTAGATATATCGAGATTATTGACTATCTCATGTTCAATGGATATAATGGCTAGATCAGATAATCTATCTTGGGCCATTGTTGGTCGTAGAAAATTTTTCATTTTCAACTTTGAAAAGCTTCTCTCGCCAAAAGTATCCCAAAAGTATTTTCCATATTTAATAAAATCATTATACGACAGTTTCTACGATACACGATACCGATAAATATAAATGCGTATGTAAAAAATTTCAATCAGGCGGTAAGGTATCATAATAATAATAAAATAAATAAATCGATTCAAGTACAAATGCATTTGTATAAGATATGTTAAATAAAAATGCGGAATTCTAAAATGCATTCACATAGAAAATATCGAGAAACAATGAAAACGCTCTCTGCCTTCAGTGTACGAAACTAAATTAACTCATGTAAAAAAAAATTTAAGCGCCTTGGATTTTGATTATTACTAATTCTTTATTCCAAGGCATCACAGATCTCGTGTGTAAGGAAAATTCCAGACAATGATCTCCGGATCAGGATGAGGTACATGTTATTCTTATTGTTTTCGTTCTGCGATTTGACTTTATGATATTTATTACCTGTTGCCATGTTCTTAAACTCTAACATCTGATCAAGTAAATGAAAAGAGGTCAATATAAATCTTGAGTATGCACCTGTATCTAATAATGATTATTATAATAATATTGATATATACTTTTACTATGACCATTATCCAATAAATTAAGAATACTAATAATATGCCTCGAATTTCCAACTCATATAAAGGAGCCTTTTCGAATTATTGAAACGACGCTGTATGGCTTCATGAAAAATATGCGTATCTGAGGCGATCGATGAAAGACTCAAAAAAAAATCACCTACATCACTGTTCATAAGCAGAGAGTGCTTTATACTTATTATCGTTTAAATGTGAAATCAGACGGTAAAAAAATACCGAATTATAGAACTCACCTTCAATTTTGTAGGGTTTTCAGTTCGAAAATCACAACTCAGAAGATAGATAAAAGATTTCATTATGTAGCACTATATAGTTACATAGTTTTGCAAAAATATTGAATATTGTGACGACACGCGACACTGAGGACTAACGAGTTCATACCCTTATTCTCGAGTATTATAAACCATTCCCGAATATCAAAATTTAGATTTCCGATTGGCAAACTGAAAATAAGAGTCATTTCTGAATTATCCTTCATCCTAGAAACCCTCCCAAAACTTTACAGTCCTAGATATTCATCAAAGGGACCGACCGTCTTGATAATAAACTCGTAAACAAGCGAGTGTAACTAGGATGAGAGGCTGCTGAGACGTTGGCGAAATTTACAACCTGACAGGGATTTTTATTTATGAGTAGAATGCTGTATTATATCTTCGATCGTTTTCGTTCTGCCAGTATTACTCTTGTATTGGTTTAATTGCATTTTTATCTGGGTATTTGTGTACAAGTGTGATATATTTGGTTGACCAGGCTCAATTTCGAAGGAAAAAAATCTAGTATGACGAAACTGATTTTGGCGCCCCTAGAATTTGCCGCCCCGGCAGACTGCCCGGTTTGCCGGCCCTGGCGGCGGCCCTGTGGAAGCGTACCTGAAGAACCATCGCGCTTTTTGCATACGAGCCTTTTATCGCAATAGTGATTCGATAGTAACGGCTGAACGTTTATATCGTGCAGAATTTAAACTGCCGCTTCTGGGATAACGAAAATCCAAGGCAGAAACATTTAAGACCACTACATAGCCCCAAGGCTATTGTGTGGCTGTCATGTCTGGTGAAGGTATGGTTGCCCCAAATTTTTTTGAAGACCGACGAAGGTGAGCACTTACAGTGAACGGTATTGCGACTTTTTGGTCCTCAGCTGCAGTAGTTTGGGTGTTTTCATTTGGAAACATAATTTCAACAAGATGATGCCACCTGCCACACCTCCAACCAATCACTTGAGCTTGTCAATATTTTTTTCCTGGAAAAATGATCTCTCGTCATGGCAATATCAACTGTCCTCGGGGAGTCCCCAAAATAACACCTCTTGATTATTTTTATGGGGATAATTTAAACAGAAAGTGTATGCAAACAAACAATGAACTTCAGAGGAACTGAAGCATAATATCCGCACCGAAATAACAGCTATCACTCCAGAGATGTGTAGACGCGTGATGGCTTATCTTCCTGTTCGATTAGAAGAGTGCCATCAGCGCGAGGGTTAACATTTGGACATTATCTTTGCCACTGAATTTTCCAAAACCTTGTCCGAATTTAAATAAAGAAAAATTTTTCTTCTGATGTGTTGTTTTGTTTTTATTAAATAAACAAATACCCCACACTCTTTTTGGCCACCATTTATGAAAAAAATTTCTAATTGTCCCTTGTTTCAGAGACTGCGAGAGAAAACCCTGAAAAAACTTTCACGAAAATGCAGAGACCTCCTATGGAATATTTCAATATATTACTGCAAAGACTCCAATGGATAAAATTATTTATTTTCTGAAACAGAAATATATTCTTCAAAAAAGTAATCTGCTCATCGAAAATGCAAAACTATATTTTATTTATACACTGGCTGCGACACCGGACAATGGAGGGAAAGGCCAAAACGTCACTATATTAATTATTCCAAGAAGAGATTTTTCTGACTGAACTAAAATATTTGTGGAAATTGCTTCCTCACCTCAACACTAATTACCGGAGGAATTCTCCTGCTTCTTGCTGTTTATGGAGCTAGAAAAAAATTACTTTCATTGATAAATACCAATGCTGTATTTTCGAGTGACTTGGGACTACTTTGAAATTTAACTTGTCATATTTTGAAAAGAGGGACATATTTTCATTTGAAAAAGAGGTTCAAATATGTTGAATGTTCCAGACTATTGATAAGTATATGTTCCATGGTTCAGAATTCTGATATAAATAAAAAAAAATAAATATACTTGTCCCAAGTCACCAACCGATCTGGGTGGTTTGAGCCACAAGTTAAAATCAATTGATTCCCCAATTCTTAAATGAATTAGGTGACATGGAACGGTGTATATTTCAAAGAAATTATATTTCTTCATTAAATAGTTGAAATTTAGTAAGGAAACTAAATGTAAACCCTCTTCTAAGGCCAAAGTCAAAATATCGCACTCAAATGTAATACTATTAAAACAAAATAACATTGATTATTTGGTGATATTCTTGTGGAAATAGTGTAAGTAATAAAGTTGATGAAGATACATATTTCAACTAATAATCAAGAATGTCGAAATTAATAACGCTATACTAACTGGAAAAGTCTTTATTATTTTTTCCAAATCTTGCATATTTGCTCTTTTTTACGGAAAACCTCAGTCTCTAGTCACTATCTGATATAATTGCATCAGAGATTATAATTTCTTCATGTTCAGACAGACAAGTTTGATTTTTTTTTGGAAAGTATATTTCAGTATGTAATATTTTTTGAGAAACTTTCCTGTGAGTTGAATGATTTTTTTCAATGTCTTTAATCGCTTCGCTAAGCATACCTGAGAAAAATCGCTATAATTCCGTCTGCCGATGCGCCGCTAGTATTCATTCGGTATTATCCCAAGTTACCCTCATCCAAAAATAATAAATAAATGAGATCAAACAGCAACAGGTTGCCGTTTGATTTGCAAGTAACATTGTTTCATGACATTTATTATATCCCAATATTCCACATATCCATAAAAAATGTTACATAGCCAAATAGTGAAACGCATGTATAGGGTACGAGAAAGTATGAGGGTCATAAAAAACATGCTTTCATTTACCTGAATTCGTTGGTTATTTCCGTCAAATCAAACGCATTGGTCACGATAAGGTCAATAGGAGTTAATAGTTGAACAAACCGAAAAGGAACTACATCATTTTATAAATTTGTTCGGTCATTCATTCATGGCAAGAAAGAAAGAAATCTGCAATATGATTATTGTCACAAGCTATCCGAATCTACCGATACTTTAGTTTCGTAAAAATTACATGAAATAAGAAATAACCATGTATCTTCCTCCAACATCGGTATCTGCTCTATTCAACACTTGTATCGAGTATACTATGAAGTTCATACATGGTAGGCAACTGAGCAATCAACTAAATTGATTGATACATAATACTCTGGAAGCAATTCGACGTTTACACCCACCTGATCCAGAAAAACTCCTCAAGACTATTTTATTGCAATTGCACAGAAGGTTGTCAATTGTGGATGTAAAAAGGTCGGGTTGCTGTATTCTCCAGCATGTACCAACTACCAATTGCCAAGGTCAGTCTTGCTCAAATGTCCAGTTGAGTACAACAGAGGAAGATTCCAATGACTTAGCCACATTTTAACACTTTATTCCAGCAGGAATATAAGAGGAAAAAGAAATCGAAAAAGACATATTGAAGGACTATTGAAGGAGACATTCAATAGTATGAATCTGATTAAAAAATCTAAATAAATGAAACCGTTAGTTTCAATAAAGCAATATCAATAATAATATCTAGAACTTGAAGGGTACTGTTCCCTTTAATTATACCAAAATTGTCACGACAGTTATAGTCCAAGAGCTAGTGAACCTTTTGAGTAACGGTTTGCCTGTAAGGCTAGAAATTTTTATAGCGATAGTTCCTAACATGCTGAGGACGGAAATCATCGCCTGGCACCCCTCACCCCTGCACGTCATCTATATCTTTGAAAGCGTTAAAAAAATTAAAAAAATAAACTTGTTCCTGTAAGCTTGAAACTTTCATACGATTTGGTTCGTTCATTGTGAAGTTAAAAAAAAATTGACAGGCGATTTCGACGAGCGACAGGCGACTCGAAAAGGGTGTAAAAATACGAACAAAAATGAACTTTTTTCTGTAAGGCTGAAATTTATATATGTTTTCGTCTGAGGGAATGAAAAAATGAGTTTTATTATTAATCTTGATCATCATCTGATATGTTATCATTAATTTCTTCATCATATAGCAAAATCGTTTCAAGCGTAGTACACTGTGTCTCTAATTGGTCGAGACTGCATTATATCTCAGCTATTATTGAAAATAGAGTCATGCGGTTTCGAGGCCCTGTGTCATTTTTTTGTAAAACTTTTGAATCCACAAACAGAATATTCCATCTTCTCTTGTTTCTGGAATACAGTGCGAAAATGAAAATGTTCACTTTTTGAAGATATTATTATTTCTCGGCCCTGTATGAGAAAGAAAAAGTATGAAAATGTTTATAATAATATTTTTACTTAGAAGTCAGTGGCGTAGCTTAAAATTTTTACCTAATAAATGTTTTTATGATATAGCACAAACTTGAAATGTTTTAAATGGAACACCTCGTATGTTTTAACGTCCCAAAACTTCTCATTTCTTTCTGAATACATCGATGTATCACAACCTTACCTTTAATAAATTTGAGCGTCAACCATCCGAAAAATGTATACAGTCGTCGCTCGATAATCCGGCACTTGCCAATCCGGTACGCTCGGTAGTCCGGCACTTTGAGACCCAGGTAACCCGCTCTATAATCCGGCGTTTTATACAGCTGAACGCCGGATCACCGAGGGTAGTTTTTCCCGCTCGGCAGTCCGGACCTAACCTCGAGAGTGATGTCATGTATTTGTTTTCTCTTGTTTCATAGCGTCGCTTGACAAAATAGCAATCTAATTTTGCGAAAGTTGGATAGTGGTGAAAATCATATGAAGTTAGCTCTTTTTTTCTGTACAAATTCGATAATCCGGCATCAAGCGCCTACTTTATTTCTGTTTGTTTTTTTTAAGTAAGACATGAATTCTTCCACACATGCATCAAAAAACCATTTTTCAGTTGATATTTTGAAATTATGTTCAAAATAGGATAAAATAAATATGTTTAGATCACATGGCTTTCTGAAAAAGTAATGATTAAATGCTTGTGAATATTGTTTAAATGCGTGGGATATTTTTTTCAACTGAAATTTATTGAAGCATAGGCCGTGATACAGTTTGACGTTAAAATAAACATGGTGTTTCCATATGAAAAATTTCATTCCGTTCCAATTCAATCTCAAAAACAATGCTTTGAAAAAATGTTTTGCTACGCCACTGACTTCTTCGTAAAAATATCATTATAAGAAGTTTTAATTTTTTTTCTTTCTTATGCAGGCCCGAGAAATAATAACATCTTCAAAAAGTGAACATTTTCATTTTTCGCACTGTATTCCAGAAACAAAAGAAGATGAAATATTTCTGTTTGTGGATTTAAAAGTTTTACAAAAAAGTGACACAGGGTCTCGAAAACCGCATGACTCAATTTTCAATAATAGCTGAGATATAATGCAGTCTCAACCAATTAAGACACAGTGTACTACGCTTGAAACGGTTGTACTATATGACGAAGAAATTTAATGATAACATATCAGATGATGATGAAGATTAATAATAAAACTTATTTTTTCATTCCCTCAGACGAACACATATATAAATTTCAGCCTTACAGAAAAAAGTTCATTTTTGTTCGTATTTTAACACCCTTTTCGAGTCGCCTGGCAGTACTTGTGCTCGTCGAAATCGCCTGTCAATTTTTTTTTTAACTTCACAATGAACGAACAAAATCGTATGAAAGTTTCAAGCTTACAGGAACAAGTTTATTTTTTAAATTTTTTTAACACTTTCAAAGATATAGATCTTGTTGACGTGCAGGGGTGTGGGGTGCCAGGCGATGATTTCCGTCCTCAGCATGTTAGGAACTATCGCTATAAAAATTTCTAGCCTTACAGGCAAACCGTTACTCAAAAGGTTCACTAGCTCTCGTAATATTAGTTGAGTAGACCTACAGGGAAAATCACGATTGAAAAAAGCGCCGAATACACTACCCCACAGAAGGTATGGAAATGTGTGCATATAATGCAAATGTGACTCTTAGAACCGCGATATTTTAGTGAATAGTTACTCTTTGAAAAAAAATTATGAAGACTCGAGAATTTCGACATCTACAACTTTTGTTTTAGGATTTTTTTCATGAAACATACCGACCCCAAATATCTTTTGTCGCACACATAGGATCGATGCGGACTTACTTTTCAAACTTTATTTGTAATGGTAAACCCCAGCTACTATCCACCAAAATTTTGTCCCTAGCAATTTTTGTTATTTCGAATGACCGGCCTATAAACCACAATGTGTATTAAAAAACATAAATAAAACAGCCCAGAATCCATGGAGAGATGAGTGATCTGATAACACAAAGAAAAAGAGATTATTTCACGTTGAATTTTGAAGCACAATGTGTATTTTCCGGCCGCGCTCCTAGGTTTTTTCAATATTTTCCCTAAGAAACGGGGTGGAAATGTCATAAAAACTAGAACGGAATGCATAACATCGTAACAATTACTCACGGCAAGGAAATATGGGGAACAATTTAGAAAACTCATGCGTGATTTGAATGGTAAATCCGAATTGCGAGGGAAATAAAACATTCGAGACTTGTCTCCTCCGCTATTTATTGCAGTCACGGTTTCTTTACTCGGAACAACCTCGAATGAAACTTTTATGAACTATCGTTTGTCAGAAATATTCCACCCGGAATAAATCACTGAACTTCTTCCGGATAACTCTTCTTCGACTCATCTCGAAGTAATGAAGAATTTATTGCTACAAGATTCGGATACAACTGGTGTTTGCTTTCTGATACGTCTATTTGTTAACTGCGAAACTCATTAGGTTTACAATCTCAGTCAAGATAAGTTTGCGACTTTATGCAACAACTGTGAATGAAAGGGTCTTTTATATTGTTCTTTTATTATGGGTGAAAAGGCCAAATATCTGGCGATTTATTCAAAGAGAATATAAAATAGTAGTCGATCGAAACATGAAACAACTTCTACATAAAATATCTTGGTCATTTTAGCCCTATCATAACATGTCGATCAAGAGTATCGAAATTGACCCTTTATCCGTAAGAAGTTTAACGGTGCGCTGAGGTACATCTTGTATATGGCTCAGATTAATTACAGTTCATTTCTATAGAAAAAAGAATATAACGGAAGAAGCTTATCGTCAAATTATCAGTGAAACGGGTTTGACCTAAATCCGCAATATTGAAGAACTAGGTAATTGTGAACGAGATATTCTTGATAATGGTATATTTGTTGAAATATTATTTGGGCTGTTTCCATTATCTATATGGTTGTTTGTTACCATCGTTGCGGCAAGCATTCGCCTTCTCAGGGTGTTGTTGGTCCTGAGAAGGACCGGTTTTTGCCAAACTTGTTCTGTCTGGACTTGTGACCTCCATACTTTTTCAATTAAGCAATTATAAGGTTGATCTTTCTCAGGACCAACAACACCCTGAGGACGGCAGGAGAATGCTTGACGAAACGTCGGTAACATCCAACCATACCTATAGATAATGGAAACAGTCAAATAATGTTTCAACATCGAAGAACTAATTTTGATTCATTTGATCATAATTGCCAATATTCAGGTGGTGCTCTGATACTTTTTGCGGCGTTAATCTTTGTTACTGTTTGGAGTCGAGGTTTTATTTAGTGTCTTGAACGATTTTTGTTGTGTTGTATTCGTGCTTGGTGAATCTTTTCAGTTTTTATAGTTAATTTGCAGGAACTATTCTGGTCAACAAAAGCAATATAAATACCCTTCCCTTGTATTATTTAAATTGTTTCTTTATTTCCTTCAGAAACACAAAGCAACGATTGCATCATGATAGTAGATGTCAGTAATTCGAATAATTTTTGTTCTACAATATCGAAAAAATGTTTTCTTCTGAAGAACAAATGTGGCTAGAAGTGATAAAATTAAGTGCCAAATTAAGTACTGGCGGATAGTTCATGCGACAGATACAAAAGAAGTTCTAAATTTTATATCGTCTTCTTGTTTTCAGTAGGGTATGATGAAAAATATCGTTTATTACACGTCCAGAAAGGATTTTTCTGCGCTCTGCACAGGAACCCATCGCGCTCGCACAAAAAAGCTAACTTTCTGGACTGGTAATGAAATATACTGTACTAATATTGTAACCGATCCGTTTGTTTGTTTAGGTGTTTGTCTGTGTGTAAATAATTCCGGAAGGTGTTGTTGGATTCTGATTGAAATTTCACTATTGTGTGGAGAATTAATTCGAGTAGGTTTCCGTGTGAAACTGATTTCTATACAAATGATTCTGAATCAAAATTATACACCCCTCATCATTCTGAAAGCGTTATTTTCATGAAAAAACATTTGACAAATCATAAAGCTTCTTGCTATGTGGCACTTTTCCAAATTTTTAAATGGAACAGTTCGGAAATATGTATAAATCCAATTTATTAGTAATACGTAACAATTCAGCAAAGTATTAGTGAAATATTTCATAGTGTCCTCAAATTTATTTAATTTTCAATATAATGATACAATCGACCCACAAATGAATTTCGAACATCAGGTAGCATTTATTTCTGAGACTAGGTATTTGTCAACAATCTTGAAAAATTCGCTGACGTTAATTATTCATAGATGCCTGGCTGAGTGGCAAACTTTTCACTCATGTATCATGAATTCTTGTAATCCCCATTCATAGAGAAAAGGCAAACAATGCAATAATTTATAGGATATTACATTTGAAAAAATGGGAAAGTTAGCCATAGGGTGGAGAAAGTTAAAGTGATAACGTTTGAATATGAGTGAAAAGAGGTTGCTCTTTATATAATTTTTTTCATTTTTCCATATCGACTCCTACAAAATTATGTGGCGAGGATCATTTGAATTGAAATATTCTGTAGAGAAAAAAAGACGAAACATATCGACTTTTTATGAAGAAGACGATTACTGTAATCTTATGAAAAGCTACATATTTGTTAATAGATTAAAGCAGAATTATACCATAACCTGGTCATCACATGAGCAAAATCTGTATCTTTTGTTGCCCCACCACTCCTTGGTATGTCTGGTTTACTGAAGCTATCTGTTACCTATTTAGATTAAAAAAACAGTATACTTGAGCAAGTGTCTACACTGTATGAATATTTGAAATATTAGGAATCTGGACTGTCCAGATTTAATTGTAATACATTGTTACGGTCATGGGCCGCTCAGAAATCGGTCACATAATTCGGGATAGGTACACTATGACGAATGCGCTGGTTTTCAATCAATCTGCGAAAGATAGCTCTTTGTTTGTATCCTATTGATCCCATCCGGACAAATTGGGATAAAGTTATGGGATTCTACTATTGCTATCAGTCAGCCATCAATACGTTCACGAATTTTCGAGCTAAGCAGACTTGAATTTGTTCAAATTATAGTTTCAAGAGGTTGAGCTAATAGACTTGTATCAGAAGTATTCATATTGAATAACTTCACTTCGTTCAATGAGGACTTTTTGAGGTTCAAATTTTTTTTCGAATGCGTTGAAATATTTGATTGAATTCTGATGTATATAATATTCACTTATGCGGCTTTCACATTATTCTCTAGACTCTAGACTCTAGAGGAAACTCAACCTATCATAGATATCATAGAAGTATCAAGGTGGTGGGCTATGCCCGAGGCTATTCCTGACAGTTTTTTGGCTTCTTGTTATCGGTCTGGTACCTTCTTTGCCTCAACCACATGTATTTCTTCATGTCTCAGCAGAGTTTCCACATCACCGATTTACATGCGTAGCTTTCTCGATGTCGCCTGATTAGGCGACTCAATTCAGAGAACAGCTGCTGAAAAAATAACTCCTGAAGATGCTCGAATTGGCGAAACCTCGAGAATTAATCTATAGCCGAGATGCTTGAGAAAACCAGTGGCATATTCGATATTTTTTCGAAGTAAATCTGTTTGAAGTTGTCGAGGTCCACAATAGTTATATATTCCAAATACAGGGTCTTTCACGAGGAACCTCACCCATATTCATACGGGAAACTACTGAACGTATTTTCATGAAATTCAGCACTTATAAGTATTTCACGATGCTGATGAAATCTAAAATATTTTCAAGGCATGAGCACCTCCGGTTTTTCCGGAAATGACGTCAACTTCCGTTTTTCAAATTAGAACACCATTTTTTTATTGCAGAAATAGATTCCTTAGAAAATTTCAAGTTATTTTGATGTAACATTTTTCAGTTTTGGTTGGAAAATTCTCTCTGAGCGGGAAAATTCGAAAAAAATCGAAAATAGACCTCCGCTGAAACAAGAATAACTTCGAGGTTTTTGGATGGAAAATTTTCATTTTTGGGATTTTTCAAGATGTAAGATTGATGTATCCACTTTAAGAATCGAAATCGCGATTCATGATACAGGGGGTGAAAAAATCGCTTTCAAAGTTAGGGATGACAAAATCGTGAAAAATCAATTTTTTCAAATTAGAACCCCATTTTTCTATGGCAGATATTGAATCTACGTTAAAAAATAATGTGAGTGCATGCATCACACCCCATCATTAATTACATCTGCCAAATTCCTCTTTATTCAGTAGCATTTTGTGTTTACTATTAATTTGGTGATAATTCGTATTAAGTTATAAAATCGATCACTATGCCTAATTTTACCAATGAAGATTATTTAAATCTCATTCTTACTTCATGGAGAATGTAATAAAGTTGTAGATAGAACGATTCGACTGTTCATTGAGAGGTTTCCTGACCGACCCAGACCAACGAGAGATACCATTAACAGAACCATGACAAACTTGAGAAATGTCGGATCTTTCGTTAAGAAAACTATACACAGAGAAAAAAGTGTAGTAGAAGATGAGAACAACGAAATTACAGTTCTTGCATATTTTCGTGTGAATCCTCAAAATTCTCTCAAAGATGCCGAGATTGATCTGGGATTATCTCAATCGAGTGTTTGGAGAATATTAAAAAAACATAAAATGCACCCATATAAATTCAATAGGGTACAGCATTTGAAGGAAACTGATTTCGTCAGGAGAACAGAGTTTTGCGAAGCTTTGATGATTCGATTTCAAGAGAATGAAAACTTTTTGGACTGTATAATTTGGACAGATGAATCTAAATTCACAAAGAATGGTTCTTTCAATAGGCATACCAGTCATTATTGGGATGAAGAGAACAACCACCACTTCAGACAATGGAACTTTCAAGAGACCTGGAGTTTCAATGTTTTTTGCGCCATCAAAAATAATGCAATTCTCGATGTTCACATTTATGATGGGACTTTAACTGGTAAGATAGAACACTACACATGTTTGCATTATTTAAAGAATGTTCTTCCTTAGGAGATAGATATTCTGACATATTGACTCAAATAATTGAGCCGCTATTACAGAACCATAATGACTTATGGTATCAACAAGATGGCGCGCCTCCACACAATTCACTCAATGTGTCAAATATCCTCTACAGGCTATTTGAAGCATTCCTGAGACGTATAAATAAATGTCTAGAAATTAACGGTCAAAACTTTGAGCATCTTCTCTAGTTATAACTGCGAGAGTTTGCCATGGTTCTCCTAATAGTAACTTGAAGTCGGTTTCAAGAGGGGGTGAAAAATCTACAGCATGGTTCAAATAACAGTTCCTGAAAATTTCATTTTTTTGGCGTGAAGGAAAAAGAAATAGCTGAAAATTCAAGACGAAAAACAGTTTTTTGCGAATAACTCAGAAAATATCCATTTTAGGGCAAGGGTGTGATGCATACACTCACATTATTTTTTAACGTAGATTCAATATCTGCCATAGAAAAATGGGGTTCTAATTTGAAAAAATTGATTTTTCACGATTTTGTCATCCCTAACTTTGAAAGCGATTTTTTCACCCCCTGTATCATGAATCGCAATTTCGATTTTTAAAGTGGATTCATCAATCTTACATCTTGAAAAATCCGAAAAATGAAAATTTTCCATCCAAAAACCTCGAAGTTATTCTTGTTTCAGCGGAGCTCTATTCTCGATTTTTTTTTCGAATTTTCCCGCTCAGAGAGAATTTTCCAACCAAAACTGAAAAATGTTACATCAAAATAACTTGAAATTTTCTAAGGAATCTATTTATGCAATAGAAAAATGGTGTTCTAATTTGAAAAACGGAAGTTGACGTCATTTCCGGAAAAACTGGAGGATGTGCACCTTGAAAATATTTTAGATTTCATCAGCATCGTGAAATACTTATAAGTGCTGAATTTCATGAAAATACGTTCAATAGTTTCCCGTATAAATATGGGTGAGGTTCCTCGTGAAAGACCCTGTATATCAATGCTTAAAAATGTAATTTGAAAACATTTTCTTGGAGAATTTTCAATAGTTCAGGTTCTCCATCACAGTGGAAAAATACCATTTAAATTTTTTCTGATCGGCTTAAGGAGGTCAGATTTTCTATCTCCGCTAAAAAAGAACATTTAGAATCTCAAAAATTTGGATTCCTGTATAATCTGCTCTGTCAGTGTTTTCTATTTTTCGATATGGATCTCAGTTCCAGCTTCCAGCCAATGATGAATGTTCCTCCTTGTGATCTATTCCAAACACATTCAACATTAGAGTTATCCATCACCATCAGCCAAATATCTTGCGATTTATTCTAGTCATTTTTAATTCCACAAGTATGATGAAAAAACACTCAAATCCAAAATAGGTACATCTTTGGTAAGTTCATGAACATAAACAGGTTTATGTAGATTTAGAGCTCTTATAAAACAGAATTCACAGAAACATCAGAGCATTTGGTCCCAGGGATTTGTGAAGGTACTAACCGTTGAAGACAACATATAACTTCCGAGACTCACTTATTGAACACCTGATTGCGAATGTATTCATATCATTCCTTCGATGAAAATCAAGAAGTTGTTCGGGATACTTGACTTGTTCTCTCCTACAATACCAAATATAAATGAATAATCGTATTGAGTCAACAAAAATTTATTCAACAAACTATGTACAATCAAAACAGGATCTGGTATTTTAAATCTAGTGAGAATATCCGCCTTCAAATCCACTATGGCCACCTGATAGACTTGCAGCTAAAAGCGCACTGTGTTCGTCGCTGTCACCATAACCAGCAACAGATGTGTAATGACCTCCTTGACCGCCATAACCTCCATAATTACCTTCATCACTACTGGCTTCATATTTACCAGAAACAAAACTGCCACCGTATAGGCCGGTATGACTGTCACCTGCGATCAGAAATATGAAATCAGCTCAATTAGAAAAAATAATTTTCAAAATATTCAATTTGCCCTATATCTCTGGAGGAACTGTTTAAGGACTGTAAAAATTTAATGAATATCAAGTTTGAAGAACAACAAAAATTTTGAAAGAAATACCTAACCAATTTGAAGCATTTCTGAAATTACGAAATTTAGAAAAATCAAAGAAGCATTCAATTTTCGGAAATCATCTCAAAAAGGTTCATATGACAGAATACCATATGGAAAAACGAATACAAAATCTATTTTATATTAATTGAGAGTATGATAAACCAAACAATGAATTTTCGAAAACATTTTGAGCATTCATCTCTTGTAGTAGGTAATGATTGAACTAAGTAGAGTCTCTACTTTTGGAAGAGCCAAACTTCAAGGGAAGATCATACAAGCGATTAGCAACAAAAAATGTCAAAACATGTTCGAAGTGTTAACTATAATCCAGTTATTTTTTTAGCCTCATCAAATTTAAACATTATATCCCGAAAAAGCATTTAATTTGCTACACTATGAGAATTTTTCGTGAAGAAAATTTCTTATTCAGGGTGTGGCAAAGAGATCAAAATATTTCCAATAGTTTTATCACTGAAAGATTTTATATTTCTTTTGAGCAGATAATATCTTATCTAGTGTGCATTCTAATGACATATCCACTTTTGTCTTAGCTAGTTCTCGTCGGCCATATTATCTTGGCTAAGAAGATAAAAACGAGAAGTCGAAAAATTCAAAACCTAAATTTGCTCCATTCTGAAGATCTTTACGATGCTCACCTACCAATTATTCCAACAGCTTTTCTCTTATTTAGTAAACGATCAAGAATGCATTTCGGTGAAGGAAAAAGGTTTTTTACACTTTTCAGTTACAAAAACTTCGTTGCATTTTATGTTTTCAATATTTCGGACATTGATAATGAAATAAATAATGAATGAATACAACAATCTCGACTGATTTGAAAACTAGTTCAGTATTTGTTATAAACATTCAGAATTGTTTCTTATATTTCATATTCAATGTTCCTAAGCCACAATGGTAATATCAACTACTATTCTTTCCTTACGACCTGCATGGCTGATTTATAGATCCTCAAATCAGAATATTCATTGATTTTAAGCAAAAATTGTTTGGGAAAAACTTAAACTTATTTCTGGTCGACATATTATTCCGAACATGTTTCGAAAATTTGAATGCTTTCAGTCAGTCATGACAAACTGTTTTAGCGTTGTATTTGCACGATAAAATTGCAAAAAGCTCTATAACTCATATAAAAACAGTTCATTATAAAACACAACAAGAAAGGAAGTTTTCCTCGAAAATTTATCATGAAATATTGAATAGCTTACTTCCGCCGTGCTTGGTTAAATCGAAGCTCTTTCCTTTCTGGTTTCCAAGAGAAACAACGCTAACTCCATGATGATAATCGCCACCATCTGAGTTGCCACCTTCGTGGGATTCTAAACCATTATGATCACTGCCATAACTTCCCAGACCTTCGCTCTGAACTGCGTAGCTTGATCCTCCGTAACCATTTCCACCACCTCCGCTGTAACTTCCAGGCGAGAGTCCATGAACTGAAGAAGATCGTTAAATTACTAATAGTATAAGAGTAGAGTAATGTTCGATGAAAAAACTAGGGTGCTTGGGAAAAGGAGTTTAAGGCAAAATTGGTGTTTTTGGTAAATCAAGTTTATTTGTTCTTTTTTTGTGGGACTATTATATTTTGAAATTTTATACAATTTTCGAAAAATCATATCAGCAAAAAACATTCACTCATTTTGAGAAAATATCTAACTGAAATATCTAGGAAAAGAAATGACTTATCATCTTTGAACCAAAGATGATTGAGAGGTTTCGTAATGTGACAACAAGTCCTGACATGTCGCGAAGGCACACAGAATCACAACAGTATAAATAGACTTAGTTCATTTTCACTGAAGTTCAAAAAATATAAGTGCACATATCTTATATCAGCACCCCAGAGGTAAAGTGTGTTAAGTCACATTTCCAAAATTGAACAAAAGAGAGATTTTTCAGTTTGATTATCGTTTCAAAGAATGTTTACTGCCATTATTTGGCGACTTGATATACCTAGGGAGTCAAAAATGTATTCCACTAGCTAGAATTTACTATTGTGAATCCAATATTTCAGATAGTTCGTGTCTGAAAAAATGTGACTTAACACACTTTACCTCTGAGGTGCTGATATGGATTCGTCTAGAATAGATAAACTATTTTGTACTTGGTTATATTCGACCTTGTTTCCTTGTTATGACTTATTTTCTTGTTACTAGAAGGTGGAGTTCATTATTACGGAAGTACCACATCACTCAATAAGTCCGTAGGATGACACATAGATGACGTTGCTAACTAATAATCTATATGATTTTTAGAAAGTACCAACCTTATAAAGATATCTGTCAAAATTTCATGACTATCCGACAATTAGTTTACAAGTTAAAGTGGTTCAAGTGACGCTACTTTTGGGATTTTTAAAACAATGAATTCAAAGCAATTTCGTGTGTTGATTTATCATTGCTTTTTGATGGGAAAAAAATACTATCACAGCCAAAGCATGGCTTGATCAGTGTTATCCGGACTCTGCTTCATCGAGGCAAATTGTAGAGAAGTGTTTGCTGCCAATTGGGGTGGTTACACCGGAAAACATCAGAAAAGTCCAAAAAATCGTTTTGGAAAACTGTAAAGTGAAATTGCGTGAGATAGCTGACACCTTAAAGATATCAGAAGGCAGTATTCATACTATTTTGCATCAACATTTGTCCATGAGAAAGCTGTTTTCAAAGTGGGTGCCTTGTTTGCTCACAGTGGACCAAAAACAACAACGTATCGACGATTCTGAGAGCTGTTTGGAG
Source organism: Hippodamia convergens (assembly GCA_038502775.1). Classification (NCBI taxonomy): domain Eukaryota; kingdom Metazoa; phylum Arthropoda; class Insecta; order Coleoptera; family Coccinellidae; genus Hippodamia; species Hippodamia convergens. The sequence continues at coordinate 65,254,155 of CM076608.1, forward strand.
CTGTTTAACCGAAATTAACAGGACTTTTTGCATCGGTATATGACAATGAACGAAACATGGATCCACCACCACACTCCAGAGTCAAATCGGCAGTCAGCTGAGTGGACTGCAGCCGGAGAACCACGTCCAAAGAGGCCAAAATCGCAAAAGTCGGATGGCAAGGTTATGGCGTCTGTATTTTGGGATGCGAAAGGAATTTTGTTCATCGACTATCTTGAGGAAGGAAAAAGAATCAACAGCGAATACTACATGGCATTATTGGTGCGTTTGAAGAAAGGCATTGTCAAAAAACGACCACACATGAAGAAGAAAAAAGTGCTTTTTCACCAAGACAATGGACCGTGTCACAAGTCTATCGTAGCGATGGCCAAATTGCACGAATTGGGCTTCGAATTGCTCCCGCACCCACCGTATTCTCCAGATTTGGACCCCAGCGACTACTACCTGTTCGCAGACCTGGAAAAAATGCTCGCCGGAAAGAGATTCAGCTCGAATGAAGAGGTGATCGCCGAAACTGAAGCTTATTTTGAGGCCAAAGTCAAATCGTTTTACAAAAAAGGTATCGAAATGCTAGAGCGGCGTTGGACTGATTGTATCACGCTTGAAGGAATGTATGTTGATGAATAAAATCGAATTTTGTCAAAAAAATGTTCTTAGTTATCCTACGGACTTATTGAGTGATGTGTTATATGGACAGAGAGAAGAAATTCCATCTTACGGACATCACGCTGCCTCTTGGAGTGGTATGTGGTGACTCTCCCCTTGAGTCCACGAGAGGCCTACCCACTGAAAACTCCTCTGTTCCCACTCCCCACTGGGAGTGAGCCCGGTTTTATTTCCTGCAACCGAATAACTATGTACTGGGTGCAGGTTGCCCAGGGGTAGTTTGCTCCAACTCTAGTTGTAATTTGGAACTCTAGTTGTAATTTGGTTCCATTGGTTCCAGTTTGTTGAGGAACCTTGCAGGACTATCGTGGGGATTCCACTGAGAAGCCAGGTTCGTACTCACAGATCGTCAGTCAAGATGTTAGCTCACTATTGTGACCATACACCTCGCCAGGAGATGGTGCATGACTTTACTCTCACAGTAGAAGCCGGTCTACAAGTACCACTGGTTACTTCATCCTCAATCGGATCGATGTTATATTTGCTGGCCTTCAAACTGTGGTTGAGAGCAAGCGGTGGAGTGCCTGACACGACCTGTGTGTGAATATCCCATACGTCACTCTCCCCTACGACAATCAGATCGGGTTTGCGAACACCCACAGTTGTTCGCAGGCGCGGCTCGCTAACATCAAAGCGCTGCGTTACGTTAAAGATATAGTGGAGCCACATATTTTGTTCTCCCTCACTTTAACCGGTTCGCGAATCCAATATTTCAGCAAGAAAATGCTCGAACTTATGTTTCTAGAGTTAGTTTAAACTTTTTTGAAGCGACCCATGTGAATTTTTTGCCATGGCCGCCCAGATCCCCAGATCTTTCGGATATAGAGCATGTTTGGGACTTCATGGGTAGAAGGCTTGGAAATTTGAACCAGGCTCCAGGGACTTTGGCGGCTCTGAGATATAAAGTACACGGTTGCTTGGGATAATATTCCTCCAGAAGAAATAAATCGTCTTCTTGCGTCAATGCTAGAAAGGGTATAGATAACCGCGGTGGACAAACACATTATTAACAAATTAAAAGAAAAAAAAAAATGTGAAACCTCCATTTTTTTCACCAAATTTCAATAATTTACTCCTTGCAGGAATATCTTTGTTCTATCAACAAAAATTTTGAATTTAAAGAGCTCTTTTTGGTGTTGCAGTTTCTTTGTCAGTTAGTATATGTATCATCAGAAAACGAGTCTGCGATAAACTGATGACGCAGGTGATATGCATGGAATATTCCTCTCATCTTAGCTCTCTCAATAATGTTCATTGAACTGTATTCCTTTACATTTTACAGTCGAGCTCTTGATATGATTAGTTGAGGTTCACTGAACGATACAAACTAATCAGATACTAGATATTGGCTAGGATCCTTGATCGAAACTTCTGCTAGACAGAATTGCTCCTCCTGAAATTATAGTCAATAACTTCTATACCCAGATGGATGTATTTCTTTGAATCTCTCGTATACCTACTTCTTCCGAGTTCGTGTATACGAAGTCTAAAAGTTTTTTCGTGCCGGCATCGGTAAAAGGCGAAGAAGCCAACACTTGGTAGTCGATATAATACACGTGCATTACGTGACGCAATCCTTAGAAAGACCCAACATTCAAGAGTTCAGCTTTTCACCATTCTCCACTATCAGTTCAAATGATTGCCACCGGCCACTGTGAGACCTAATGGGACTCCTACAGAAAGCTTCTCACGAATGCTTTATCCACCGAGGGATTTAAATCCGTTCACTCACGTGCCGGTAACGAACGGTATGAAATGATATGGATAATCACGATTTACTGCCCGGTACGTCATTCGGATTGAATCGAAATGCTGTGCATGAATCCGAGGCGACTAGTTTTATTGAGAGTTTAGTAGTGAATGATCCATAATAAGAAAAAATATGAGTGGAATATAACTCTACTTTTTTGGTATATTCATTCGAAAAGGATTCCTCGGAGTTTTTCCTGAAAACCATTGTATTAAGGGTCAATGAATTTTAGAAACTCGGTATCGTAAAGAATGATACATTTCCGTTGAAATTACCGAAGCAAATATTTTTTGCCAAATACTTTTTCATAACTCAAAAAAACATATAAACATAATCAGACATGATTTTTTCGGCATAAAGGGATTGTATTGTATTGCTGTATTGTAGGTTTGGATAATGTCGCTGGATTTCAGGGGAATTTTGACTTGATTTCCTTGGTTTTTTTTGGAGATATTCAGCATGCACTATTTGAAAAGTAAGCATATGAGATTTCACAAATATTCTAATATTCTGGTATTTCCTTTATCCATCGATGGAGAAGGTAAAGTACTAGGTAAAAGTTGTCGTGTTTAGCAGTCAGATAAGGTAGTAATTCAAATTCTCTTAATGAACCATTGCCGAGCTTTTGGAGAGTATCCTCTCCTTCATGAGAGCTGCTAAAAATAAAATTGAAATATATTGAAATAGACAGACAAAGGTTAGGTACAATCGATCATGGTAGTGCTACATTATCTACTACTTACATCAATGTAAAAAATCCTTATGTAGGTAGTTGGCATTTTCGAAATTAAGAAACAATTGGTAGTGACTTTTATATTTCATCTTGGCAGTTCGTGTAACTTACGAAATTTGACAGATTACGGAATTTGAATTGAATTGATTCAAAACTTGATTCGATCGGAGGTCAGTACTGACAACTACAAATTGAAAAATATAACTGAAACAATACTGTAATGAGTTTCACTACAGCACTACTTTTAGTACTGTAATGAACTTATTACGATACTGAAATAGAGAAATATAAATTTAATAAATTTTAACCGTTTGATGACTCTTGAATTAGTGTATGTCTTTTTCTGTATCTTATCCATTCATTGCTGAAACCATACCAATTGTTTCAAAATCTCGAAATTGCCAAATATCTACATAAGGATTTCCACATTGATGTAAGTAGTAGATAATGTAGCACTACGATGATCGATTGTACCTAACCTTTGTCTGCCATTCAATTCATTTCTAGCAGCCCTGATGAAGAAAAGGATACTCCTCCAAAAGCTCGGAAATGGTTCAATAAAAGAAATTTGAATTATTACCTTATCTGACTGATAAACCCGACAAATCTACTTAACCAATAGTCAGTCGATACCAATACAACGTGAGAAGGTAATATAAAGGTTAAGTGTGTCTTGCTTTGAAATCTGAATATTAGGATTATGTTATTGTTTGCGATTATTTATCGAGCTAAAATATTCTTGGAGCATGACCCTTTTCAGTTATACAGTTATACAGGGAGTTGAAAAAAAAATAAAAAAAATTTTTTTTCTGTTATTTTGTTCTTGAATTTGATAGGGTATGAAATTCTGAATACACTCGTACTCAAATCGAGAAAAAACGGAATGAAAAAAGGGAGATATGAGTATTGGGTATAATGTTTGTTGTTCCTATTCTAAATCTCTTAAGCACACATCGTTGTCACATTTTTGAAGTGGAAGATAGTGGAAATATTTCATATTTCTAGAATTTCGAAAAATTCCTCACAGGGTTTTTCCAAATGCTGAGTCAAAAATTAGGATCAAGATTGGCTCATAACTTTCGTTTTTCAAATTAGAAACCCTATTCTGGTGAGAAAAACTTGTTGATGCTTGAGTTATTTAGGATTTTCTGATTTTATGTCGCACGTACGTCAAATTCATTAAATCTGTTCCATATCAACAATGATCAATGAATTCAGGACGAAGTGTGTCACTAGCGAGTTATTTGAATGATTCATCTTCTATGGCCAAGGTCATTGTTGATATGAAACAGATTCTATGAATTTGACGCTACGTACGATATGAAATCCGGAAATCGTGAATTATTGATTTTAGGAGCATTGACATGTTGAAACCTTATCATCATTCTTCTTCGCACAATACAACGCAAGCATCACAAAAATAGGGTTCTCATTTGAAAAATGAAAGTTATGGGCCAATCTTGCTCCCAATTTTTGACCCTACATTTGGAACACCCCGTAACGAGTTTTTCAAAATTTTAAAAAAGTACAATATTTCTACAGTCTTAGAATTCAAAAATGTGAGAACGGTTTGTGCTTAAGATATCTAGATTAAGATGAATAACAAACATAATACCGAATACTCTTATCTCCGTTTTCTCTTCAGTTTTTTTCTCTATATTCTGGAAAGTATTATGACGATGACACGATTTGAATACGAATATATTCACAATTGAATACTCTATCGAATTCAAAAAACAAAAAAAATAGAAGAAAATTTGAAATTTTTTTGTCATTTCCTGTATAACTGAAAGTGGTCAGTCCGCAAGAATATTTTAGCTCGTTGATAATGTCAAATAATATCATAATCCGAATTTTCAGATTTCAAGTAGTTCTTGGGTCTTGTTCTCCAGAAACGACTA